>LPNX010277626.1:60768-125020 GCA_001517045.1 Pseudotsuga menziesii
TCCCGCCATTTTCTCTCCTGACTGTTCGGGATAATATTCGATACTTTCTCTTTCAGCCTCTACCTTTTCTGCCTCTTCATAAGTCTCTACCAATGTGTGCTTGGCCTTCATTTTGGTGAACATGGCCAGCTCGGGTCCTAAAGCTGAAGTATAATATTCAATCAGGACTTTATCCGAAGGTCTATCAGCTTTAGAAAAATTCTTCAGGTACGCTGCAAATCTTTGAGTGAAGCTATGCACATTCTCCTTTCTCTCTTTCTTCAAGGTGCATAGTCCTTTCATGAGGGTTGCATGAGTCTTTTGGGACACATACTTACTTCTAAAGATCCTCTCGAAGGAATCCCAATCAGGGATAGAGTTTGCAGGAAAACCAAAATACCATGATGCTACAGCTCCTTTAAGGGTGTGCGGGAATAGTCTGCAAACTACATCCTCATACTCCCCAGCCCTTAAGCCTTCTATTGCCAGGTAAAAACTTTGCAGGTGGTCATCTACTAGTATCTTCTCACTTGGGTCGAATTTGGGCAGCATCTTTTCAAAGGATTGAGGTAAATCATGCAATGGAGGTGTTAGGTTTAAAGGTGATCTGGCTCTCCAGGCAAGTGGTGGATTCGATGGGTTGGGTGGTTGATTAGCATTGATGCCTGCCATGAGTCTGGGTGGAGAGTGGGGAGGTGAGAAAACAGGAGTGTGAGCAGGAGAACTATGAGGAGTATCTGGGCCTTATTGATTCAAAGGTTGTTTCTACAAGTTCCTCCCAATCCTCATCCAGCACTAAGTCTTCCAATATAGGACGATCCTTCCTTTTATATTCTCTTCTGGGCAGTTCAGGTATGATCGACAATCCTCCAATTTTCTTCACATATGCCCTGGTGTGTCTTCTCAAATTATTAACAACTTCATTGTTGACAAAAAACAAATGTTCTTTACCCCTATCTTCTGGGATTGGATTATGAATCCCACTGCTTTCTGAACTGTTACCGGTGGAATAGTCTTGGGAAAACGGGTTTCCTCGGCTAGCAATGCACTGGCGGCCCTCCTTCTAGTGCTAGAAACTATTGAGGCCTAGAAATTCATAGGCAACAATAGCAAGGGATTCTCCCCAGTCAATTTTCCCATCTAGCTAGTGATTGTTTGGTGTAGGGAATCTGTCTGGTTTGCCGTCCGGCTATCGTAACTCAAGTAACAAAAAGGGTTTACCGGTTGCGGCCTGGTCCACCGTGTATATTTTTGTATTTTCACTAAAAGTATGATATGCACATGCCTAATTAACAATGCAGGGTGATAAGGATGCAAGGACTAGTCACAACGTGATGCGCAGGTTCTTACCTCTCGTCTTAGAACTCGCAAGCATCTAAATCACATATCTGGCGAGAAAATAAACACTAACTAAGCTATCTCTAGAGAGCTAGATATTAATTCGTGAGTAATGCATTACTGTCCTTGTGTTATGGAAAATCACAGATAGCTATTCTTATAACCAAACATACAAACATGAATGAAAGTATACATGATAAGATAGCTCATCACCAGTTAAAAATCCCATTACTCATAGTGGAAAACATCACAAAGTATACTAAAGAATGTTCAGACAAGAACATAGGTTTAGGCAGTTAGAACGCTCTCACAGTTAATGAAACACAGTTGAAAATGAAATAGTTCCCATTCAACATCGCTCATTTGACCACATTGATACATTCCACACAACACTTTCTCCAACAGGAAAAATTTGCAATTTCTTCTTTGTAAAACGAAATAGTTCCTCTTACAAGCAATAGTTTACAAGTTTTTCAAGGGGAAAAATCCCCTCTAAGTTCTAACTTTCAAATATCTAAACTAAAAGAGTAGACCGCTTGGGCTGCCCCCCATCGTCTGACATTTCGGTCCCTCAAGACATTTCATATCCCCATTTTTATTTTCTCTATACGCACTCATGATCTGATTAGTAACTGATAGATCTTTCAGGTATGCGCCTTTGTCGCTATTGCCTTTGTCTTTTAATCCACTTTCCCTCCTTGCGATCCTCCCAGTTACGGTTCGACCTTTGCCAAAACTGCCCAGCTATGCCTTCGCGCCGTGGTAGTCTGAACAGTCTCTTGAGTCCACCTGCAATTAATCAATGTGTATCATTCATTGGGATTGCATTCTAAAACAAACATCAAATTATATCAACCACAATAGCTGATCAATAAGAAAGGCCATGTACTGCATTACAGCCATGAGGACCTTCACAAGTGCCAGCACCACTATCTCGTCCACCTACGAGTTCGAGAGAAATCACCAACGATGGAAGATGAAAAAATCATTGGCGGCTTAGAACGCTAACATCGGCAGGGTAGACTCATTCACAGCCGCATAAGCGGGTCTTAACAGGCGACAGGTATTGCGAAAACCTGTGGGCCCATCGAAGTCGAAAGAGTTATGATCTAAGCTGTGGGAAGGAAAATATTCTAGTCGAAAATCGGAAAGACATCGACATCAGAAGCCGAGTGCTTTGCACAGCTGCAACGGTGGAAGAGAAAAAGGCTACAGACATGCAACTAGAAATCGACACGGATCGGTGGGCGGAGCGCTTACATTTCGGGTAGCTAGCTGCTTTGGGAGCCACAACGGCGGAAGAAAAACATACAAAAACCTTTGATCAAACGTAATTTGATGCCCGATCAATAAAGATATTAAGTGTTCAGAACAACTTTAAAATTCAGCAACAGTCAAAAACCTGTTTCACCTCCGAAACAACGGCTTTTCAAAGAACAAGTGACCCGATTCATCTTCGGCTAGCAAAACCAAACTCAAAATATGTGACCCACAACAATTTTCAAACACAAGCAACTTCTGAAAACAGGACGAGAGTTAATCTTCAAAATCATCCAAAATTAAAGCATGACCAAAAAAGTTCACGGATCCAAACGATTCAAAGCAACAGTAAATTATGGGGAGGGGACCAAAATTTAAAAAATTTGGGGAGAACAGTTGCAGCTGCAACAAGATCATGGAGGTTCCCATATACCTACCTATGGAACATCTTATGGAACATCTCATGGGACATCTTATGGATAATCTCATGGACCATATCATGGTACAGCTTATGGAGCTTCCCATGGACATTCTTATGGACTACAGTATGGACAAAACTATCAACTGTATGGGTACAGGTATCAAAAACTTTCTTACTCTTCTAACTATGTATTTGCAGCACCTCATAATCAAGGTACTCCACATTACAATGCTTCCATGTAGCCCTTCATGGGTCATATAGGAGGAGGTTATTATCCCACTGGTGAAGGCCATGGTTTGTATAGAAGTCAACCTTGTACGAATAAGTCCTATCTAGGAGCATGGCATTGACCGAATCAACCTAGGATCCCTTTTCTTGTGACCTTTAACCTACCTGATTTATTGAGATTGATAAATGATCTCGTGTCTCATAATCTGGCATGGCTGGTAGTCCCTACCAAGCTTCCTTCAGAAATTCCCAAATTCGAAGGTAAGGCTGGGGAAGATCATGGTGAGCATGTCAAAAAATTCCACCTTTGGTGCTCTTCTAATTCCTTAAATGATGAATCCATTCGTTTGAGGCTATTTCAATGCACCATCATGGGTCTTGCGACAAAATGGTATATAGAGTTACCTGGCAGGGGGGGCTATACTACGTTTGATGACCTTGCCATGAATTTTCTTAATCATTTCCAACTACCTGTATGTTACGATGTCGGTACTGAACTCTTGTCAACCTTCTAGCAAGACAAAGGAACACATATTTTGGATCATATTTAAGAGTGGTGTAGATGGAAACAATTAATTAAACCCTTTATACCATTAGAGTTTCTTCTAGAGTGGTTCCTCAAGTCATTGTTACCTTATATCGCAAAGGATGCTTCTACGTCCAAAGTTCAAAATGAGGGCCAAGCTATTTTTAGGGCTTAAGAGTTGGATTTTATCTATGCTCAATCTGGACTCTTTTATGAGATTATCCCAAATGCTCCAAGATCCAATTTCAACCCTAAGATTAAACCTGGGAAACATGCCGATGGTATTGTTCGCTCCACAAGTACCAAACCTAGAGACTCAGCTATGAAACAAGTGAGCCATTTATTGCTTAATCAGCCTATGTTGGGACAAGCTATGGCTTCATCTCAACCTTCCTAATTGACGAGTGTACTTTTAGTGAAAACATCGAACCCGAAAGGGAACTAGCAGCCTGGAAGGAATAAAAAGAAAGGAAAAAATAATCGTAAGGGTGGGAATAAAAATGAAAATGCTAATAATAATGACAAGAACACAAAAAATGCTGGGGGGGAAAAGCATCCTAAGCATAAGGTGAAGTTTCCTTGTAAGTTGTGTAAGGATTATCACCTCACTCACTTGTGCCCTCATATGGAGGACGCCTTGAAGTTCATAGTATAGGGCCCAACTATGTTTACTAATCCTTTACCTAATAATCAAAATATGAACTCGAGGACCGTTGATCCTGGTTGTGCATCTGGTGGAACTCAAAACCCGCCGAAGGACGCTAGTGGTCACATTTGCATCAACATGGTGAGATCTACCAAAGTTGTGACACATGTGAAATATTATGGTTCGTCACAACAAGACCTTGGGAAAGAACCTGATCCACCCGAGAACTCTTTGCGAATTGAAAATCCTATGGATAAACCTGAAGTTTTTCCTTGCAATCTTAAGGGAGTCTTGAAGTGCTCGGGGCACAATCCTAATGCTAGAGCTACCCAGAACTATTCAATTTTAGAGGATGTGAGCGAGACTCCTTGTGCGATGTCCACATTAAAAGTGCTTCAGACTTGTTCTTCGTAGAGAAATGCCTTGCTGTCTTCTGTTGGGGTTAGTGATGATATCTCTTCTTCCATGATCAAATATGAAACTCATGGAATCCAGCCTCACTTTCCTTACTACATGTCTCTTTTGATTTATGTAGAGTGTCTAAACAACACCATCATGTGTACTATTATTGATGAAGGAGCTACTACTTTCATGATGTCTTTATCTTGTTGGAAGGGTTTAGGTTCTCCTACGTTGTCTCAGTCTGCAAACATGTTGACTACTTTCAATGGAAGGTCCTTTTGGCCGCACGATATACTTCCTTCTCTAGAGGTCCAATTGGGAGGGAATACTATCGCGATCGAGGTTGAGGTTGTTGATGTGCCCTTCGACTACAATATCTTGCTGGGTAGGAACTGGATGTACAATATGCAAGATGTAGCCTCTTCCCTATTACGAGTGGTTTGCTTTCCATTTAATGGGAATATTGTTACTATTGATCAAAAGTATTTCAAAAATCCAAGTGTTAACGCATCATCAAGAGCTTCTATCCTGATTATCAATCATTCTCAGCCAGCAACTGAGAATGTGGGTGTGGGTATGCATCCTTCCCTCACAGGAACTTTTAGTTGTCCTGCACCCATTCTTATGATTGGATCTAGTCTTGCTGGGGCTTCATCCTCGTCAAGTTTAGTATCCTTTTTTACTACTCATATGGAGGATCCTTGGATTATTCCTTCATCAAGTATTTCGAGTGTGCCTGTCGAGACAAATGTGATGTTGCCTGCAACAATGGTGGCATATCAAGTGCATATTGATAATGTTGTAGAGTCTAGTCCTTCCTCTTTACGGAAAAAGGAGGAGGACCCTTATGTGCTTCCTACATGGTCAGTAGAGTCATCTCACCCTCATGACTTCCTTAATGATGTTTTTCCATCAAATGAATCTATTCTTGAGGCCATGTCTAGGATTGAACAACCTTGGGAAGAATTGCACCATAGATTGTATTTCCTTCTTGAGCTTGATCATTTAGAGTGTGATGACTTTAGGGATGTTATAAGAGAGAAAATTGGTAGCCTCATGGTCCCATTAATCTCTCCTGGTTAGATGGCTAAAGGGAACATGGCTAACCTGTCACCAATGATTCCTATCAACATTTCTTGTGATCTTGGTAAGATTGAGAATGTCTACATTAGGGAGGATTGTTCCACTGATGAGATTAAAGAGTATATCAAGCTATTTAAGGAGTTTCATGATGTTTTCTCTTGGTCATACAAATAATTTCTAGGTATAGACCCTCGTATTGTCGAACATGAAATCAAGACCTATCTAGATGCAAAACCGGTTCGACAATGTTTGCGTGTCGTGAATCCTAGAAAAGCACCCGCCATTAAAGATGAGATAGAGAAACTGCTCAAAGTTGGTTTTATCTATCCCATTCCCTTGATGGAGTGGGTTTCAAATCCCATTCCAGTTGATAAGAAGTAGGGAGTGATACAAATATGCACTGATTTCCATTATTTAAATCAAGCTTGTCCTAAAGATAATTTCCCTACACCATTTATTGATCAAAATTTGGATGAGTGTGTGGGAAGTGAGGTATTTTCTTTTATGGATGGATTTTTCTGGATATAATCAAATACAAATGAAGCCCAAGGATCAACACAAGGCCGTATTTATTTGTCCTTAGGGAACTTTTGCATATCGGAAGATGCCCTTCGTCCTTAAAAACATCGGAGCTATGTTTTAGTGGGCCATGCCCTTAATCTTTCATGATCTTAAAATGATTATTGAAGTATATTTGGATGATGTCACTACTCACTATCATTTGAGAGTGTGTCATCCTTACTATTTGCGATTAGTGTTCGAAAGATGCCGTCATTAATAAGTTCATTTAAACCATCATAAGTGCATCTTTTGCCTGAAAGTTGGTCATTTACTAGGATTCACCATATCCAAGGAGGGTATTAGAGTCGATCCCTTGAAGGTTGAGGAAATAATTCAATTGTCTCCCCTACGTAACATTCGACACATTCAATGTTTACAAGGTATGGTGAACTTCTTGCGAAGGTTCGTGGTCAATTTTTCCAACTTGACTAAAGGATTCAAGTGTCTGTTGAAGAAGGACACCCCTTTTTATTTGGATGAGTGAGGCCTGGAGTCTTTCAATGCTTTTAAGAAATCCTTAGCAATGACCCCCGTGATTAGTCTACCAGACTATAGTCATGACTTCTTGATTTATGTGGTCACATCTCAGGAGACGGTTGGTATGGTATTGGTTCAAGAGGATGAGGAGCTCCATGAGCATGTCATATATTATTTGAGATGAAACCTTATTGATCTGAAACTTCATTATTCCCATGTGGAGAAGCTAGCCTTAGCCACCATTCATGCGGTTCATTGTTTGAGACATTACATTCTCCTTCACCAAACTTTGGTCATAGCTCACATCAATCCATTTTAGTTCGTCCTCACTAGAGGGATGATTGGGGGAAAATATAACAAATGGATTGTGATTTTGCAAGAGTTTGATATCGAGTTTGTTTCGATGAAATCAAAGAAATTGTTAATCTTTGCTGAGCTCATATCAGATTTCCCAAATTTGGAGGAAGAGGAGGTTTATGAGGATTCTTTTGTTGATGAGCATATATTCCTCATATCAACTTTGGACCCTTGGTATGGGGATATTATCATCTATTTGCAAACATTGAAGGTCCCTACTCACCTCTCATGGGATGAGCAACGACAACTACGTCATGTAGCGAAGAAATACCTCATAGTGGATGATACTTTGTACCGCCGTGGGGTGGATTCCATTTTATGTCATTGTTTGACTCGTGATGAGGTTGAGGTCATGCTTAATGATTTCCATGGAGGGGCATGTGGTGTTCATTTATTTGGGCTTTCTACAACCCAAAAAATCTTAAGAGCGAGCTATTTTTGGTTGTCCATCTTTAAGGATTGCGTTAATGTGGTCAATAAGTGGCACCCTTTCCAGGTGTTTGCACGTAATATATGCTCGCACCCCACCCCTTTGCATAGTATTGTCACTGCCGGTCCTTTCACCAAGTGGGGGCTTGATTTTATGGATTGCAACCCAGCTTCGGCTGGGGGGCACCATCATATTATTGTGGCTATAGATTACTTCACAAAATGGGAAGAGGCTATGCCCATAGTTAAATTCGATGGTGAGACAGCTGCACATTTTGTATTTAACCATATTATCACCCAGTTTGGCATTTTGAGAGAGCTTGTCACTGACCATGTGTTGCAGCTGCAACCTATTTCCCAAATTTCAAAAAAAATTGGAACCTCTTGATTTTATCTAGCCCAAGTTTGTTTAATCTTTTTAAACCTTTCCTGGAAGTCCATTTTTCTCCGCTTGAGAAGTTGATTGTTAGAAGCTCAGTCAATTATTTTTTGCCGATGTTTCGGGGGTCGAATGATCTAATACTATCTTTATTTTTTTCCGACACCGTGGAAACCATGAAGTCTTAGTTTTATTTGAACTCTTAACTTTGATTTGTTTTTGATGAATTTTCACTGTCGAAAGTTTATTAAAGTTTAAATCGGGGCATTAGTCCTCTGTGCCGCCAATGGAAAGTCATGTTTTTTGCCGATGATCTTTTATCTCCTTTGTTTATTTTTCAATAAAAATTACTTTTTGACTTTCAGCATTTTTGTTTTATTAGCGGTCGGAGTTTTAGTCTTTAATGACGCCGTCATTTCGGAGGCCTTGTTGTTTGTCTTGCTGAAACAATGGAGTATTTTGCATCTCGAGGTTTCAATGAGTTAGTCATTGGTTGTTTCGATCGTCAATGATTTTCTATTGTCGTGGAAGCCGTAGTTGGTCTATCTTCCGCCGTTGCAGATTTTTTGCTCTTATCTTTGCCGATGCTGTGGTTTTATTGTTTTAACTTTTTGTTTTTTCTTTGCACTATCGGAATGGTTTTTGACTTTTGATCGGAGGGCTAGTCCTTTGCGTTTTCGACACGATGACATTGTTGAGCTCTAACTTGCTGGTACTTTGCATTAAAGATTCTGATTGCTGATGATTTTTGTGATCCACAGAAATCACAGTCAATTGGTTATCTGCAGTTGCGGCTGCGTAGTGAACTATTATGCCAACGCATTATCGTTAGTCCTTCCTCTCGTCGATGCCAAAATTTAGTCCTTAGTTCTTCTGATCGCCGATGTTTTCTATTGCTGCAGAACCCTTAGTCCATGTGACTTCCACCATTGCAGCTGCTTTGTCAACTATATGCTCGATGTTAGTGATTCTAATCGACTGATACTTAATCATTAAAGCTTCTGATAGTCGTAGTTTTCAGTTGGTCTAGAAGCTGTAGTCGGTCTATATTTCTCCGTTGCAGTGGCATAGTGAACTAACCTGCCGATTCATTAGTGGTTTCGATCTCCGACCCTTAACTATCATCGGTTTTTAGTCATTGGCATCACCGACACTGCAAAGATGTTAAATATTATAGCCCCGACACTTAGCATTAAAAGTATCCAACATCGATTGACTTAATAGTCTCGCAGGACCCGTAGTTTTTTTGTTGTCTACCATTGTGGCTATGAATAGGACTATTCTTCTGTAGTCCTTAGTTCTTTCAATCATCGATGGTTTTCATTTGATCACGGAAGCAGTATTTTTTTTGTTTTTCGTCGTTGCGGCGATGTAGTGAACTAACCTGCCGATATATAGTGCTTCCACCCACCAATGTGAGTTTCCCGCCCGATGCTGTAGTAGGTTTGACTACTCATAGGGTTTTTCCCACCATTTTTGTGAGATTTTACCATATTTCATGGGTGATGAGGTTTTCGATTTTGGTCGAGTCGGGTTTTGTCTGAGATGAAGAATGCAGTCAGGGTTTGTTGTTTTGAGGATTGGCGGTTACATTTTTATGATTCATTCTTTCATGATTTCGAGTTAGTCCAGATGTTTCCTGGTTTGAGGTAAAGCGTCTTTTTATTGAGCTTGTGATTTTAGTTTGGACAATGGACTTAGTGGTTTTCAAGACACAAACTCATAGTATTTCTTTGTTTTGTCATTTTTTCTTTTCATGAATTAACACCATATATAGTTTATTTTACAGAATCCATACAAAGAAGGTAAATGGACTGATACAATTTTTTGATTATTCATGACAGGGTGATTGCTGCTGTAGAGAAGATATGTCTAGAAGACAAAGCAAAAGAAAGGATGCAGCAAGGAAGAAAGAGAAAGAAAATGAAGAAGTAGAGATGAAGAAAGAGAAGAAGAAAGTAAGGGTCTGAGATCTCAACAGATCGATAGCAGCGGAGGCCCAGGATTGGGAAAAGTTCATCAGTTACCAAGCTGGTCCTTTTTTATAAATTTCTCTTAAATCTTAATCTGAAATGTAACGTATTGTATAAATCATAATCACTAACTAAAAGACAAAATTGTGGGATTAAACGGTTGCAGGAGCCCAAACATCACCAAGGGGGCAGCCTAAAAGTTTTGTTGTTTTGTATAAATATAGGAGTGTTAGATGCAATAAATGGAATTTTTCCTAGATAGATTTGTGAGAGTATGTTGTAAGAAGAACTATTTCCTTTTGCAATAAAGAATTACAAGTTTCATGTTGGAGAAAGCTTGGTGGAATATTTCAAATGCTGTGCTATGGATTTGTTGAATGTGAACTATTTCATTTTCAGCTTTGTGTCCATTAACTGTGAGATCATTCTAACTCTTTGAACCTATGTTCTTGTTATGAATGCGCTCTAGTTTATTCTATGAAATTTTCACTATGAGTAATGAAGGCTTTTAATAAACAATGAGATATCTTGTTGTTCATATATCTATTAATGTTCATGTGTTTTGAATTAAGTAATAGCTATCTGTGATTTTTCTTAATGCATGCGTAGAAATACATTACTCATTGATAAATGATAATCTTGCTCCCTAGGGATAGGTTATATAGTTAGTTTTAGTTTCTTCCTGTGTGTGATTTAGATGCGAGAGAGTTAAGATGAGAGGTAAGAACCTACGCATCACATTGTGATCGCTCCTCGTATTCTCTATTAATCTGCATTCTTAGATAGGAACTTGCATATCATACTTAAATTCAAAAAACTAAAAATAAACATGGTGGACTAGGCTGTAAGCGGTAAAACCTTGTATTTTGGTACTTGACATACGGTAGCCAGACCGTAAACCAGACGGATTCCCCATACCAAATAGTAATGGGCTAGTTGGGAACATTTACTGGGGAGAATCCCTAACTATTGTTACCCGCGATTTTCTAGGCCTCAATAGCTTTTGGCACTAGAAGGAGGGAAGCCAGTGCGTGGCTGTCCGAGGAAACCCATTTTCTCGAGATTATTCCATTGGTGACAGTTCTAAGAGTAGTTTGTTTTCCAATTCAATTCTTGAAGAGAAGGGTAAAGAGCATTTGTATTCTGTCGATAACGAAGTAGCCAATGATCTAACAACATTTACTAGGGATTATGCAAAGAAGATTGGGGGATTACCAATTATTCCTATCTTACCCAAAAGAGAATATCGGAAGAGAGACCGCCCTATATTGGAAGACGCAGTGTTGGTTGAATATTTTGAAGAATTGGTAGAAACATCCTTACAGGAATTTGTTCAACCTCTTAATCAATTAGACCCAGATACACCTTACTCTTCACTTGTTCATACCCCTGTTCATTCACCACCTCATTCTCTACTTAAAATCATGGAAAATGTAAACACAAATAATCCACCCAACCCACCAAATCCACCACTTGCTTAGAGGGCTATGTCACCATTAAACCTGACACCTCCTTTGCATGATTTGCCTCAAGCTTTTGAGAAAATGTTGCCTAAGTTTGACCCAAGTGAAAATATTTTGGTAGATGATCATTTGAAAATATTTTACTTGGCTATAGAAGGACTATGGGCTAGAGAACATGAATATGTAGTCTGTAGATTGTTTCCACATACCCTAAAAGGAGCAGCAACTTCATGGTATTTTGCTTTGACTGCAAATTCATTCATAGACTGGGACAAATTTGAAAGAATATTTAGGAGTAAATATGTGGTCCAGAAAAATCATGCAGCCCTAATGAAAGGGTTATGCACTTTAAAGAAAGAAAGAAAAGAAAAAGTGCATAGTTCAACTCAAAGGTGTGCTGCTTATCTTAAAAAAAATTCTGCAGCTGATAAACCATCTGATAAAGTTCTAATTGAATACTATACTTCAGCTCTAGGGCATGAATTGGCCATGTTTTCCAAGATGTCAGTGAAGCCTACATTGTCAGAAACTTATGAAGAAGATGAGAGAGTAGAAGCTGAAAAAGAGAGCATAGAAGATTATCCTGAGCAGTCGGGAGAAAAAACTTTTATAAGGATGAGCAATCACATGATTTTGAAAGGATGGTGAAGATGATGCAGAAACTATCTAATAGAGTGATAGATTTGGAAAATGAAAAGGAGGCTCATAAAGAATACAAGCCTGACTATGGAAGGAGAGAAGACAACAATCAATCTAAACCTCCTCCACACAGTCCTGCATCAATGAATTTAACTGAGGTAGGTATGTATAATTTTTGTACCTTTCATTAGTAGCCTCATTCTGAAAAAAATTGCCCGCAATCGATCAATTTGATGACATTAGTAATGAATCAGCTATTGGACTCCAAACTAACAGAAGTTGGTGAGGAGGAGGAAAAGGGTAATAAGTCCATAGAAAAACAAGAAGAGGATGCTTTAGTTTTATGGGACTGTGTCTCACTTTTTGATACAAAAGAGGAAGGTTCACTGAAATAGGAAAACACATCAGAAACAAATGTGACAACTAGAAGTCAAAGGTTGTTAAAAGAAGACAATTCCATACTCCCAAAAATTAAGAGACTTCAAGAGAATGTAAAGAAAATTCAGAAGAGCACCACCACTGATAAAATACCTGAATTCACCATTACGAGTCAAAATCCAAAGAAAATAAACATGCTTGTTAATCTCGTCGAAGAAAATATTGATAATGTAAAAAAGAATCTCGAAGAACATAAGATGGAGTATAATATTGTGGAAGATATTAAAAAGGCTAAGGAAGATATCTCACTATTTGAAATGTGTAATGTGCCTTAGCATAAATAAAAATTGTTAAAAGCACTTGAAGTACCAGAGGAAGAGCTTCCCACTAACAACCAACCTGTAGAAGAAATTGTCGAAGCAAGTGTGGGAGGTAAAGCTAGGTTTAAAACCCGACCATTCCTCTTGACTTTTGAGATTTTAAACCATAATGTGCACAATTATTTAGTAGAATCAGTGTCAGTAGTCAATGTTATGCCATTGTCAGTCTGTAAGAAGATCAATGGACAACCTAAACCAACTACCTGGCAGGTTACTCAGCTAGACAGAACAACTGTGAAAGTAGTCGGGGAAATGGAAGATGTTATGATTTGCTTATCTACCAACGAAAAGATATGTCAGTACATTGATATTGTAGTAGTAGAAATACCTGATGTTTATGGACTTGTATTGAATCGAGATTGGTCAACAAGGCTAAATGGATATTTTGCATCAAAATGGTCACATCTGTGGTTGCCTCATAAGGGAATCCCAAATCAGATAAAAATATTAAGAGAGCCCCACATGAAGCACAATGTTACTCAAATGGAAGAAAAGAATGAACCAGTGAATTATGTGTTGGGAAATTATCTAATTGAGCTAGAACTGGGAAACTACCAAGCGAAAGAAGCTAGCAGTACACTAGACACCCAGCCCAATATCCTTCGATTTTCACGGGCTGATGAGATTGACTGTAAAATAGTAGATTTAGTTTCTGATATAGTTTTTAATTCAATACATGTAGAATTAGATAATGGGTAGGACTTTTTCAATTTGCATTCAAACCTAGCCCCTCAACTTGCAAGTTTCTAGATTTACAGGGGTGGGTAGAGAACTGACCAGTTAGTGGTTTAGTTCTCAAACTTTATTTTTGTTGGTTTTTATTTATTGATTATCTTGTACATAAATAAAATGATTTGGTTGTTTATTTTTTATTTATTTTATTTCTGTTTTTTTTTAGTTAGATTTTGATTGATTTCAATAAAGGAAGCAAACTTTTGGTTGCATTGAGAGCATCAGAATTCTGGATTAACTAAAATCCTTGATTATAACACTATGTATTATTGATTTATCTGAAAGAATTCTTCTAGTTTAGCAGTTTTCCTAAATGGCTATGACCACATTGAAGTCCTACTTAATCCTGGTAAAATAACTCAAGATCAAAAGGTCTGGGCTCCATCCATCTCACATTTAAAAATGTCTTAGGGGGTGACAGCAAAAGACCCATGGAAAGGAAGCAGGGTAAACAATATATCATATATAAATGATCCTATGCCAAGAATTAAAAGCCAAAAATCTCCTAAGAAAGCAATATGTATAAAAACGAAGTACTGGACCATATGAGTACAAAATTGCCAAAGTTCTTCTCCATTCGCGAGCTAAAAATTAAATACATCTCTCACACAAAAGGACACTATGGATAGAGGAGCCTGAATAAAAAATTCAGAAAGAAAGGCAAGCAGGAGGACTCAAAAAGGACAAAAAAGTCTAAAAGCACAAAAGTGCAGAATGGCATCGGAATGAGGAACAAAGGAATATTTTTGTTTACCATATGTTACAATACTGTGATGTCAAAGCTGGGAGCTACCCGAAGATAGAGGTAAAAAAAAATGAAACTCATATTCCTGGCCTCAAAAGAGTTATCTAGAATTCAAATCTTGGTTTTTATTTTCCTAAATTGGACTATCATCAATGATTAAAAGTACTTACATTTGCCATTTGAGAAATCCAGACATCTAGAAGAATTCAACATGTTGTTTTTATTGTCAAATAGTCTGCTACTTAAGGAAGAAATTGTCCAGATATCTAGGTTCACCAGGTAGTTGCCAATTGTTGCAGCTAAAACCTGTTTCCCAAATTTAGAAAAATTTTGGACCCTCCTTTTAATTTTATCTTGCCCAAGTTTGTTAAATATTTTTAAACCTTTCCTAGAAGTCCATTTTTCTCCACTTGAGAAGTTGATTGTCGGAAGCTCAGTCAATTATTTTTTGCCGCTGTTTTGGGGGTCGAATGATCTAATACTATCGTTAATTTTTGTTGACACCATGCAAACCGTGATGTCTTAGTTTTATTTGAACTCTTAACTTTGATTTGTTTTCGATGAATTTTCGTTGTCAAAAGTTTATTAAATTTTGAATCGGGGCATTAGTCCTCTGTGCCGCTGATGGAAAGTCATGTTTTTCTCCGATGAGATTTATCTCCTTTGTTTATTTTTCCCAAAACTTTACTTTTTGACTTTCAACATTTTTGTTTTATCAACGGTCGGAGTTTTAGTCTTTAACGACATCGCCATTTCAGAGGCCTTGTTGTTTTTCTCTCCGACACTGCAGAGTATTTTACGTCTCGAGGTTCCGATGAGTTAGTCATTAGTTTCTCTGATCGCCGAGGATTTTCTATTGTTGCAGAAGCCATAGTTGGGCTGTCTTCCGTCGTTGCAGCTTTTTAGCTCTTTTCTTTGCCTATGTCGTGGTTTTATTTTTTTAACTTTCTTTTTTCTCTTTGTGCTATCGAAAGGGTTTTTGACTTTTGATCGAAGGGCTACACCTTTGCGTTGCCGACACGGCGGCGGCATTGAGATATAACTCCTCGATACTTAGTCATTAAAGCTTTTGATCGTTGATGATTTTTGTGATCCACAAAACTCACTATCAATTGGTTATCCACCGTTGTGACTTTGTAGTCAACTATTCTACCGACAGATTATGGTTAGTCCTTCCTCTCACTGATGTCGAAATTTAGTCCTTAGTTTTTCTGATAGTCAATGTTTTCTATTACTGGAGAAACCTTAGTCCATATGACTTCTGGGGTTTCGGCTAAGTTTCTCAACTATCCACTCGATGTTAGTGTTTCTAATCTACCAATACTTAGTCATTAAAGCTTCTGATCGCTCCAGTTTTTAGTTGGTCCGGAAGCCATAGTCAGTCTGTTTTCCATCATTACAGTAGCATAGTGAACTAACCTACCGATTCATTAGTGGTTTCGATCTTTGACACTTAACTATTGGTGGTTTTTAGTCATTGGCATCGCCGACACTGCGTAGATGTTAAAGATTATAGCCCCGACACTTAGCGTTAAAGGTCTCCGACGCCGATTGACTTAATAGTCTTGCAGGACCCATAGTCTATTCGTTGTCCACCGTTGCGGCTATGAATAGGACTATTCTTCCGTAGTCCTTAGTTCTTCCAATTGCCGATGGTTTTCATTTGATTGCAGAAGCCGTAGTTTGTCTGTTTTCTGTCGTTACGGAGGCATAGTGAACTAACCTGCCGATATATAGTGCTTCCACCTGCCGATGTGAGTTTCCCGCCCGATGTTGTAGTAGTTTCGATTGAAGATAGGGTTTTCCCACTTTTTTTGTGAGATTTTACCATATTTCATGGGCGATGGAGGTTTCTATTTTTGGTCGAATCGGGGTTTTTTTCCGAGATGAAGAGTGCAGTCAGGGTTCGTTGTTTTGAGGATTGGCGATTTTATTGTTATGATTCATGCTTTCATGATTTCGAGTTAGTCCAGATGTGGCCTGGATTGAGGTAAAGAGTCTTTTTATTGATCTTGTGATTTTAGTTTGGACAATGGACTTAGCGGCTTTCAAGACACAAACTCGTAGGATTTCTTTGTTTTGTCATTTTTTCTTTTCATGCATTAACACTGTGTATAGTTTATTTTACATAATGCATATGGAGAAGGTAAATGGATTGATACAGTTTTTTGGTTATTCATGACAAGGTGATTGCTACTGTAGACAAGATATGTCTAGAAGACAAAGCAGAAGAAAGGAGGCAGCAAGGAAGAAAGAGAAAGAAAATGAAGAAGCAGAGATGACGAAGTAGAGATGAAGAAAGAGAAGAAGAAAGTAAGGGTCTGAGATCTCAACAGATCGATAGCAGTAGAGGCCCAGGATTGGAAAAAGTTCATCAGTTACCAAGCTGGTCCCTTTTCATAAAGTTCTCGTAAATCTTAATCTGAAATGTAACATATTGTATAAATCATGAGCACTCACTAAAAGACAAAATTGTGGGATTAAACGGTTCGGGGAGCCCAAAGGTCACCACGGGGGCAGCCTAAAATCTTTGTTGTTTTGTATAAATATAGGAGAGTTGGATGTAATAAAGGGACTTTTTCCTAGATAGATTTCTGAGAGTATGTTGTAAGAAGAACTATTTCCTTTTGCAATAAATAATTACAAGTATCCTGTTGGAGAAAGCTTGGTGGAAGATTTCAAATGCCGTGGTATGGATTTGTTGAATGTGAACTATTCATTTTCAGCTTTGTATAAATTAACTGTGAGATCGTTCTAACTCTTTGAACCTATGTCCTTGTTATGAATGTGCTCTAGTTTATTCTATGAAATTTCCACTATGAGTAATAAAGGCTTTTCATAAGCAATGAGCTATCTTGTTGTTCATATATCTATGAATGTTCATGTGTTTTGAATTAAGTAACAGCTATTTGTGATTTTTCTTAATGCATGCATAGAAATACATTACTCATTGATAAATGATAATCTTGCTCCCTAGGGATAGGTTAGATAGTTAGTTTTAGTTTCTTGTTGTGTGTGATTTAGATGCGAGATATCTAAGACGAGAGGTAAGAACCTGCACATCACAATGTGACCGCTCCTCATATTCTCTATCAGTCTACATTCTTAGATTGGCACTTGCATATCATACTTAAATTCAAAAAAATAAAAATATACATGGTTGACCGGTCCGTAACAGGTAAAACCTTGTATTTTGTTACTTCACCCACAGTAGCCGGACCGTAAACCGGACATATTCCCCATGCCAAATAGTAATGGGCTAGTTGGGAACGAGCTGTTGTTACCTGCAATTTTCTAGGCCTCAACACCATGGCAGGAAATTTCAGAACAAAATGATGGAAGAGTTGGCTTCCAAGTTAGGATATAAGAAAGAACACTCCTCTTCTTATTACCCTCATGTGAATCGATAGGTTGAAGCAGTGAACAAGTCACTTAATTCCATTCTCTAGTGAACCATTACACAAAGAAATAATAATTGGCATATCATGGTGTACCTTGCTTTGTGGGCCTATAGAACCATGGTAAAGACTACCACCGGTTTTTCTCACTATTAGCTTATGCATGGGGTGGATTTAGCATTACCGGTTGAATGTGAATCCCTTCTTTGAATCTAGTTATGGAGCATTTACCAGAGACTTCTGCATTGGAAGAGCGTTTGGTCCACTTAGAGGATCTTGATGAGCAGTGCCGAGATGCCTTATTGGCTCTAGAAGTTAACAAGTTTCGCATTAAGGTCTAGTATGATAAGTCTATCCATCCTAGGAGGTTTAGTGAAGGTGACTTGGTCCTTTTGTGAGATCAAGCTAAAGAACCCTTGGGGGAAGGAAAGTTTAATCCCATGTGCCATGGTCCTTACATGGTTAAACATGTCTTAGAGAAAGGATCCTATGAGCTGGTTGATTATGAAGGGACAACCTTGGCGGAGCCTAGAAATTGGCTCTATCTCAAGAAATATTATGCATGATCTTCAGTCAGGGATGATTTTTGTATATTATTATATAGTTTTACATTGTATAGTTAAGTTTTCTTATGGTGATCGAGTTTGTTGATTAGATTTCATTTGTTATGGCAGATGTCGATTGAGTCTTCTGTTTACATAGGATTCGCTGATGGTGCTAGCCCCCACACTAAAAAAATTTCTTTAGCTTCTTGGGTGATCTATACTCCTATGGGTCAAGTATTGTCTTCAGGAGGTGTAGGTTTACGAATTTCGTCAAACAATGTTGCTAAATATAGTGTCATTATTGAGTTATTACGTGATGCCATTTCACATGGTGTTCATTCTCTTGAGGTACGTCTTGATTCACAGTTAGTGGTTTCACAATTTAATGGCTTGTATCGTATTAGGGATCCAAAATTATTACAAATATTCTTACGTGTTAGGTTGCTAGAATGATAATTTGAGAGTATAACATACATTCATGTTCCAAGGAATTTTAATCAAGTTGTTGATTCATATGCTAACTATGTGTTAGATTGAAATTTGTTTCAAAGAACATAAGCATATCACAAACCCATTTTACACATGTAAATAAAATAATAATTGATCATCATAAAAAAATTTCATTAAGTTCAAAAAGTGACATCATAATACATAAGTGTCATATACAAAATTGGGGCTTCTGAGCCACCAAAATATACACCGAGGTCTCTAAGCCTGAGGTAAAGGAGGGTGTTGATCATGGCAACACACTACGGCTCTAGCTAGAAGGTGAAACAATCGAGCCCATTCTCGTGGTACTCCAACCACCTAGCGCTGCATGGCCTCAGGCAAGTCCTCGACTTCAGCCATGGGTACTCTCTGTGTCAATCGAACAAAGTTCATGTGGATTCTATGGAGCGTCCGCTCCACATCTGCACCAATTATCTCATCACCTCTTCCCCTCCATCGATGAAGAAGAAGACCATGTGGCCTTCATGGTTCTACATCTGCATATACATGATAGAGTGTCACCATGTGTCATCACACCAAACACGTGTCTTTTGATTTCATATATCAAAACACACACACAAAAAAAAATTCAAAAATTAAAAGTGGGTTTGGAATTCGTTACCTATGTTTCCATAAGCTTCTCCTGGTTCTAGGAGCATGTCTGGATCACCGCGGAAGTCAATCCCTGCATAGGGATAATCATATATGGTGATGAGATGTCTTCGACACCATGGAAAGAACTCTGCTGGGTAGGGGTTAGCCACCCTTCCACCTCCCATTCTGTGCATGACATTATCCCAGTGTCACTAAGCTGGATCCTGAACTCCATGTGCAGCAATGTCTACTCTAGGCCTTATCGCTGGCACCCGCTCAAAGAAGAATGGGCTCAATATGCTGTGAAACCTGAAGTTTTGCACCCTACCCATCTTGCAGTCAGTGAGATGTTGTTTCATGTTGCTCAACAACGTAGTACTCCACTTATATATTGTAGGCCACATACACTCTATCACATAGAACATCATTGGTCGTGAGACTTGGTGGAATGACGCCAAACCTGCAATCCTACCTAAGGCCAAGAGTATGGATTGTAGCCTCAGAATCTGAATTGAGTTTGTTGGGATTTGAATCCCAACTTTATCTGTATCTGAAATATAGTACACAACTATGTACTCATCTATGGTAAAACCACCTCCTGGCCCATGAGATCAGAGGTTCCCCACCTCCCCTCGTCGGGACAAACCTGTGATGAAATCTATGTCCTCAACCTTAATGCTAAGCGACATCCCATCTATCTGAAAAGTTTCAGAGTCTAGATCCTAGTGATCTACCAGCAGCTAGAGTAGTCTTGGATTTTCCCTCAAGCTGCCAAGACACCAAAACTTGTATAAGATACATGCCTATAATGCTTGTTCAGTGATGAGATCAGCTTTAACAACATCCTCAACATATCCACTCTAGTACTATCCTTCACAAAAAAAATATCGTGATTTGCCCATAAAAACCTTGTTTGCAGCCCTATACGCGACTATCTTCAAAACATCTGTGTATGTACGCAGGATTCGGGGCATTTTCCACGTACGGTGAGCCCTATACGCAAAAAAATGCCCAATTTCTGCATGGGTCAAAATCCCCAAGTTGGGATGGCCCAAAAAATTAAATTGACCATGAAAATTTAAAATTTTTATATCAAAATGAAAGAGAGGGGCACGGGAATTTACCTGGATCAAACATGGAGGGATGTTGTAGGACGATGCTCCTAGAATTTGCTTCTCAAGTTCTGAGCTCAAATGCACTATGGTGGGTAAAATTAAAAAAATGGTATGAAAATTTTAATTTTTTCACTATTTATAGAAACATTTTGAAATTTTTACCCACTTTTTATAGTTTTTCAATGTTTCTGACCATTTGAACTAATTTGATGTTGTAGGAGCCCATTTTGATTGCGGTTTGACCGTGTCTTCAACCTGTTCATGCCTATTTCAGGTATTACATCTAAAATAGCATATAGGTTAGGATTTCACATCCGCTTACATTTTGCATAACCTTATGACCATTTCATCGTATGCTGGGGTATGAACCCATTCTATCTTGTCATGAAACCTTATTGCTTCTTTTAGAAGTGACATGTTGTGAATGGTAGAGATTTCCCATACATGGGTACCCTATTTAGATCATGTTTTGCATTTGATTCCCATGCCGACAATCCTTCTTTAGGGTGTGGGAGTCCTTTGTATAGTATCGCCATGACTTTGAGCAAGAGCTTCATACTCCTCTTGAACTTTATGCTGGCCTTTCCCCCGAGACTCCCGTGTATATGTCAAGTTGCAATTGCATTATCATGAGTTTTTCTTATGTTATTGATCCTTATGCCAGCTTCCCTGACTTTTATTATCAGGCATATAACCCAAGCTTGTTTAATATATAGCCAAGTAGAGCATTTTTACATATCTTTGCAGCCTTATCCCCCTTTTTTTACCAGGAGGGGACCTTCCCCCGAGTGTCGTTATCCTACACATACTTCCTTGCATTTATAAAAGGTATGTTCCACTGCTTGGAAGTAGTTTGATTTTCCCCTGACACTCGTCTCCTCCTAGATTTGTAACAATAAAGCACTTTTATTATTTTTCAAGATTTTCAAAATATCTGAAAAAGTCCAAAAAAATAAAAAAACCAAAAAGCCAGAGAGGAAAAGATGTCATCTTTGGAAGAAGTCGACATGTGTCACCTTCGAACAAAGCATTGTATATCACATCCATTGGTTGCGTTATTAGTTTGACTTTAGGAGTTGTGCTTGTTACTATGGGTTTATCTCCACCGACTGGTTAAGCTTCCAGTCCCTATGGAGCCTTTGTTGATGCCTCCTATGTCATAGAGATGTCCTAGTTTTCATATCAAGTCCATGCTGCTTATCTTCAATCACCATTTTCCTTTATGCTCTTGGTCGAAGAAAGTTGAAGCTTGAGCCGGTCATTCCTCAGTTATCTTGACTTTACATGTCGATCATTCCCTGCACTATTACTAGTTCGTGCACATCTTGTTTGAGTTCTTGCACATTATACAATGTTACTGAGTACCTCTTATTGGTTAATGGGGGATTCCCTAATTCCCTCCTTCCAGCGGATTCCATCCTATCGACTTTAGATCACTTATTCTGGGATAGGAATCTAGAGTCATTTGAGTGCCTTGAGACTTACAGTCACCGGTGGTAGGTTCTCTCACCATCGATAGTTTTGGGAATACATCAATGTCCCCCGATCAATGGATTCTTCCATGTTTTCAAACGTGGAGGGATTCTACTCGACGATGCTCCTGGATTTCTCTTCTGAAGTTTTGAGCTCAAATGCACTATGGTGGGTAAAAATTTAAAATGGTATGAAAATTTTAATTTTTTCACTATTTATAGAAAAATTTTGAAATTTTTACCCACTTTTTACAGTTTTTCACTGTTTCTGATCGTTTGAACTAATTTGATGTTGTAGGATCGTGTTTTGATTGCAGTTTGAATGTGTCTTCGACCTGTTCATGCCTATTTCAAGTATTACGTCTAAACTGGAATATAGGTTAGGATTTCACATTCGCTTGCATTTTGCATAACCTTATGACTGTTTCATCGTAACTCAGGGTATGAACTCATTCTATCTTGTGATGAAACCTTATTGCTTCTTTTAGAAGTGACATGTTGTGAATGGTAGAGCTTTTCCATACATGCGTACTCTAGTTAGATCATGTTTTGCATTTGGTGCCCATGCCAACAGTCCTCCTTTAGGGTATGGCAGTCCTTTGTATAGTATCACCATGACTTTGAGCAAGAGCTTCATACTCCTCTTGAACTTTATGATGGCCTTTCCCTTGAGACTCCCTTGTATATGTCAAGTTGTAATTGCATTGTCGTGAGTTTTTCTTGCCTTATTGAGCCTTATGCCGGATTCCCTAACTTTTATTATCAAGCATATAACCCAAGCTTGTTTCATATATAGACAAGTAGAGCATTTTTACATATCTTTTGCATCCTGATCCCCCATTTTTTACCAGGAGGGGACCTTCCCCTGAGTGTCGTTATCTTGCACATACTTCCTTGCATTGAGAAAAGGTATGTTCCACTGCTTGGAACTAGTTTGATTGTCCCCTGACACTCGTCTCCTCCTATATTTGTAACTATAAAGCCCTTTTATTATTTTTCAGGCTTTTCAAAATATCTGAAAAAGTCCAAAAAAATAAAAAAAACCATAAAATCCAGAGAGGAAAAGATGTCATCTTTGGAAGCAGTCGACACATGTCGCCTTCGAACAAATCATTGTGTATCACATCCATTGGTTGCGTTATTAGTTTGAATTTAGAAGTTGTACTCATTACTATGAGTTTATCTCCACCGACTGGTTAAGCTTCCAGTCCCTATGGAGCCTTTGTTGATGCCTCCTATGTCATAGAGATGTCTTAGTTTTCATATCAAGTCCATGCTGCTTATCTTCAGTCACCATTTTCCTTTATGCTCTTGTTCGAAGGAAGTTGACGCTTGAGCTGTCCATTCCTCAATTATCTTGACTTTGCATGTCTGTCATTCCCTGTACTATTACTGGTTAGTGCACATCTTGTTTGAGTTCTTGCATATTATACAACATTGTTGAGTACCTCTTATTGGTTAATGGGGGATGCCCTAATTCCTTCCTTCCAGCGGATTTCATCCTATCGACTTCAGATCATTTATTCTGGGATAGGAATATAGAGTCATTTGAGTGCCTTGAGACTTACAATCACCGGTGGTAGGTTCTCTCGCCATCGAAAGTTTTGGGAATACATCAATGTCCCCTGATCGATGGATTCTTCCAGGTTTTCAACCTCAACGCATCTCTTCACACTTATTAGATTGCACTCTAATACCTTGATTCCCATTTTCATTATCGGTGGCTGATATCACGTCTGTTAACAGTATACATCAATGACCGCTAATCAGACGATGGACTACTATGTTCGACCTCCGCACCTCTATTCACATAGTAGGACATGTACTGGTAGCGGTTTGTGTAGAAGACTTTCCAACTTGGTGACATTCCACATATGCTACCTCCTTGATCGAGTTAGTGTTCATGAGATTTCAACTCTCGTGATTTGATTCTAGTGTATGTGAGATATCTTCATCCATTATGGAGATCATGATCCATTGTATATCTTCAGCTTCTATGGAGATCTTGATCCATTGTATATCTGCATCATGGAGATTCTGATCTATTATATATTGTACATGGTAATGACCACACATGTCACATTTTGTATATCATTCCTATTTATGGCCATTGTACTCTTATGTATCCAAGACTGCTATATTTATTTGCAGTCATATGCAGAGTTTGATTATTGTACTATACTGATGGATGGCTGGTTCTTCCACTTAGTTCTTCATCACTCCACTTCTGGGATGGACTTTATAATGTATTTCGGCGATCATGTTACCCCTATGACCTCGCACATTAGGGGGCATCTGTTACAGCTGATTTTACCACACATGTTTGATCACGTATTTATGGCCTTCCATGTCCCTCTGCAGACTCTTTAGAACCCATGGACTGATATTATACTTTGATGTTTCCAATTTCATCCCTTCAAACACCTGTTTATTTTTGTATGCGACTTTTAATCCCATACTTGCGTGTATACGCAACTTTTAACCTCAAACCCACATACATTGGGATGTGTGCATAAATCCAAATCTTTTTGGAGTTTTCCTTCATGTGTGTCTGAACCACTTGACTCTTGGCCTTCCATATGCCTTGAGATCGCTCGGATTTGACCCTCCATTACCCCTTTGGAGTGCTATATAAGGAACCCCTTGGATACATTGAAGAGGGGGAATTGAAGAGGAAGTAAACTGTAGTCCATTGTTGTCATAGCTTGCATACTTAAGTTTGCATCCCTTTGTCCCTTTGGAGCATTTTGTGTTCTTGCAAAGATTTTATTTTCTTGTGATCTTACTATCGAGAGATGGAAGATTGAGGTTGTGGAGGCCCAGGTTGAGGACTCAGTTTCTCTGGTTTGCAGATGTGCCAACATGGGTTGTTAGTTGTGTAATCTCTAATTTGATTAATAGAAATATCTTTTCCTGACCAATAATGTGCATTTCAATGAATATTGAATCCATGGATATGTTTAATCGCTTATACATTGTTGATTATATATGCTAGAGTAGATCTAACACCATATTATATAGCATGTTTTTCTTGTTTGCTGTTGTTGAGAGAAAATTGCTAGCACAAGCGAGATTGGAAAAAGCTAAATGGGGATGTACTTCAACCGTCTAGAATAAGGTATGATTTGAGATCCTTTAGTGTTAGATGTTTGGTTTCTCTTTCATATTGGGAAGCGATTGATTTCTCAAGTCTCGCTGTCTGTTGTGGTACACCCCAAGCCATAGGAAGTTTCTCTATGTAACATATGTTATAAGTGGTCATAGCCACATATAATACACAATGGAGTCTAGTTGTGAATGAAGACATATGGTACATAACAAGGTACACTGGTCTGCTATGGGAATTGAAAATCAATATGTTTTATCGTGATCAAGGTAGGAGCATATATGAAATAGCACCATACTCTAAGGTCTTCTACCCAAATCATCGATGACACATGTCCGATCACATGAATGGAGGTGTCATCAGAGGAATTTTGAGGTCAAAAAAGGGTCTCCAAACAAAAAAAGTACTATTAAAATCAATTTTTTAAGAGCCAATCACAATCTAGAGAATGACATCATCTATAATAGTTGAGTTGTCATTACTTGAGTTAAGGTTGCTTATTTGTCATATTCTAAAAGGTTGATCAAAATCTAGGGTTAACCATGGTAGTCTACAAGTAATTTTACACCTAGAGTAAAGTACTAATGTCTTTTCACAATTTTTCAATAAAATATATTATTTTCCCTCCATATATTTTGAAAAATACAATATAAGTCTTTTCACTTAATATGCATGTCTTTACACAATTTTCAATTTATGTTATATTTATCTTTTTTTTTAATCTTAAAAATATCTTTTATTTACACATTTTTACTTATGAATATATGATATATTCATCCATTTTTCTTAATATAAAAATGATCATATAAGTATATATTTTTAATTGAACTTTATTTTATTTTGTTATTTTAAAAAAATATTATTAAATTTTCTAATACTTTTAAAATATTTTATTATTAGATTTGTATAAAAAAATTTGCAATAAAAAGAATTACAAAATAACTTTGTTTAATAACTTTATGAATTAAAAATTTTATTATTAAAGTTTTTAAATGTGTTATTAATGATAATAAATTAAAAACTTTAAGGTTTTATATCTATTATTAAAGTTTTTAATTTTTTTTTAATAAATTCTAAGATTAAGCTAAAAAACACCTTTAAATGGAAATTTAATTATAATTGGTTAATAACTCTAGGAATTAAAAAATTTATTATCAAAGTTTTTAAATTTGTTATTAATGATAATTAATTAAGAACTTTAGGGTTTTTAAATCTATTATTAAAGTTTTTAAAATCTAATAAATCCTAAGATTAAGCTAAAAGAACACCTTTAAATAAAAATTTAATTATAATTATATTTCATTAATAAATTTAATAACTTTAAGTTTTTAAATCTATCATGAGGTTTCTATAATTGTTTTTAATAATAATAAAATTTATGAACTTTAGAGTTTTTTAAATTTATTATTAAACCTTTAAAGTCCTAAAATTAAGCTAGAAATTAATATTCATTAATAATAACAAATTTATAATCTTTAAGTTTTTAAAAAACTTTAAGTTTTTTTTAAGTCTATTATTAAGGCCTCTAAAATTCTTATTAATTATAATAATTAATGTAAAACTTTAGGGTTTTAAGGGTTTTTAGGTTTTTGGTGGTCTTTAAAAAATCAAATTTAAAACTTTGAAAAATAATTAAAATCAACATTCCGAAAAACCGCACACTTGAAATTAAATAAAATTAAAATTATTATTATTTTTTAACCTAACAAACCCTAATCTCTGCGGCCGACCATAGATTTCCCACTCAGCTCCAGTATTTAACTTTAGTCCTCACTCTCTCCACATTCGAACGTGTCCTGATGATGGATCCTGATATGGATTCGAAACGTCGACTTGATCATTTCGATACTGTGGCTTCTCCGATTACATCACCAATTACAAAATAACATATTCATAAAAAATCAATTTAAAAATCAACTTTCAAAAAATTAAATTCTAAACAAAAAAATCATCTTAAAATGTAATATTTTATCAAATTATACTACAATTAATTAAAAACTACAAAACATTACATTATACAAAATATTAAAATCAAATTTTAAAATATTAAATATTAACTATTATAATTCATTAAAATGCAATATTTTACAAAATTATATTACAATTAATTAATTAATTGCTAAAAAAAACTCAAATTCTAAATTATTAAAATCAAATTTTAAAGATTAGATTTAAGTATAGAATATATGTGCTAACCTATATTAAAATAAAAATATTTTTTTTAAAATTTAGAATGTATAATAAATATATTAACAAGGGGCAAGGATGTAGGACAATTGGCAACTGCAGCTTATGTTAAGGCATACATGATATTAAGAAAGTTAGCGTTTCAAGTCTCGACAAATGTGCACGAAGCTTGAGCCCATAGTTTTTCGTCCCTAGGGGTTACGCTCGAGCCATCAGAAATCATGCGAGTACAAAAATGATGTCGTTGTTGAATCCTCTACCTCACACACACAAATATATATATATATATATATAATTTAGAGTATATAATGAATATGTTAAAATATTTCTGTTTATTTCAAAATGTAGATACAAATTAAAAATAATAATAATAGGTGATTAATTTATTAATATAGAAAAAAAATTAAAAATTGGTTTAATGGTTTTTTATACAAATCATAAACATCCTATTTTATGAAAATTTAACTAAATAAATTCTATTATAAAAACACATTTGAGTTGGTTTAATAAGAAAATAAGCAATTTAAATTAAAAAAAATGCATATATATTTATGATTTTAAATTTTAATTTTAAAATAATGGGTTAATAAGCATATTAGATGTAAATTTTATTAAGAACCTAAAAAGATAAGTTATCATAAAAAATTGAAATGAGACATGTTATCTTCAATTTTAATGATGTAACTTGTTGCCTTTGATTCACTTTGAATATCAAGGAACTACTATTTTTCTTCTTGATTTTTTTTTTTAGTTTTCAAACACTAAATTAATTATATCATAAAAATACATAAATTATATAAAGAAACAAAAGAACATAAGTTATAATAAAAAAATTAAGAAAATATATATATCCTTTTATTTTAATTTTAATTTTCAATGTGTGGTTGGAGAAAATTTGAAAATTTTGATGTTTTTCATTTTGTATTATTTGATTGTCTTTTCGTTGTGTCTATATTTTATTATTAAAACATATTTTATTGTCTTTTCATTTTGTTTATATTTTATTGTTAAAAGTGATCTCCAAGTTCAAGGTCATGAATGCATCCAAGTACTACACATTTTTTAGAAATTAAAATTAGCTTTTAGTCACTTCAATATAACATTTTTTATTATTTTTGTTTCTAGTATGTAAGTCAATCATGGTTATCTAAATTGTACATTTAATGTAGTGTAAAGGTCAGTTTTCAAAAATACCTTCCCCATAAAATGGCTAGCTCATAATATTTTAATATATATCCCTTATGAGGGCCATTTTTTACCTCAAAATTCCTCTAATGTGAGCTTGAACATGTTGAAAGATCTTCTGATTACTGATAGTAGATGTATACCATTAACAGAAACAAGACATCCCATCGATGATGAAAATGTGTCTCAATGTATTTAGTGCATTCAACAAGTGTGAATAGAGGTGTTGAGCTCTAACAGCTAAAGAATCAATCGATTAGGGGACACTGATGTATTCCCAAGTTTGTCGATGGTGAGAGAACCCACCATTCATGACTCCAAGTATCAAGGAACTCAATAGACTCTAGATCCCAATTCTAAAATAAATGATTTGAATTCAATGGAATGGAATCGACTGAAGGAGGTAATTAGGGAATCCCCTATAAACCAAAATGAGGTACACCACAAGTTTGAATAATTTGCAAAAAAATGAACAATCAAGATGTACATGAAAGTAACCATGTGCATCTCTCAAGCATAGTAGATGCAAGTAACATGTGAAAGAGACCCTCTGAATACTATCCAATGATGAGAACTACAAGCATAGGTGAGGAAAACACCAATATCGTCTAATATAATACAAGACATGGCACAAATCCCAATGTGTGAATAGATTGCTTTCCATTGAACGCAAGGGAAACCACTTATTTAGTGACCAATGATGAGATGCCATTTGCTGAGTTCAACTTCACCTACCAATGATGAAAGTAGGCCCAAGCTGCTAGGTAGGACCACAAATCTATGACGTACGGGGAATGGATGACATGCAAAGTCAACATTACTGATGAATGGTCAAATCAGGCTAAAGAATTACTTCGAACAAGATCATGAGGAATATGGAGAGACTTAGGAAACATAGACACAATCTACAATTTGGGATAAATATTCGACACATGAGGCATCAACAGAGGCTCCATAGTTATTGGAAGCTTAACCAATCAATGGAGGATGCTCTAAATAATGATTAAAACTCCTAATGTCATGCTATAATCGCATCCATTGATGAATAGACTCATAAATTGTGCTATGTTCAAAGGTGACAAGACAACTACCAATATAAGAGACTATCATTTCAGGTCTGGATTTTTATGGTTTTTTTTTTGTCTTTTTCATATTATAAATATTGAGAAAGAATAAAATGTGTGTATATTACAATGAATAGGAAATGAGTATCATGGGAAATCAAACTAGTTCCAAGCAGTGGGACATACCTATGCTCAATGGAAGGAAGCAAATGCAATGAAAGGACACTTGGGGGGGAGTTCCCTCTCATATATGGGATAATTAAGATATAAAGGAACAATAAAATGATATTCATGTTTAGAATTGATACAATATCAAGCTATATGGCTTATTAAAGTGACACAGAAATTCAACATTCAGCTCAATAAGGAAAGTGAATGCATGCAATGCATTTACAACTTGACGTAAAATGGGAGTCCCTACGGGAGGTGGCCATCATAAAAGATAAGAAAGAACATGAGGTTCCTATTTGAAGCCATGGTGGGACTACAAGGGAATCCCATACTTAAGGAGGACAGTTGGCATGGACACTAGATGGAAAACAATATCTAACAAATATACCCGTGATTGCGGAAGCTCTACCACTTAAATAATGACACTTTGGGTAACATCGAGGTGGTTCTATGTCATTAAGAAGCGGGTTCACACCTAGGGTTTATGAATTATGGTCTAAGTATAATGCATAATGAAAGCACACTAAAATCCTATCCTATATTTCAAAGATGAGATATACCTATCCAAGGCACGATCATACTAGGCGCAACCCCTTACCACCTGAAGGAACTGTTCCACAAAATATCCTGACATTGTAATGTTATGTAGTAAAAAAATATATCTATATATAGAAATGTATAATTAACTAGAGTGAAGCTACAAAATTATAGTGGATAAAACCAAAATATTTACACTAATGTACAAAGTGTCGATCAAATTTAGGGGTTCAAACATAGCTCTTTGAGCGTGAGGGAGGAAACTGAAGTATTTCCTCAACCTTTAAATGGTCGACTAATATTTTGACCATTGAAATGATAAATTACAATAGATTCTTTCCACTTTCAAACATAAGTTGGAAGTGAGATGCATAATCTACACTCTTCTAAGAGTGCACAATGAGGCTATCTAGATAATTATCAAAATCATTTACAATAAGTGCTTGGGGATTAATCGAGATCATAGGAAAAATATATTCCATGTTACCTTCAACATATAGGCTATCCTCATCCAAAGGGAGTATATGCTGATCAACTTCCTCACCTAAGGCCATCCAGTACTCATCATTCTCGGTCCTTTGATGATCTTGTATGGAAAAGGTCTATATTGTATGTCCTACCAAGGCATTTTAGGAAAAATCATGGTCGTGATAATCACTTCATATAGGGGAAATAATTATTAAGAAAATAATTTGAGCAATTTAACCCAACCACCAAAGAGCTGAGGAGCATGAGATGTCCCTTGTCTAACCTCGAAGAGGGAATATTAGGCTCTACAAAAGTTTCATTGGATTCTTGAAAAATGACGCTTGTTGCATAAAATGCCATAGCCATTCCAATAGGGGGAACCCTTCACCAGATTCAACTAGAGAAGGAAGAGTCATAGGAACACTCAAATATGAAGTACAAAATGAGACCAGACTCGATGATGATAGAGCACCATCGGAAGTGGAATAAATAGAAAAATTTGAAGCTGGAAAGTTAAATGTTCCCATAAGTGATGGATACATATCGACAATAACGTTCTTAGTTGTTAGCTAAGAATTCTCAATAATTAGTAATGTAGGTTTAGACGATTCAAATGAACTATAATTAGTGAACTATAATTGACCGATTGTCACGATTCTATCTTCGTGAGGAAACAATACAATAAGGAACACCGACAATATGATCTCCTTCATAGAATAAATCCAGTTTCAACATAGTATAATGTTGTATTCAAGGGGTGCATCAACCACCTCGACATTTACCGACACAATCTTCCCTTCATTCTGGACATGATTTTAAGGAATAATGTTGTGTGGTCTAAATGAGAATCCATCAAATGTTTTCAATATAGTTGTAGATTAAGACAATAGGGGAGAGCCCAGACCCTTCCAACAAGATAACGACATGAATGATGTCAAAGTTCGTCAATAACCATGTGTTTGATGGTGTTGTTTAGAAACTCCACATGGGCTTGAAAAGAAACATGGTAAGGCAAGCGAGGAATAACATCAACCATCTAAAAATTGATTGTACTCAGGATAATTAAACAATGAGCTCCAAGTGAATCCATCAAGCCATTCCCCTATGAGGGACAAGTCTAAAGCACCTATAAATTTGACATCACACAAGGATTATCGCCCAAATGTTCAATACTAAAATAGTGTTGGGCATCTCAGGCATTGGTATTGTGACAAGAATACTTTAAGAACCCTTTAGGAGTATGTGGTATAGTATCATTCTTATCAATATTAAAATTATTATCTGGAGGAAGAGGCTCTTTACCCATGGTTGGTTGTGACAGACAATAATATCATAAATTGGTCACAATATGAAAATTTCACCTCATGTTAATACAACCATCGCTACCTTTCGTTCCTCGTGGTTTTTGACCACCCAAAAACTAGTTCCAATAGCCAATGTCCTCGAAGCCATGGTTTTATGGTAGGGAAGGGGATCAATCAACACAAGTACGTATGACAAACTTTGAGGCTTCCTTAATTATAGGGCACAAGTACGTATGATGGTCTCCCACACAATTCTTACAAGGGAATTTGACATTTTGTTTAGTCTTCTTGTCCTGTCTAACATTTTAGGCATTCTTGTCATCGTTATCATTCTCCTTTATATTCCCACCCTTCTTATTATTTTTCCCCTTCTTCCTGTTTCATTCGGGTTGTTGGTTATCTTTCTGGTTTGAGGATTGCACAAAATATACATCCACTAGTTGGGTGGGGATGGAAAAATTCATAGCCTTTCCTATCATAAACTTGTCAATATACAAACTCTTCATTTCATTCATAACTTAGTCTACATATTTCAAAGTTATAGAGCCTACAATTCCATCAACATGTTCTTGCATTTAAAATTGGGATTTTGATTTGACCACGAAGTGTTAGGGAAAATGTCGTAAATGACCCCAAACTGAGTATAAACTAGGTCTAACTATTGAGCTCTGGAAATAGCTTATTCCCTGGTTTTCGCTTGTAACTTTGAAATATCCTTCACGATGTAACATATAAAGGAATAAAGGAACCCTTATAGTATGAATTCAAAATTTAATCATGATGTAATGAATTTGAAGAGCACCATATATGAAAAGTAGTGACATGGTCACCATGATCCTCGCCATTGTTACCCTCAAAATTCATAACATTTGAATGAAGCTTATGTTGATGTATTTGTAACTTCATAATGTATTCAATTATATATCTTATATTCTATTTCATTGTACCCCAATGTTCCTATTGGTATAATCATTAATACAATAAATTCATGTAAATTCATAGAGGTTAACCCTCCATTGTAAGCCGGGGCAATAGTCCCCACAATTGAGGGGCACTAGGGTTATTAGAATCTCCTAGAGATCAAGTCGGCCCTGGTAAGTAATTGTGAAGTCAGAAACTAGTATAAATAGAGAGGGAGCCTCTCTATTTGAAACACACACTCACTCAAATGTAGCACATGAGTGAGAGAAGATGAGGTCACACAAGTGAGAGAGAGAACAATTGTTAGAGATCATCTTTCTATCTTTGGTTTTTACTTTTTCCATTGCTTCTCATTCTATCTCTAAGGAATTTTTGGGGTTTTATCCTTTATGTTTCCCCAAGGAAAACTCTTTGGGTATCTTGTCTCTTGTGATTATTGTTGTGCAGGTTATTCTCTCGGATAAGATCCTAGATCATGTTTCTTAAATGATAAAAATCTAACATGCTATCAGAGCTAACTTGAGAAGAAGACACTGTGCAGCTATAGAAGCTAGGGCTTCTTAATTTTTGGGTCTCTCTCCATAGATCATAAGAAAACGCACGCTAGGCTAACTCTCCATTAAAGGGTGCATATTTCCCGTCAAAGCAGAATTTGATTCTTGGCATTTTCAGTCAGTGCTATGGTAAAATAGGGCTTTTTACAGAAAAGAAATTTTTGAGTGAGCCCAACATAGGATTTATCTCCTTATCAAAATCGAAATTTAGAGACCAAGATCAAAAAAATTTGTTGGGTTAAACTCTTGGAAAGTCAAACCCTAATTTGAACCTGAACGAGAAAACCCTAAAATACAAAAACTAGTTGTTTTGGTACATTCACTATATCTAGATATTGGAGAAGGCTTAGAAGCCAAAAGTTTTACAAGATGAAGAAAAAATTGTGGTGAACACTATGTAAACATTTCCACCTCGGATTCTCTATATTCTGGGAGATACGATTCCTCCAAATTAGGGTTCCAGCCTCTCCGAGGATTCATCCCTACACAGGACACCTAGGGATAATTTCTATATCTTGGGCTACGAAGGTCCAAATGAAATTTCGTAAGATGTTATAGATAGGGAATGGACTATAATTTTTGTGGTAAATGTTTTTGACCCCAAAGGTGAACACGTAACATGTGATGATCCATATAAGTTCAGTGTTTTGAATAGTCCCAAAATAAGTCACCTTGGTAAACATCTCATAAGTCCCCATGGGTTAAACTAATTATGCTAAAACTGTCAAAACCCCAAATTTTCACCAAAATTTAAAATTTTGAGATAACAATAAATGCTAAAACCTGCAGTCCACTAACAGCTAACAATTTGCAAATAAAAGAAACAGTCAAGTAATTAGTTTCACTAAATCTTAATTATAATAACTTAACATTTCATTTTTGTAACAAGCATAAATTTTTCTTGCGTGCTATTTTGCTTTAGTCTACTGATGAGTCTTTTCATGTCAATTAGGTGAAATTTAACTTTTGAATCCGGGGCTTACTTAGCAATCATGCTAACGCAAATGAATACTAGTTCTTACAGGTTTATAGGTATGATTGCATGAGTACATATTAAAAGTTATTTTAAGGTATCAATAGTACTTTAATTGCAATTAAAAAGCTTAATCATTAAGCTGCTAAACTCTAAACAACTTTTGTAAGGTAAAACCATTTGGATTCCTTTAGATTTTCTTGTAATTAAGTTCAGAAGCAAGTAGTGACAAAAGAATATGTTTGCGACTCTAAGAATTAGAATCTCAGATACAAGTACTTTTAATTTAGCCTAAGTAACTTGCAGTGATATAATGATTGTTTTGTTAGTATTTATATAATAATACATCTTCTTATCTATATAACGAATGTCCCACATTTCGCTTCTGCGAGGTATCTTACCGTTTGTAATCCTTTCAACAGTATAAATTCAATTGAGCAAACTAAAAACCATAATGCTTTCCTACATGAGATCAAGGTTTGCCTATATTTTATTTTCATGTTGAACCCTATGGTTCTAGTAATTTTTGGATTCCATAGGATCATTCCTATTCTAGTTATCTTGTTTAGTTCTATAACTACTTTACTACCCAAATGACCTGGTGAATATTTAGTAACTTCCAGTTTGAGTCATAATCGCAATCCATCGAAGTATTGTCGCTACCAACTGTGTAACAGAATTTCATAATAGTGTTCTTACAATAAGTTTTGTACCACATCAAAGTTCTGTTACTATTTGATTTATTAGGTCATGTAAATCTTATAGACATGCAGTCTATATTTAGTTCATGATCATAAACATATTTAAAATAGAGTTTATAATCCTCTGCACTATTACATCATGCCATTTATAAAAATATGACTTGTAATGTTGTTATTACAAGAGATTTACTATGTATAAACTATACTCTTTTTATAAGGAAAACTATAGTTGTTTATTGATTAGCAAGAACTCTCCCATAAAACCTTTGATTTCTTATCTATAGTAAATACATAAAACATTTATCTCTATCTATAAATAAGACATGAATTATTTGACTTCTATCTTATCATAGAAACAATGTTTAGAGGAGAGATATGCAACCATTCAAATCGCAAATTTGATATTGTAATAGAATAACATGAGGTTTATAGTGGAATGAGTATTATGCATGAATGATTTTTGGGCTTAAACTAAGGTTTAAAAGTGACATTCCATGATAGATCAATGTAACTATAATGTTGATATTTCATCACCACACTAGCATATGATATGGTTCATGTTAACATCAAATTGCATGGCAAATTATTATGTTAATGATATAGTTTACTCCATGTTCCAATGATTAAATAATTGGTTTTGTTCTACGCAGGAACTATAGAGAATGACCCATTTGCATGGTTTGATTTGCTAACCACATGGTTGTCTCCTCACCAAGCGTGGGGGATATAGAATCTCACCGTAACCTAACCCTTGTCATTTCCATTCCGCAATTTGCGCTAGCCCTTGAGACTTCTCTGCTTGGCTTTCATGGTGGCCATTAGTCCTACTTGCTCTGGTTGTCTTCTGCCTTGATTCAGTGCTGCATTTGTCACTGGTGCGTGGTTTTGAAGCCATTCTTAGTGATTGGGTTTTCACTCTGCAAATCATGGGGATTATCCTTGCTCTTGGCTTGCTGTCGATGTAATATTCCTTTCGCTGTCTTCATGGTTTATTGTCTGCTTCAACTACCTTTTGTTGTTCTTCATGGCTTGTCGTTGCATGAGGATTACACTTGCAGGTTGTTGGGTTTTAATGAAAAACCAAGGCCTGTAGGTGACAGTGCTCCTACCATACTGTTCGTCAATTTCGTTAACAGGTAAGATTTTTGTTGTTGCTTCTGTTTAAGTTTGCAGCCGGTATAATACTGGTTCAAAGGCATATTAGTTCTTAGGTTTAATATGTACTGATAGTAGTCGTTTTCACTACTTACAGGTGCTAGCCACTAAAATCTTTTACAATGAGGAAATAATATAGACAGTCAAACAATGAATGTTGTGGCTCGTGGTTCATTTTCGGTTAAGCCCTGTGGTCCATGTGTTGGGTTTTCACCCTACTTGCATCAAGGTGGTCAATGGAATCACCCAGGGTTTGGGGAAACCTCCTTCGACTCGCCATGATTTATGTTGTTGTTTTTACAGGTTAATGTTGTAATACTTAGAATCAAACCCTCGCTAGTCGATGGGTAGACTCGGTTTAACTGAGCAATGTATAGTTTGATGTTTGGCTTTACGACATGTTTAAAATATTAGTTTTGTAAAGACAGACTGTCTTAAAACTTTTTTGTCTTATCATATGTGTATATTATACTCTGTGTAATTTCAGGGTTTTACCCTTCTTGATTGTAAATGAAGTTTTATACTCTGTTTAAATACTCTGTGAGGGTTTATAATTAAAAATTTAAGACTGATACTTACAGCCGTTACTTGATTCTTGCTTGTTTTTATTTAAGGTTATGAATTAGGTTTTAGCCTGTAAAAACCCTCGTTTTGATATAAATTATTCTAATTATAACAATTACACAGTCTTTTTTTATTTGTCCTTAATTACACAGTTTTTTTTATATTTGTCCTTAAAGGACTCTGAGTAAATTATATTAGCCTAGTTATTTAATGGTTACATAATTTAATAAAGTTTATTTATTACTTCAATGTTTTGCTAATTGTAATTGTAATTTTTATAAGGGTTTTAGTGTTGTCTTTCGTTTTCATAGGTACACCCTGTTAGTAAAATAAAAAGACACCGTTTCTTTTAGAAATACATTTTATATACATTGTTCAGTAAATATATTTCATTTTTGTTTATAATTGTAGTTGGTTATTTTAATGATTTAGAAGAACCATTCTTATGGTTATCCTAGGTTACTAAAGTATATAAGAATATAGATATATTATACTCATAAATATGAGCTAGGGTTTTTACCCATTTAACTTTTACAATAATAATTTCTATATTGGTATTTTTGTTAATTTAGTCATAAGATTTCTTCAATTTGTTTAAAAGAATTACTAATTTATATACAATACTATTTATTGTTAATAATAATATTATTATCCGTGAATAATGTGTTCTCTTAATATTATGTTTGTATTTATATATATTATTAAGTAAGACTGAGAGCAGTTTATAATAATTGAGTTTATTTAATAAGATTAGTTTTTTTTGTAAACTTGGTGAAAGGAATAAGAACTTTCATCCTATCAATACTCCTTACATATAATTTGTCTGTAAGTGTGTAAGGACAGTTCTTTATTAACAATACTTTATGCATAGGTTACTACTGTCGGTTCATTATTTTAATTCTAAGAGAAATAATACGATAAGGGTTATTAAGTTCTTAATTATGATATTCCTTATCTCAATTTAGTTTATCTTCAGAATTTAATTAAGTTACCTATCCTTACTTAGAGTTTAAGTAGTTGCAAGTAAAATAGCTATCATCAGTAGGAAAAGAAATAAACTAACAGAACTATATTTGCATCTTTACTTAACATAAATATTAAGCATTCAACTGATATTTCTATTCCTTCTATTCTAGTGTAGAAGTATAGTTTAAACAAGAAGATACTGTGTAAAAGAATGAATTACATACTTAAATATACTGCTATTAGTAAAATAATATGATTATGTTTCTTTTCTTATATTCTAAATACACAGTCTAGTTCTAACAACAATTCTACGAAATAGATTAATATTCTTTTTGGAAAAACAACTATCTACTGAAAGAAAAATATTTCAACACTCTGAAAAACATAAGTACTCTATTCATTCCATATTCCTATCATACTTCATTCATTTCAACAAACTACTTGTGCTAGAGTACAATCTGGATTACTCCAGATGGGGAAAAAAACAGGTAGGATTTATTTTTCATCAAAGAACAGATTCAGCATTAAACAACTAGGAGATTTCAAACTTAACAGTTTACAACATAACACATAATCATTCATTATTTGTTCACACACAAATATAAACTTTAACACAAAATTTAAAAGATAATGGAACTTGTTTTTAAAGCTGGATGACAACAGCGATGGGACACCATTCCTCCCTACCAACTCCTAGAGAGTGCTTAAACAACAACATCTCAAGACCCCTGAGCCTGTTTTGGTCTCCTTCGCTAGAACTAGGTGGAGCAAACAACAAAGTACTAGTCCCAAGACTCAATACCAACTCTACACACTGCAGTAAGATATTTCAGCCGCAAAGCTGTACTAGATCACTTTCCTGTATTTTACGCCTTAAACACCTTCCTCAAAAATTCCCTTCCCAATGAATTCCTTGAAGTTCATTCACCTAAGTGATTCTTCTCCTGGAATGAGCAGCCTCAGCTCTCTTCATTGATATTTTTTATTAAGATTGCCTAGGTCTTTTTGGGTTAGTTGTCATTAGTTGAGCCACCTACTCTGATCCCACTTTCTTGGGGGATCATGACCCCAAATGTAGGGAGGTCACCTGCAACATAGGAAGTGTTTGAGGATGCTGCCACTTGTCTATTTTCTCTCCACCTAGTTCCTCCTCCAACTTGACTAGTAACCCTCTTTTTAATAGCTCTCCCAAGCTGTTGTCCCCACATTTATTTATTAAAATGTAAATATTCAGAATTACATTCCACATCCTTGACTATGCTGAGTCATCAGTTACAACTCAACATTAAATTTAACTTAATGTCTTGAAATAAAATCAAATAAGATAATATTATTTTGCAAAATTGGGGCATGTGACAAAAATCCATAGTGTTGGAAACAGGACAGACGAGGCTACCTTAGGGTGAATTTTCAAACATGGAGGAGCAGTACTTTGGGATATATTGCAGAAACAATATTAGGCAATTCAGCAGAAGAAATTGAAGAAAACTAAGGCATCAGATATTTTGTAGTTCCGATCACAGTTTTGGGAAAATGAGTATGCTTCTCAATGCATGTTCAAGAGGCACATCTTTCTATCCAATCAAATCTTAAAGATTCCAAGTTTTGAAAATTAGGGTTTCTCTAACAAACCCTAGATCAACCAGATCCAGAACGAGGATGGACACCTCAAATCGATAAGATCTAATCTTTTGCTATTTACTTTTGAGGTTCTCATTTCAAAATGACCTATCACACCATATTAACAAAAAGCATGGTGAAGCTGAAAATTTTCAAGGATGGAAGTATAGGATTTCACTGGTTCTTGAAGAAAATAAATTGGACACCTACATAAGTGGTGAGGTTATAGTTCCAAAGGGAAATGAGGCTAAGGCCTTACACAAGAAGAACTTGTTCAAGGCTAAGAGGATTGTTGTTGATTCTATCAAAACAAGTGTCTTCCCTAAAGACACCTAAAGATATGTTTGATTCCTTAACCAAGCTATTTGAAGGGAAGAACACAAATTGGAAAATGACTTTGAGAAACCAGTTGAAAAATGTAAAGATCCAGAATGCAGATACCACACAGTCATACTTTACAAGGGTCTCTCAAATCAAATAATAACTTGAAGTAATGCATGAGGAAGTAGAAAATGTAGAAATTGTGATAACCACCTTGAATGGCCGCACCAGATCATGGGACTCATTCATTACCTTCAACAGAATCTGGGAAGAGCGCACACAAGATGAATCTCAACTCATAATAAGAGAAAAGAATATGGGATCAGTTGAAGATCTAGCTCTCATGATTCAAATAAGATCCCTCAAGTGATGAGGAATATGAAGAACTCAATTCTTGAAGAACATTTTATCCATCTTAGCATTTGGATATGAAATCATGCTGTTATGAATGAAGAAGATGATGAAGCTGAAAGAAGGAGTCTACCCATGAAACAAATAAAGATAAGTGTTCAATTGTCATTTCATGATATTGTTTGGTTATGAATTTTTTTATATTCAGTTTATGTGTTGTGCATGATATAATGTTTGCATTAATGTTTATATCATTGATGCAAATCCTTCTAGCTATGAAGAAGTAGCCAAGAAGAAAGGGAAGGAGAGTACTAGTTCAAGAAGAATGATGTCTAGGATGCAGTATCAAGACCCGAAGGAAAGTCCGTAGATCCATCATGTAGTAGACAGAAACATCGTGGGATACAAGGCAAGATTCTTAGCACAAGGTTTTTCACAGAAAGAAGGCATAGACTATGAAGAGACATTTGCGACCACTAGAAGTTGAGGCACATGAAAAAAAGAATCCTGTGTGCAAATTAAAGGACTTGTACGAGCTCAGAAGGCACCTGTAGGATAAAACACAAATGAGGAGCTTGGAGATCACCTAGAGTAATGAAGATATTAACATTTTCTACAAGGATGAAGATGATATTCTATAGAGGATGACAAGCCATAGATCGGTGTGAGAAGAACTTTTGAAAAGGTTCAAGATAGAGGATATTGGTATCCAATGACCCTGGATGGATAAATAAAGTATTAGTAGTAGAGGAAGCTACTTCTCACTCCATTATAGAATGTTTCAATACGTAGAGTACAAAAGGCAAAGGGAGAATGATGCTCCACTTCAGAGGGAGTGACTGCAAAATATCCCAAGGTTCAGCATGGTACGACAGGATGGATAGATTACTAATGGCTCTAGGATTTATTGAAGGTAAAGAAGATTCCAACCTTTAATTTAAGGTTGAAGGTGGAATATCAGTGATGCTCCTATTATATGTCGATGACCTGTTATTGATAAGAAAAGAGGAACTCATTAAAGATGCAAGAAGGAGACTTTCTGTCGAGTTCAAGATGAAATACTTGGGTATAATGCACTAATTTATAGGCATGGAGGTGTGGCAAAACATGAATGGAATCACCCTTGGACAAGGGAAGTATGCAGCAGAGATCTTGAAGAGGTTTGGGATGATGGAATGCAAGGCCATGACCACACCTATGGCATTGAACCTGAAGCTATTGAGTGATGCTTCATCAGAGTTAGTTGATGCTACGATGTACCATCAAATGATTGAGTCATTGATGTACCTGATGAATACAAGACTGGATATTTTATTTGCTGTGAGCACATTGAGCCAGTTCCTAACAGATCTGATACATGTTCACCTAATTGCTGCAAATAATATTCTGAGGTACTTAAAGGGTACAGTTGACTATGGGATCAAGAATGAAGCAAATCAAAAGATTAAACTAGAAGGTTATGTGGATTTGAGTTGGGAAAGCAGTTCCATTGATAGGAAGAGCACTTTGGGGTGCTGCTTCTATATGGGATCAGGTGTGATCTCTTGGTTTAGCAGGAGGAAATCCTGTGTGGCAATAAGTAGAACCGAAGTAGAGTATGTTGTAGCTTTTTTGTCTATTTATGAGGTTGCATAGCTGAGGAATATACTATCTGATTTGTTTGATCTCCAGTTGGATGCTACTTATATATATTGCGACAACCATAGTTGTTTGAAGTTGTTGGGGAACCTGGTGTTCCATGGCATGTCAAAGAATATCAAGATAAAATATCACTATATCAGGGATATGGTGTAAAGAGGATTAGTGAAGCTCCAGTATGTTGCGATGGATGATCAAATAGTTGATGTGTTGACCAAGCCATTGGCTAGAGTGAAGTTTGAGTGCTTCAGAGAGAAGCTTGGTGTTCATCAGATCGAGGTTCCTTCCAAAGGGAAGTGATAAGTCTGAGAGCCTTTCTGACATGGATGTTGGATGTGTTCGTCCCATGGTCAGATGTAAGTGTAGAGCCTTCTGACATGGATGCTATATGTGTTCCTCCCATGGTTAGATGTAAGATCAGAGCCCTTCTGACATGGATGTTGGATGTGTTCCTCTCATGGTCATATGTAAGTGTAGAGCCCTTTTGACATGGATGTGTTCCTCCCATGGTCATATGTAAGTGCAGAGAATTTCTCACATGGATATTGGATGTGTTCCTCCAATGGTCAGATGTAAGTGTATATCCTTTCTGACATGGATGCTAGATGTATTCCTCCCATGGTCAGATGTGAATGCTTGGAATTTTTGACATGTATGATGGATATGTTCCTCTCATGGTCATATATAAGTTCTAGGAGGGTATTTTTGACATGGTTGCGGGATGTGTTCCTCACATGGTTAGATATAAGTGCTAAAGAAGATGAAGACCTACATGAAGGCTAGGCCTACAACTAGCATGAAAAAGGGTTGGCTTTGTAGAACTTCCTATGATGAGTAGAATTGAGAGATAACACCACTTGCTCAAGATAGTGAGATCAGTGATGATGATGATGATCCAGAGATGAAGACTTGTGCTGATGAACTGTGTCAAGAGAATACCTTCCTAATTAAGAGGGAGTGTTGATGTATTTGTAACTTTGAAATGTATTCACTTATATATCTTATATTCTATTTCATTGTATCCCAATGTTACTATTGAGAGAATAATTAATATAACAAATTCATGTAAATTCATAGAGGTTAACCCTCCATTGTAAGTAGAGGAAATAGTCAACACAGTTGAGAGGCACTAGGGTTATTAGACGCTCCTAAAGAAGTTGGCCCTGCTAAGTAATTGTCAAGTCGGAAACTAGTATAAATAGAGAATGAGCCTCTTTATTTGAAACACACACTCACTCAACTATAGAACATGAATGAGAGAAGAGGAGATCACACAAGTAACAAAGAGAACAGTTGTTATAGATCATATTTCTTTCTTTGGGTTTTACTTTTTCCATTGGTGCCATTCTATATTTTAGGAAGTTGCGAGGTTTTCTCCTTTATGGTTTCCCCATGGAAAACTCATTGTGTTTCTTGTCTCTTGTGGTTATTGCAATGCATGTTATTCTCTCATATAAGATTCTAGATCACATTACTTAAATGATAAAAATATATCAGCTTAGTTGAAACACGAAACCATGTTGGATCATGACACAGTGATTCGCTGTGAGTTTGGATACATCAGGAAATTTCAATGTAGGTAAAAATGGGAGCCTCGGTGATCCGTTGGACCTCAAATTGTGTGCATTAAAAGTTTGTTGTAAAAGAATGTCATTAGCAGGTTAATTAATGGAATAGCATTAATAGAAATTAAATGCTCAGAACAGGACAGAAATGAACAACAACACTGGTAAGAAGATATAAAGAAGAAAACACAGAAACGGAGTCATAAACAGAAGTTGATAATGGAGTTCACCCCCTGCACTGGGCTACGTCTCCGGGTCCCTCTCCAATGGGTACCGATCTAATTAATCTCTTAAGAATGGTACAAAATGGTTATGAAATCAACTTCAGCAGCTGTAATCGGAATGCTGTACAAAGTCTTTAAGACCTCTCTTCTAGAAATTACAATTAGCATTCAAAGACAAAGAAAGCTAAAATATAATAGAGAATGTCGACTTCTATAGAACAACATCTGGACGCAGCAAAATATCTCTAAGCTTCTCATAACAGAGAAACGATGCTCTGCGCTCCGAACAATATTCCTCTCTCCACTCTGTCTCCCCTTCTGTTTGTCCCCCTGTCGCGGTGGCCAACCTCCTCTATTTAAGAGTTCAGAGGAAGCATAAGTAATGGATTTTTCTTTATTGTCGTTACAACCATATGCTAGACTGGATCATGCCATCCTGCCAAGTCATGGCCCAAGCGTTATACTACCACAATGTTCCATATCCCTGAAACGTTGCAACCAACTCCACGCACATGTGCCGACTCACAACACATTGCAATGACTTGCAACTGGGCTATGCCACGTAACCTAACCGTTTGATGTCATCACAAAAGTTATAAATGTCGCGGCATATGAAGATTCCACCATATACCTGATCCGCTGTCGCAGCATATGAGGTCTTCTCCATATACCCGATCCGCTATCACATCATACAAATGTCATAGCATATGAGGTCTTCGACATATACCCTTCCATGTCCAACTTAACGGTGCGCAAAACTAGCAACCCATGCTACAACTGCACGGCTCATGTGATAACCTGCACACCATCTGCGCGGCGTGTGGTAACTGCACGGCTCATACATAGACTGTGCGACTCACGCACAATTGCGTGACTCATGCCTAAACTACGCTGTGCGGTCCCTGCGCAAAGTGCACACTATGCGATAACTGTGCACCATGCTAAAACTGCGTGGGTTGTGCCTATAATGTTTAGCATATGAGTTAAAACCATAGATTAATAAACCTTGTACCATATTGGATTAGTGTAATTTGAAGATGAATAATACACCGGATCATCCCTCCCCATTGAAGATATTTTGGACCACCAAAATATTATATCACCCTACAGGTATGTGAGGATACAACTTCCTCACCTTTCCAATCTCCATACATCCTGCCTTGGTGATCTGCAACCAAACTTGCTTTTCAGCGTCAAATGGATGATGATTTCCATGCCTGGCTGTGCAAATTGATGGGATTTTCTCCTGCTGTTCTTGCACTATCTGCTGCACATTTTTCTTCGCATCATGATGTCCACCTTTCACATCATTTTTGCCAAAAGAAAAGTCCACATGTGGCTTAAACAGATAACAAAAACAAGTCTCAAAAGGAGATTTAATGCACTGCATGTGCTGCAACTGTTCATCCCAAGCCTTAGGATGTTTATTACAATAATTCTGGAGAAATTTAATGACTGTTCTACTGACTACCCATGTTTTACCAATAAAATGTGGAAAATACATTGTGCTCCTTTCAAAATTAGTGTCCCTAAGAATCCATAAAACTGACCAAAACTGCCCCAATATTCGGAAGTGCCGAACATGTACAATAGTCATAGGAAGTCCAACATGAACCCCAATATACTAAAAAAACAAACTAATTTGTAGTCCCCCATCAAATTCCCTTACAACATTTTTACAAGGATGAGATGAAGTATGAATAGGTGTGTACAATCCCAGCCCTTTATCAATAGTATTGCACATCACACAATCCCTTACATAATCATAAACAATCTTTTGAATAATCATCAGATTCATGCCAAGATTTGGAATAGGCATGCTTTGCTACAACTGCACTTCAGGTTGTACATCTCTAGTAAGTGATAGTCTTTCAGGTCCCTGTAACAAAGAACCATACTCAGGAACACTTTTAACAGCCATTAAAGCAAACTTCCTACTAGCATTCACTATCATTTTCATTTGACTTGTAGTGACTAATGCTAGATTTGTTTTCATACAATGTGCACGAACAATAAATTCCACACCACCTTTAAAGAGATGATATTTGTTCTGCTCTCTATAAAAGACTGCTTTCCGGTCATACAAATATGGACTCCCAAGTACAATTCCACAAATGTCAAGTGGTACTACATCTAGTTCTACCTCATCTATGAACCTTTCAGTAATTGCAAAATACACATTTTTTTGTAACTTACAATCATGTATCATTAGTAACCCAACCAAGAGGATAGGGTTTTTCATGTGGCATAGTAATTAAATGCAATTTCTTAACCACTTCTTCTGATATCAGATTTACTTGTGAACCACTATCAAACAACGTATCAATCTTTGTGTGATTTGTAATGACACGAACATGAAATAGTGCACTTCTATTTTTATCATTTATCTTAGAAGTAGATGGCATATTTGTACTTGCACTAGAACTTGATTTTGCATCAATGGAAAGAGATATACCTTTATCTTTACCTCGGATCCCTATTGCTGTGATCTTAGTCTCATCACCTGAATCAGATCCCAAGTCTTGAATTATTGCTGTAGTAGCTGCTTGATTATCCTTATCCTTGTTTTTATTTCCTCCATACTTCTTTGGCCTTAATTCTGGATGAAGTTTCCAACACTTTGAAAGATCATGCCCTTTCTGACAATGTGAGCATGTGGGTCTCTCACCCTCTTTCGTGATGGTAGCTGTTTTCTTTCCCTTATCTTTGCTTTTATCTTTGTTGTCAATTTTAGATGAATCCTTCATAAACGAATCATTATCATGCTTACCCCTAGCTTCTAAATGTGTAGCTTGAACACATACATCATCCAAAGTACTGGGGTTAAACAACAACAAACTATGTCGCAGAAAAGAATGCATGCCACCAATATATTTAAGAAGAGTTTCTTGTGTATCCAATACAACATTCAATGCAATAGCCCTCTTTCTAAATTCATGACTATATTCTTGAATGCTTTGTCCTTTAGCTTGTCTAAAAGTTTGCCAGCTCATTATTAATTTCTACATATGACCTAAAGGATAAAATTGCTTCCTTAATACTTCAATGAATTCATTCCAAACTGAAATAATTTTACCATTCTTTCAAAGATCTTGCTGAATCTTGCTCTCCCACCAAGTAAGAGCCATTCCACTCATTCTCAAAGTGGCCAACTGAATCCTGGAAGGGTCATCAGTAATGCCCTGCACCCTGCAATATACTTCAAGCTGCTTGATCCAACTGTCTAACTTTTCAACATCTAAATCTGCATTCTAAATTGGTAATTAAAATTTTACATCCAATTTGAAATAAGGCATATTAGGACTTGCATTATTCGAATGAGAAGTATGAGAAGAAGAGAAAGTTTGATTAGTCTCAGGAGGATCACCATCACCTCCTTCTCCTTTACCCTTTTCTTCCTTCTTCACTTCTACATCTTTGGATGAAGATCCTTCTTTTTTCTTCTTCCTTTTTGCTCGCTCATCGAGTAGAATTTCCATCATGGATTTCATGCTCATAAAAGCCTCTAGAAACTCAGTTTCTGAAATAACAGGTTTTTCCCGTTTTGCATGTCCTTCTTCTTCCCCCCATGGAGAAGACATGGTTCTCAAGAATGTTCTCCTGGAGCCAACCTCAGGGTCTCCTTCAATTAATTATCCTTCACCACGTTTTAACCTGAACCTTGTAAGCATTCACAAACTTACACAAGAACTCAACCAACTCTGATACCATAATATGATCCGTCGGACCTCAACTTGTATGCATTAAAAGTTTGTTGTAAAAGAATGCGATCAGCAGGTTAATTAATGGAACAACATTAACATAAATTAAATGCTCTGGATAGAACAGAAATGAACAACAACACTGGTAAGTAGATATAAAGAATAAAACACAGAAAAAGAGAGTCATAAACAGAAGTTGATAATGGAGTTCACCCCCTCCACTGGGCTACGTCTCCGGGTCCCTCTCCAATGGGTACCGATCCAATTAATCTCTTAAGAATGGTACAAAATGGTTCTGAAATCAACTTCAGCAACTGTAAACAGAATGATGTACAAAGTCTTTAAGAACTCTCTTCTAGAAATTACAATTAGCATTCAAAGACAAAGAAAGCTAAAATATAACAGAGAATGTCGACTTCTACAGCACAGCATCTGGACGCAGCAAAATCTCTCTAAGATTCTGATAATAGAGAAACGATGCTCTGCGCTCTAAACAATGTGCCTCTCTCCACTCTGTCTCCCCTTCTTTCCATCCCCATGTCTCGGTGGCCAACCTCCTCTATTTAAGAGTTCAGAGGAAGGATAAGCAACGAATTTTTCTTTATTGTCATTAAAACCATATACTAGACTGAATCATTCCATCTTGCCAAGTCACGGCCCAAGTGTTATGCTACCACGACATTCCATATCCCCGAAACGTTGCAACCAACTCCACGCACATTTGCCGACTCACAACATGTTGCAATGACTTGCAAGTGGGCTATGCCACGTAACCTAACCGTTTGATGCCATCACAAAAGTTACAAATATCAGGGCATATGAGGATTCCACAATATACCCGATCCGCTGTCGCAGCATATGAGGTCTTCGCCATATACCTGATCCACTGTCGCAGCATACAAATGTTGCAGCATATGAGGTCTTCGCCATATACCCTTCCATGTCCAACTTGACGGTGCGCAAAACTGCGCGGCCCATGCTACAACTGCGCGGCTCATGCGATAAGCTACGCACCATCTGTGTGGTGTGCAGTAACTGTGTGGTTCATACATAGACTATGGTACTCATGCACAACTACGTGACTCATGCGTAAACTGTGCTACGCGGTCCCTGCGCAAAGTGCGTACTATGCGATAACTGTGCACCATGCTAAAACTCCACGGGTTGTGCCTATAATGTTTAGCATATGAGTTAAAACCATAGATTAATAAACCTTGTACCATATTGTATTAGTGTAATTTGAAGATGAATAATCCACCGAATCACTAGGTTGTACCATTTTATTTCATGATCCATGGAAACATTTGTTATGATAAGGATGGTTCTCACAAATTCCATGACCTTGACCAGTGGGATAGTATCCTCGTCGCATATGACCAATGTAAGGACACATATGAATTTGGATGCAGGGATTTCCTTGATAAGGGGGACCCATATAACCATAAGTATTTGTCTTCTATACAAGATGAGTCCCTAACACCTAGGGAGGAATGTAACCTCCATACACAGGGACAACATATCAAGGGGAAAGAATGTAACCAATGGGATCATACCTTCCCAAGGGCTCATTTGGGATGTGGAGAGGATGTTTGATGAGAAATACATTTGACAGAATAGGTGCAGTGGACCATGGGAAGAAATAATGAATGTAAGTCATAAACGCAACGTTCATGTATCCATCACCACCCCCACTAGGATGAACACTAGTGTGAATACCAGATGAAGGGGATGTCCACCCCCCAACAAACAGACTAGAAGGAGGAATACAACCACCTCCAAAATGATGTGCAATGTAAGGGGATAATGTTGCCCAGAGTCCAACACTAGGGTCTACACTAGGAACTTGGATGGATGATAGGATACTAGTGGAGATATTTGACATGTAAAATGTAAATGGACTTGAACTAAAGGGAAATTGTTGTGTCTAAATAACTAGCCATTTCCCTCACAAGAACTAAACCAGATGAAACAAAGTAGTCCAAAGTGAAGCGAACAAGGCAAGACTGAGATCGTTTTTCCACCATCTATGCCACCAGAAAGATTTGTATTTCTCCACTCAAATTGGGCCAAGGGTACTCTTAGCACTTGGAGTATTAAAGCATGATTATTAATAATTTAGGGGAGCTCCACGAATCAACCTTCTCATGGAAAAAGAGAATAAATCAATATTCCAAGTGCACAGTAATGAAAAAAAAATTAATTCATTCATTTTCATGAAATCCTCCTCATACTTTATTTCGACCCATTTTATAACGTCCACTCACAATATGTTCATTATAGCGATAAATGATAACAAATATTAATTAATCTTTAGTGATTCCTCTTCCAGATTTATTCAGCCACATTCTCCATCCTCCACTTACCCTCCATCCAAACTATGTGAACGGGCATATATTTTATATTTAGAGACACATAATTCTTATTAAAAAATGAGTTAGTGGTCTGTCTTAGAAGAGTTGATACAATTTGTTGCCATTAGCATGAAAGTGATAAAGTGATTAGATAAATGAATGAGCACATGGGAGGTGAGGAATTTCAGTTGTTGAGGCTTATAGAATAAATCATGAGTCCCCGTCAACCTCAAAGACAAGGACTAAATCATTTATTCATATATGCTTTCTTAGGGGTGAGTTGGTGACTAAAAAAAACTAAAAATAATTTCATTGACACTTCCTTGATACTGAATTCTTCTCCATTCTTTGACCCAACCCATGTGAAGCGACATATATTTTATTCTTCCCAGTTCATGACCCTTAGTGACCCTCGACTATCCAAGACATGTGGATGGACATATATTTGATACAACATAAACGTGGGGTTCTTATTTCTAAGGAATATTTATTAGGTTTTTCTAATTTTGATGGGTATGTTGTCATCAATCTCAGAAAGGTTATTACAAAAACGTACTTCTCTAGCAAAAAGGATTTAGTGTTTTGTTTTGTTTTAAATTAGTAGAGGTTAATGTGTAACAAGTTTCTTTTTAGGGTTTATAAATAACTAATAGGATATTTTCTTCCCCTTAGAAAATGATGGTCCTCATCATTTCATGTTAAAAAGAGACCCATGATTATAATGTTCCAATTGCCAATGAAGAGAAGGGTTTTGTGTTGTTAACCCATAACTGTGGGTTTTGTGTGGTTGACCCATAACGATAACCATGCCTATGGGTTTTGTGTGGTTGACAACCGTGATAACAATACATAACTTGGGTTTTGTGTGGTTGACCCATAACCATAACTTTGGGTTTTGTGTGGTTGACCCATAACCATAATCGTGGGTTTTGTGTGGTTGACTGTTAACCATGGGTTTTGTGTGGTTGACCCATAACTATAATCTTGGGTCTTGTGTGGTTGACTCATAACCGTGGGTTTTATGTAGTTGACCCATAACCATGGGTTTTCTACAGTTAACCCATAACCATGATTACAATGTGATTTAATAAAATTCAAAAAATGGTCTTTGGTGGAGTTGATGTCTTGCTACAAATCCATTCATAGCTTTTGATGCAGGTGATGAAATTGAATTCTGTTGAATACCTATTTGAGATCTTGAAGAGAAATTTCCATCCATATAACATACTTTCTATGTAGTGACCCAAGGAGTGAGAAAATGGTTGCTAAATTTCAAGGGACATGCGCGCATTATTTTTGGAGACATGTTGCTTTAATTGATAATATCTCTCAAATGAGAGATCCAAATGAAAAACCAAAAAATACCCATTTTAGCTAAAATAAATATATTTACAATGAGCTATAGTAGAGCCTATGATATCTTCTGTAGAGTCCATGATACTTGTTTGAAGTTGTTGTATGTGAGGTCGCACTGTGTATAGACATAGGTTTCTTCAAAACAAGCATATATCGCAAACCAGAAAGGTAAATGAAAAACCTAAAAATACCCATTTTAGATGACAGGAATACCTTTCCAATGAGATATGGAAGATCCCCTTAAAATCTTTATGAAACTTGCAACATTTGCTTTAATTTTTTATATAGTGTTGAATTTCAATCCATCTATCACTGACCTTCTATAGAAGCAATACAACAACAGATAGTTTAAGAAAGGGCCGGACTAAGGTCGCCCAAGCTCCAATTTGCAATGAAAAAAGTATTTTAATTCGTTTCATGGATATATGAGGATGAAATAATGCCTAATATGAGAGTGTAGAGAGTCACAAAGGATGCCAAGGGTTTGTAGAGCAACATGGGATGTTGTAGAGATCATAGAACTTCCTGCTGCAATTTAGATAGTTTGTACTGCTTGAGGACAAACTATGTTGCTTACAGTGTATAGCCTTGAAAATGGACTTCAAGTGTGCCAAAAGGAGGCTAGAAATTCTAGCAGATCTTTGAACCCAAACTATGCTCAAACCCTCATTTCCATGGAGAGCGTACCTTCTCTGATACCATTGATCTAGATCTTGGGTGTTGAGACCCAAAAGGCTTAGATGCTGAGAGAGGAGGAGAAGAGATAACATAATGGACAATATATGAGAAACACGTGACAACAAGATATGGGCTTTGAATAGATTAGACAAAGAAACATAAAGTAAATAAGTCACATGGAGGGGTGAGGCTCAAAGAGGGTCCTTCGAGCCTCACCTCTCAAATCATACTAAAAAAATCACTCAAAACTAGTAAAAACAAATAACTCAATAGAATAATAGAAGCGTAGGACGTAAAATATCCTTGAATGCTTTATTGAGAAGGTATAGAGCCTTTTTATAACATTATTACAATGTGCCTTGGAGCAATACCATGGATGAGAGAGGTATAATGTTCCTTGAAGCCATACCATCGAACAAAACCATGGATTGTCAAATACCATGGATGGGAGAGGGTGGCCTCTCCATTGAATGTTTCTATGACTCATACATCTAAATTTAGACCATATGCCCCTTGAAATTTGGATCAGGATCATGATCCATTACAGTTTTAGAGATAATTGTAGAGGAACCTACGGTTTTTCACTAGTCCAAAACCTAGTTTAAAATAGGTGTTCTAAGTGAAAAGGGAATATATGCGGAATCCAAATGGAGTGATACTAGTGGATTCTGAAAGAATATGGACCAGGGAATTTGTGGTATAATTTTCATCTATAAAACCAAAATGTTAGACATGTGGCATACCGTACAAGTTTGCTCTTATGGATTGGAGAAAAAATAAGAATCTTTGGGATAATTGCAACAAGATTTTTTTTTTGCACATCTAAATTAGGTCATAATTATGGAATTGGAAAGAGGACACGTTATGGTACCTCAACACAAATTTTTAAATCTGGAGGAGTCAAAATTCAAATTTCACCCCAGTTACAAATATTCCATAAATCAATATTCTAATCATGGTTTGCAAAAGATACGACATTTTGCATTTGACTAGATTTGATTAGAATGATCTATTTGATGTAAACCCTAGCGTGTGATATATATTTATTGTTAAAAATCCACCAAAAGGAAGTGGAAAGAATCACACTCCACTCAAATCCCAAGAGGATTCATCCCCAACATATGAAGAAATTGAAGACATATCTTTTATAGTATCAAAGCTGGAAGATATAATGAAAGGAAATGTGAAAATGGTTGACTTCGTTAAATTGGAAAAAAAGATGGTTATTAAAGAGGATATCAAAGGGATGGCTAGTAAAGAGGATCTCAAAATGATGGCTAGTAAAGAGGATCTTAAAGGGACAACTAGAAAAGAACATCTTCAAGACTTGAAGGAGTTGATGAAGGATATAAAACATAGATTTAATCCTCATGTATCTACTCAAAAAGAGGATAAGGAGGTAAAATAGGACTTATTCAACTTAGATCTAGAGAAAATTGAAAATCAATTAGAGAGTAGGAAGTTGGAGTCATGAAAAGTTGATGATTCACTACAACATCATGGGCTCAATTCAGGTCCCAGGAACTACTTTATCCCAAATATTGACATGAAATTTTTTGATGAAAGGATCCAATCATATGGATTTTTAAGATGGATCAATTCTTTTATCTACAACCAGTTCCCACTTTGCAAAATGTAACTATTGTATCCTTATATTTAGAACCTGGTCAATTTGTATGTTACTAATGGATTTGTTATTTTAAACAATTTGGTTGTCTAGAAACTTCCTCCATGCTGTAGCTTCATTAGCGATGCCTTCAAAGGCACAAGGCTCCAAAAACCGAATATTTATCTCAAACTTCTCAGCTTGTTTCTTAATAGCCTCGACCCTAGATGTACTCAATCGGAGCTGATCTTCCAGAATCTGTATACTGACAGCTGGATGATCTACTTCGCTTCTCAAGATCAGATCATCCAGGGCTTTAATATCATGCACCTTAGCTTCTTCCTCCTGGAATCTCTTTTACAATAGCTCCACAAAGGTATCGTGATCTGGGAAATCTTCTAGCCTCTCTTCAGCTGTGATCTGGCACCGGTTGTATGTAATGAGAAGTCTTCTAAAAAACTTGGTGCATAATCCCTTTGTCTTTTTTATTGCCTTCTTGAAGTCTTCAGCGGTGTTAATAGCAAACTCCACTAGGTTATAGTCCCGCTTGAGGGCCTGCTGGTCTTTCGAAGGTAGATCCACTGGGGTTTCTTTGTTGTTCTCCAACCTTTCCATTCTTGAAGTTAGGACCTCTAGAACATCATGGGATCTGTCCACAAAGTAGGATGTAGTTTCTAGGATCTCCTCCAATCGGCCGTCGATCTGCAGCACTCTACATCTTTATTTTTCAACAGCGGTTGGCAGCTGCAGCATCTTGGTTTTCTGGGTCAATACATGCTCCTTGAAAGGCTGGAGGTTAACCTTTTGTTCTCTTGCCACTTCCAAAGCAGTGGTCAAAGAAGGGATCTGCTCCTAATGTTCCTTTCTCAGTTCTTGAGTGTGTAGATCATTTTCCTGCAGGAGGATCTTCAACTACTCTTCTAGCTCCTCCATCTTTGCCAGTAGTTGTCCCTTCTCACTCTTTAGATCTTGGAATTCCTTCTCCACTTTCTCTAGGGCCTCCTGTGCTATTTCCTTGACTTGCATTTCTATTTGGAGGGCCTGTAATTCAGCTCTTGAGGACTTCATTTCCCGCTGCACATCTTCATATTTCCTTTTGAGCCTGTTGCTTTCTTCCCTCTCTTTGCTCAATGTATCCTTTAATTGAGCAGAAGATTTCTTAGATTGCTCCAAGTCTATCATTATCTTGCCTACATTATCCTCTGAAGCTTGGATGAATGCAGACCCGACTCTTAGGGTAAATCTCGGATCGTGGTCAGTTCCTAACATAACAGTCATATATGTTATCATTTTTCTAGGTAGACCTTCTGCCTCAACTTTCCTCTCTGTCCTCTTTATTATTCTCTTCATTGCCCTATCATAATATACGGTGTTGAAATCAGGGATTTCATTTCCCTTTTCCTGTACAAAAGGGACCAGCTCGAGTGTGGGGACCAACGGTACGCTAGTAGCAGGTATTTGAGGGGTCTGAACCTTGGGGTTCTCCACCTCTTGGTTCTGCTCTACTGTTGTTTCAGAAGTTGACTGTTGTGTCAATTTTATCTTCTCAGCTTCTTTCCTTTGAAGCTCCTCATCGAGCTTTCTCTTTGCTTCCTCGACTGCTTCCTGAGCAGCTCTTCTTTCTTCTTCTGTATGAAGCCTTTCTGTAGCCTCTTTCGCCAACCTATGGGCTTCTTCATCCCTCCTTTTGGCCTCTTCCTCAGCCTTAGCCTGTTCATCCCCTTTTCCACCTTTGGTGGTTATCTTCTTCTTGAATCTTCTCATCAGTGCTGTCATGTTTGGAGCATTCCGTAAGACAGATTCTTCCCTATCAAAATAATGGGTGTATTCAAAATGCACCTTGTGCTCTTTACAGTGCTCAGCTACTTTCCCGTGAGTATCATTTATCCGGAAAGGCATCTCGCCAAAATGGAACTTCTCCAACTCCTCTATGAATTCAGCAGCTTGTTTCACCTTGGTGAATCTGTAGCTTCCTAGCTTGAATGGCAAAGGAGGGTAGGCATTCTTCTTATGTTCGAACAAAAAACTGCCTATTCCATCTATGAACACTTGTCTGACTGCCTCCTTGTGGACTATGTAATCTGTTGCATATTTGGGCAGTAGTGAAGGTGTTCTTGATCCTCCAAACATCCAGAAGTAAATGGCATTTTCAGTTAAGTAATGATCTGCGTATTCTTCTATTACTTGCATGGCTTCTTTCGACATACAGTCACACTCCTTCCAGAAAATGAGTGTGTACAGTGGCATAATGAAGTGCTCACAGACCTCTCTGTAATAGCTATGGTACTGGTGAGCCCACAATGATCTATAAGCGGCATAAACAGGCATTCTTTCCCTGTCCCAGATGCACCTGAGACCAGGGAAAGGCTGGTTGTACAATATGCAGTCTATCAATATTGAACTCATATAGAATTTCGATCTTTTCCGGGACTCTCCCTCCAAGGATGAGGTCAAGCAAGAAGAAAGACTACTGGATACCATGCTGGCCCAATTGAAAATTGTCCCTTGGGTGGCCACATGGAAAATGATGGGTATCCACTCTAGCTTGAAGAGTCTGCCATGAACTCTCCCAAAGACCCTATTAAGCATCAGAGCTATAAATCTGTATGGAGCCCTCAAGCTCGCCGTATCATATTCACTGGTCGGTCTGTACCGAAAATGTTTTCCCTGCAATAGCATTCTCTTAAGAGTCTCTACCAGGTCCATTCTAATGCTATCCAGCCAGTCATCAGATAATAATACTTGGGCTTCTGGAAGGTGATAAGCCAATGCTACATATCCAGGGCTAAATGCAGCATAGCCCTGTCTGTGAATATTTTCCAGAATCATCGTGGTTGTATCTGCCCGGGGCAGAATCCAGCCCATTACCTCAGAGCATGGGAACAGCTCTGGCCTGGTGGCAACTTTCATGAGAGCAGATTTCTCTATGTTAGCATAGATGGATTCTTCTTCGAGGCCCATGTCAGGAACTTCCCTTCGGGAAATCAATCTATATATTTCACCCCATTTGTACTCGGGTTCAACACCAGAAACACATTGAGTGTCTTTATATATGTATTCGGTCTTTGTTACAACCTCTACTTCTGGTTCTTCTTCGACCACAGGGGCCTTCTTCTTTTGCCTCTTGGACATGGTGTATTCGAATTCTTCCTGCCATATATAACATTGTAACATTGAGAAATTCAAGGTGCAGACATTTATATGACAGTGTGCAGCGTTTTATTTATGTAATGTGCATTATGATGGCAATTTGTTAAAGAGACAAATGTATGCATGAATAGCCTAAAATGGCCTGACTAATCTGAACTGTTACAACCAAAGTGCAGCATTTAATGACCTTGTCTATATCTAGCATGATGCAAACATGTCACATATAGTAAAAAGATAGCAATCTACTACTGATGTATGATATTGAACAATTATATCAGCCACATTCAAGATGACAAGGAAAACTACATCAATAGGCCACCCATTTCTACTTTCTATGCATGCCATGGTCCTTTCGCTCCACGAGAAAGACCGTAGCAGCTACGTAGGCTTTCAACGGTGCCTTAGAAAAACCATACCCATGCCCCTCTGGTCAACAAACTAAGAATAAAGATAAAACTCCTCTCACAGGCTGAGGCTCAACTGCTGAACTCTATGGGGTAGCTTGAGGTACATCGGTACAAAACGACTGGGGTTTAAGCGGTGCGAGAAAAAATAGTAGTAACCATGAGGCTTTCTCAACGGCACCACGCCTACACCAAGAAAAACATATTTTCTCCGGCAAGCCACGAATTCGACCCTAAGCTCAACGAGGATGCGCAGAACCGCGAAGGTGGAAAATGGCTAGGGCTTAAAATATGGGTAACGCACCATGGGATAAACAGCCCCCAAACCCCTAAAGCAGTCCATGGCAGACCTACATCATACCTATCATGACTGTGAAGAGTGGTTTGGCGCAGACGGCGTAACGACCGTCTGCGCCGAAACCCCTTAATCCCTATGCACAAGGTAGCAAAATGAATGATGGTGAAAAAAAATCGAAGCTTCTCTGATGGTTAAACTGCCCTTCCATGGTCAAATAAGATAAAATCTCTACTTATATAAGCGTATAACCTAGCGGGTCGAGGAAAACGACCAGGGACCTAAAACCACCGTAGAAAACCACTAACAGTTCAAATGGAATGGGAAGAAAATGACGAGGAGCCTACCTGGCAATATGGCGAGTATGGCGGATTGATGACGGTCAGGCTTCCTCAGCTTCCACCTCGATGTAGGTACACTAACAGCGGGGATCTTTACTTCCTCAAGAAAATGATAGCTCGATGGCGACAATGCTCAGCGAAAAATAACAATAAAAAAACAATACACCATCCCCATATATATATATTTGCTCACACGTGCGAGGAGAACATATCAGACATCGGCGAGCTTTTGCATCGGAGGTTGGAAGTAATCTCCCTTATGCAACGGCGAACGAAAAAAACGTAGACCCAGCCGCGGAGACCCGCACGGCGGAAAAACAAAGTCAAAAAATCAGACGTCAGAAGGTTTTAGAATCGGAGGATGAAAGTGTGAATCTTTCTGCAACGGGGAAAAATGACATGTTAAAAGGTTCTGACTCAAAACTGAAAAGCAGTGGACAAAAACACACAGATCGGGAGAAAACCAAAGTCAAAAGTCGAAAACCCATCCGCAACGACGGAAGAAAAGATCATAAAAGCCTCTGATGCCAAACAAAAAAGCATCCGAAGTGAAAAACCCAACGGGTCGGAAGTCGGAAGGTTTTTCTTTCCACCAAAACAAAAACCATCCACAACTGCGGAAAACCAAAGCTAAGATCCACCCACAACGGTGGAATACCTAAGCTAAGATCCACCCAGGACGACAGAAGACCAAAACAAATCATCTTCCGATTCCAACATTTTTTCAAATGCGCTTAAGGGCAGTCATAGAACTTGATCAAATAGTGGATGAATTAAGGCATCAGAGGAAGAAATCAAAACAATGGGTAGCTCAATCCAAGCACCAGCAACGTCTTTCTGAAAGTTCTTAGACCAATTTCAAGCAGAAAATCAAACTAATCCAAGTAAAGGCGGGTCCTAAAATTTTTAGAATTTTGAGAAATTGTTGCAGCTGCAACACCACCACAAAGGTTGACACCACAACAACTAGATGAAAGAAATGAAAAAGGAGTATGCTTTAATTGTGGCATCAAGTATAATAAGAGACACATTGGCCGTATTTTCTTCTTAAGGCCAACATAGGAGATTCAACCCACAGAAGTTTCTTATAGCAACCCCTCGTGTGTTTGGGTTAGCTGAATCTCATAGGTTTATAGTCCTGCTACTATACAAGTTTTTATCCTTTTAAGAAGGATTAGGGATAATTTTAGGGGCGAAATTTATCCCATGGGCTATTTTTCCATGTTTTTCTCCAAAAAAAGATTCACCATTTTGCATTTTTTGAACCCCCGTTTCACCCAATTTTGATGGGGTAAAAAATTTTCACCCTAAAAATCACCAAATTATTATATAAACAATATAAAATACTTGAAAATTAAAATATTTTTTGAAAAATATCCCCAAACATTTTATAGTTGCCGTTGTAAAAATTGGTAAGATTTGCCAACATTTTTACAGTTTCAAATAACTATGGTTCCTTAAAATCATACCTGAGAAGGATAGTGACCACTTCAAATTATCAAAAGTAGATTCTAAATTAAATTCTAATCTAAAATAATCTATTTATTAACTATGGAATTTCGTTAATTAAAACTACTAAAGTATATGGATTTTCGTTAATTAAAACTACTAAAGTATTACTAACCATTTCCATTCTCTCTTAAGGAGAGTCTCACCTATGGTTTTGTTTCCTTTCTTAAGTTTCTTAAATGAACAAAATTATCAGAATAAAAACAAAATCTAATTAAATATGTAATTGTTTTAATAGCTGCTAAAACAACTGTAAAATAGTATTAGTAAGTACTAACTAACATAAATCTATATGCAATTTTAACTATCTAACCTATCTCAGGTGAGAACAAAATTTAATAACTAAGTTAATAATATATTGATGATAAAAATATCAAAAAAAGAATAATTTTAATTTAGAAAATAATTTTCTACAAATAAAATTATAACAATTTTCTCAATTATAAAGGATTTATGATTGCAAAATAATAAATTCAAAATATTTTATTATTTTAAAATCATAAACTATTAATAGAAGACCAACACTGGTATTTCAATATTTGAGATAAAAATAACTAACTGATTTACCAAATATTTGCAAAAGCACAAATACATTGATTCATCAACTAATGTGTAAATGATATTACATCAACAATCTTATTAATGAAAAGTAATAAAATTGAAGATATCAATATCTAATATGAAATAAGGAAATAAGAACCTATTTGAGTAATTACTTTACAAAAATACAAACAAGTTACATCAAAGCATAATTGTATATATAAAAATTTGAAGAAATACACACACACACACACACACACACACACATGTAAGTTTCAAAACTTTAACTAAAATGATACCAGTTATGGAACTTGTATCTCTAAATATCCGATGAATTAAAACTTCACTAGAATACAAACATCATATAAAAGTTTTAATTTCAATATATCAACTTTTCTTATTCTTACTCGACTCTCCTTGACGGCGCCTCATCCATTCTGCAAAATATTTTATAAAATAAAAACAAAAAATAAAGAGAACAAAGTTTATGTTCTTCTGATGAGACCTCCCCGTAGCAGCAACATTTTCCGTTATAGTTGCAAACATACAGATTCCAAAAAAACAGAATAGAAGAACCACAATTCTCCCTTATTCTACAAAAAACCCTCCTAGCAGGAAGAGCCTCCAACTCCAATCCTCACGGGAAAAGTTACAAATATTGGAGACATATTCGAAGGAAACAATATCATTCTTTTCTTCTCTGTCGATACCACCCCCTTGATGAAGTGCTTCCATTGTTTAAATAGGTCATAAAACAAGCAGAAACTTGACTGACTTTACCCCTTGATGAAGTGCTTCCATTGTTTAAATAGGTCATAAAACAAGCACAAACTTGAATGACTTTTCTTGTTGGCCTCAACTAGAAAAAATGTGTCCAAAGAACCTTGTATATCTCCCAAATGAGTCATTTATTGGAGGAAATTCCACATGTATCACCTAAATGGGTCTATTTTGCAAAAAAACCTATGTCTCGGAATTTTGAATTTCGCCTCAGTTCCCAATCAACCTCCGAAAATAGACACCTGAAAATTTACTGAAATCCAACAATCTTCCTTGTGACTTCATTCTAACCTTGATAATATCAATTTAAATATTTTATAACTTCGTCGAGACTCTCATGGGAGGTGAATTCCACTTCACCACCATCATGCTTATGATTGAACCTGCACATTCACATCAAATAATGATAGAAATAAAAATGTAATGTAAATTTAGAGAAAAATATATTATTAATAAAACTGTAACGAACCCATTATCGCAAGAACAAAAAAGAACTTTTCGAGGGACTATTGTACCTTGGAATAACCGTCATTAACATTTGCGAATGGTAACATACAAACTAACACACATTGTGAATCAATCACTGAAACTAAATGAATTAATTGTATTAACGTCGATCATTACCATCCTTCCTAATATTAATATTGATATGATTTAGGGGTGGACTTTATTCAATAGTTCGATCCTTTGCACTAACATAATTCCACCATCATAATCATTGAAATAAACAAGCATCACATAATTAGACCATTTAACATATCAAATAAACTATCTCCCCATTATTATACGGTTTAACATATCATTCCTATTAAATAAACATTCCTCTTTTGTATTTAGAAAATTTAGGTGAAACCCCTCATCATTTTTATTATTAGGGGAAAGAAAATATATAAGGAGCATGTAACAGCCTGCATTACCACAAGGTAAAATTCCATAACAGACTTTTATTCCAATGTCCCTCTTTATGTTTTTCTACATACTCAATTATTCAGTCTACACCATACTCAATTATTCATTCTATACCATCACTTAAAAACCATAAGATATTATTTAACAAAATCTTGTGAACACATAGCACGAATATAACTCACAATATCAAAAGTAAAAAGAATTTACATGAGATGCAAGCATAAGGGAGAGACAGACAAAGACTCTACATGGTTCACCCCAAAGTGGGGTTACATCCACCAAATATCTTCTTTATTAAACACAAATGTCATGTGAAAGTATACATCACACATCATGTATGATGTGTTATCCTTCTTATCTTCTCATGGTTTCTCATGGATTGAGAGACCCTTTTACATTTAAGTGAGATCCATGTACTACTACAGGCACCTATTATAAGCATGTCCCCTATTTAAAACATCATTGATCACATGGAGATGCCCAACCTTTAATAATCTCAAAGAATTCAAAATTTGTTATTGGGAGCGAATCAAATCCACTCAAGTAACTTATTTTGTCCAATTTATGGATATGACCTTTATCATAAAATAATTTTGTCCATAGGTATGTTTGGTATGATCTCTTTTACTTCTATACCGGGAGTGTGTGTTTTCCACTTATCATATTGAAAGACATTTACTGTCTAGATGTGATCATGTAATTACTTACTACCAATCAAGAGTTATTGCCATACATTATATCGTTTCCACACATAGCCTTGGAGAGTGACTCAAACACTGAAATAAATACAACCAAACAAAGGTTGCGGCCTTATTCCCTTGGATTTAGGGCAATTTAAGCATAGGGAACAATCAGATGTTACACTAAAGGGAACATGCAAATCCGTGTATCAAACGACGCATAGATAGAGAGAGAGAGATCCCTATTTATATCTCAGATCAACATCTAAACATACCATCCAAGGTATTAGTTTTACCATATCTTGTACAATTCGCATACAGATCTATTTACCACATGCAAGTTAGGTAAACTCACTTGTATGAAACTAAGCCGCTATAGGATTAAATTTACTGACCCATAACCATGTCAGGTATGGGGAAGCATGCGCTTGGATATATTAACCAATGTGCAGATGAAAAAATAAGAGGAAAACATATGCAGTTCACAGATCGTAGGTATACATTCAAAAATAGATTGTTGATAACTTTCAATCAACACACCACCAAATCAACTCAAGACTAACAACAGAGGCTCCAAATCAGATCTTCGTGTGCACAGGAACTAAGAGGAAAGGAGTGATCTATGCCTCCATCAGTTCTTACTCATGAAAAATGTAGGGGAAAATTTCGGAACCCAATCGACATGAAGGGATTTTTTTTTTTTTTGAGGAGACACCAACATCCAAAGAATACCTATTCAGATCGTCAACTAGAAAAGAGACGCTGTAGAAATCATTGGTGGGTCTGCTCAAATCATGAGCAAAACTATGGCAGCAAAGGAAGTAACTCAGGATCTGTCTCGATTTGCACCAAAAGGCTGTGGTAAACAATTTGTAGCTATTCCTTCTATGCCTGCGAAAGGTGTTTACACTTGCAAGCACATGCATATGCACCCAATGGTTTGGCATCCAATCATATACAGATTGAGAAGTACATCTAGATCAATACCTACACAACATGATTATGTATCACACCTACAGATTAAGAAAATTTCAATGTAGCAAAGGTACGGAGGTTTAGATCACACAACGAGCAGTTGCAGAGCCAGATAATGCTTCAAGAAAAACTATTCTAGAAGATACGATCCCAAACTAAAATTAAAGTGTTACAGAGGTGAATCGCATACAGTGATTTCCATTAAAACCAAACTATCAAAACGTGGTTCTTCCAAAAAAATCTACAATAAGCATTTCAAAGGAAAATGTACTCACAGGTTTGATCAAGGTTGAACTCCAATTTGCTTTTTAGAGAACCTCAGAAAGAAGTAGTACGATCCATCATCTTCAAAATATTGTACAGAGAGCCATTAGAGGAATTTTGGGGTCTAAAATGGGCCTCCTAAGGAAAATAATAAAATAATAGTTAAAATAATAAAATAATATTGATTAATTTTGGAGGAAGAAAGAAAAAAACTACTTTTTGTGTTCGTATTTTCGACATATCTCCCTGTGTTTTTACTCAAATTTCGATCGGGAGAGCTCGTTGGATACGGAATTTGATTCCAAATCCAACGAGTACCCACACTGCATACTTTTGATGGACACCGCTACCCCAAAAACAAGAAATACCTGAAAAAACGTGATGATGATGTCATCATCACGTTTTTTCGGGTATTTCTTGTTTTTGGGGTAGCGGGGTCCATCAAAAGTATGGAGTGTGGGTATTCGTTGGATGTAGAATCAAATTCCGCATCCAATGAGCTCTCCCGATCGAAATTTGAGTAAAAACACAATGAGATATGTCGAAAATACGAACAAAAAAAGTAGTTTTTTTTAATGATAAATATGTCAATTCAACCATTATGGTTGACTTGTTTTATTGAAATTCTATTGGTTCTTGAATTCCAACTCACAAAAACTTATTTTGGCACGTTTTCTTATAAGGCCCATTTTAGACCCCAAATTTCCTCTAATGACTGCTTTGGAACGCTATTGAAAATTTTTCTCATCCTTTCCAGAAGAGCTCAGTGATTTAAACTTTGTTGCTGAGTGCTCATGCCCTCATTCGCACTTTCTAGGAGCCAACTAGTGCTGCTATTTCCCAGATGATTGACATACCCTAGGATTTTCTCCTTGATATGGGAATAACGAGCACGATTTCCTCCATGAAAATTGTACCTCTTTAAATATTCTTTAAAAGAAAAGTAATCCCTATGTCCCCTACCTTTGTAACGATAGATTTAAGGAGTTATTGCACTTGGCTTTTTCCTTAGAAAAACCCCATTCGACTGGTGGCAAAGTCGAGAGAAAAGAAGAATACTATTTTGTAAGAAATAGTAATAAAATATTATACATATACATAGTGCAGTTCAATTATATATATATATATA
>LPNX010277626.1:138663-153350 GCA_001517045.1 Pseudotsuga menziesii
GGTCTTACTAGTGGGGCCTTGGCCTTGGGCTCCTCACTAGAAGACGAATACAATAATCTTCAAAATTTACATAGCATTCAAGGGTTTACAAGAGGGACATTACATGTAGAGTATAAAATGTTTAAAGAATGCAGATCTGTACTGTATTCTTAAATCAGATCTACTCACAAATTTAAACATATGACAGGAAATTGAACCAAATAAAAAAATGTCAAATCTTTTATGTACAAAAATAAACATAAAAGGAACTATCTTTAGAGAGGCAGTTGCAAGTTTTGTAGCACAAAATTTTTCCTTTAATCAAGCAGAAAAAGTGTGTGAATATGATCTCTAGAAGGCAATTTCAAATTTGTTTCCCAACAGCCAACTATACAACATTTACGTTATTTCCTAAAATTACTTTGGTGTTTGAGAATCTAGATAACATAACCAAATTTCACCTGAACCCTTTTTAGTTGTCTTTAATGCATAAAGAAACAAAAGGATCCCAAAATCAGTCTAGAAAACCATCCCGTTAGCTTAATTGTGGAAATATTTCATTGTTAATATGAACATCCAACAATTTTAATGAAAAACATAAATACAAAAATTAAGCAGACATGGAGCTTCTGACCACATTATTCCTATAATTTTCCTGCATTTATAATCCACCTTTATTCGAGTGGAATGTGGGTTGAATTAGCTAGTTATGATTGCATAGAATTCTATTCAAGACAGGGAACCTCATTGAGGGGCCAGAATAACTCCCAGCTCAAATCGGAACCACCACTTATTCCTCAATCCCTTAACTTCTACTTGCGTCTTCCAGATAGGATAAAGTTGGAGCAAGTAAACCTCAACAATTAGTTAAAATATAAGCTTTCAGATAGCTTTGTGGTTGCCCTTAATTTACATAAGATTTATGTAAGTTTCAGAAAGACTTGTAACTATTTTAGTCTGACATGCTGCAAAATTCGGAGTTTTAAGCAGAACTATACATAGACTCCAATAGAACACCCTACAGTAGAATAATTCATTCAAGTTTCAAACATTGTTGGGAAAATCTTTAGTCCAATTTTTGATACCTTAGCATAAGAATGGGTCATGAGCCATTTTGTCTTTGACAAAACAATTACTTTTGTTATACCTTTTTCCATGATGTTTCCTTGATCCTCTTCATTACCTCCTTCGATCTTTGGAGTCTCACTCGAACAACTTATCCTCCTCATCATTATGATGCATCCACAAATAAAAACATTCGATTGGTTAGAGCTATCCATCTTCATGCTTCCTAACTACATGTTGAACCCAAATAGGCCCGAGTGCTGTCACTCTGGCTCTAATACCATATGTAACGAACCCATTATTGCAAGAACAAAAAAAAAAAACTTTTCGAGGGACTATTGTACCTTGGAATAGCTATCATTAACATTTGTGAATGGTAACATACAAACTAGCACACATTGTGAATCAATCACTGAAATTACATGAATTAATTGTATTAAAGTGGATCATTATCATCCTTTCTAATATTAATATTGATATGCTTTAGGGAGGAACTTTATCCAATAGTTCGATCATTTGCACTAACATAATTCTACCTTCATAATCATTGAAATAAACAAGCATCACATATTTAGACCGTTTAACATATCAAATAAACTATCTCCCCATTATTTGATGGTTTAACCTATCATTCCTATTAAATAATCATGCATCTTTTGTATTTAGAACATTTAGGTGAAACCCCTCATCATTATTATTATTAGGGGAAATAAAATATATAAGGAGGATGTAACACCCCGCATTACCACAAGGTAAAATTCCATAATAAACTTTTATTCCAATGTCTCTCTTTATGTTTTTCTGCATACTCAATTATTCATTCTATACCATCACTTAAAAACAATAAGATATTATTTGACGAAATTTTGTGAACACATAGCACCAATATAACTCACAATATCAAAAGTAAAGAGAATTTACATGAGATGCAAGCATAAGGGAGACACAGACAAAGATATACGTTGTTCACCCCAAACTTGGGGTCACTTCCACCAAAGATTTTCGTCGTCTTCTTTATTAAACACAAATGTCTTGTGAAAGTATACATCACACATCACATATGATGTGTTATCCTTCTTATCTTCTCGTAGTTTCTCATGGACTGAGAGACCCTTTTACATTTAAGTCAGATCCATGTATTACTACAGGAACCTATTATAAAAAAACCCCTATTTAAAATATCATTGATCACATGGAGATGCCCAATCTTTAATAATCTCAAAGAATTCAAACTTTGTTATTGGGAGGGAATGAAATCCACTCAAGTAACTCATTTACTGACCCATAACCATGTCGGGTATGGGGAAGCGCAGGCTTGGATATATTAACCAACGCACAGACAAAACAAGAGGAGGAAAACATATGCACTTCACAGATCGTAGGTATACATTCAAAAATGGATTGTTGATAACTTTAAATCAACACACCACCAAATCAACTCAGGACTAACAACGGAGGCTCCAAATCAGATCTTCGTGTGAACAAGAGCTAAGAGGAAAGGAGTGATCTATGCCTCCATTAGTTCTTACTCATGAAAAACGTAGGGCGAAATTTCGGAACCCAATCGACATGAAGGGATTTTTGGTTTTTTGAGGAAACGCCAACATCCAAGGCAGATCTATTCAAATTGTCAACTGCAAAAGGGACGCTGTAGAAATCATTGTTGGGTTCGCTCAGATCGTGACCAAAACTATGGAAGCAAAAAAGGTAACCACAGATCTGTCCCGATTTGCACCAAAACGCTACGGAAAACGATTTGTAGCTATTTCTTCTCTGACCGCGAAAGGCGTTTACAGTTACAAGCACATGCATATGCACCCAATGGTTCGGCACCCAATCATATACAGATCAAGGAGTACATCTAGATCAATTCCTACACAAGATGATTATGTATCACACCTACCGATTAAGAAAAGTTCAATGTAGCAAAGGCACGTAGGTTTAGATCACACAGCGAGTAACTGGAAGAGCCAGATAATGCATGAAGAGAAACTATTCAAGAATATACTATCCCAGACTAACATGAAAGTGTTAAGGAGGTGAATCGCATACAGTGATTTCCATGAAAACCGAACTATCAAAACGTGGTTCTTCCAAAAAAATCTACAATAAACATTTCAAAGGAAAACGTACTCACAGGTTTGATTGATGTTGAACTCCAATTTCCTTTTTGGAAAACCTCAAACCGAAGTAGTACGATCCATTATCCTCGAAATCTTGTACAGAGAGCGCTGCTTTGGAACGCTACTGAAAATTGCCCTCCTCCTTTCCAGAAGAGCTCGGTGATTTAAACTTTGCCGTTGAGCGCTCATGCCCTCATTCACACTATCTAGGAGCCAACTGGTGCTGCTATTTCCCAAATGTCTGACATACCCCAGGATTTTCTTCTTGCTACAGGAATAACTAGCACGATTTCCTCCATGAAAATCGTACCTTTTTAAATATTCTTTAAAAGAGAAATAATCCTTATGTCCACTACCTTTCTAACTATAGATTTAAAGAGTTATTGCACTTGGCTTTTTCCTTAGAAAAACCCCATTCGCCTGGTGGCAAAGTTGAGAGAAAAGGAGAATACTATTTTATAAGAAATTGTAACAAAATCTTATACATATACATAAAGTAGTTCAATTATATATATATTTTGCAAATCAATCATATATATATATGAATGATTGATTTGCAATATATATATATATATATATATATATATATATATATTTATTGCAAATCAATCATTCATATAGATATAGATGTATATGGTGTGAACCAAGGCCTAGTTATTGTATTACAAAAGTATAAGATGAGATGAGGTCATGTTATTATATATTTATTAAAAGCTGGTTCTTTTATATATATATCTTAAATATATCAAAATCATATGAATAAGTTGTTTATGCAAACAAATTATTCTTTCAGTTCTTTATCTGTGAGATTCTCTCTCTATATATAAATTCACATATATGTATGTACTCATACATATATATATTCATATATATATATATATATATATATATATATATATGTGTATGTGTATTTGTCTTGTATATATGCATGTAATTTAATGTTGTTCTTACCATAATTGGATCACTATGCAACTACCATTATACGATCCCAGGTTACACTTTCCTAGATCCCCCAAGTCCTTGTTAAACCTTTTCCTTTTAGTGGATTTCGTTGCTCGTCGTTGAGGTTGTCTGAAAGTCTTAGGTCTCTTAAGTCTACAACTTAGAAAATAAGTCTCTTAACTTACACGGTTCTTACTAGTGGGGCCTTGGCCTTGAGCTCCTTACTAGAAAATCAAGTATAGTAAACATTCAAAGTTCAGAAACATTCAGGGGTATACAAGAAGGATATCACAAACACGATCATACAGGCGAAATAATTCTCCCTGCAAATTATCCCAAAGTGATGAAAGGTTAAAATATATTTCGCACAGTGTGTAGATAGCGAAATATCTCTGCGATTTTGCTGGCATAAAATTTTCTCTCACAAGCGATATTTCGTGGAGTATTATTAATAGTTGATTATGTATTCCATAATGCTGGCATTCTCGTGGAGATAACTACTCCTCAATTTAACAAGCACTCCTCAATTTAACAAGCAGATCAATGCAAGGACAGAGGATAGTTGGTAAACAATTCCTTAAAATTCTGCCTTTTGGTATAACTTCTTGTCAATCCTAATGATATCTCTGATATCTCTTACAGTGGCATGTTGAAGGTTTATTCTACCTTCAATGCATTGGCGTGGAATCTCTTTTTGTTATCTAGTTCAGATATCATTTTCAAATTGTATACAAAGGCAATCATAAAATTAAATGCGACAACCGAATTCTTATTCTACGTATAGGATTTCACTCTATCAATGATTTCTTGTAGTCATTGCAAATCAAAGTATTGATGAACATGATAATCTACTTTGTGACAAATGGAATGATTTCCCCTGAAATCCGAAATAAGTAACTGTCAAGTTGAAATTTCCTGTTGTGAGAGATTTGGGTTGAACTTTGTATTGAGGTGATCCAAATTCCCACAAGTCGGCATCACCACTTACCATTTTAACGATATCAAACCTTTGCATTTTAAATGAAGTTTGAAGTGATTTCTAATATGATCCAAATATTTTAATAATAAAATATTGTTTTTATAATTCTTCTAGTTTAATTGAAATACAATCCACTAAAATATAGAATCAGTTCGCATCCCTAAAAATTCACATTATTGATTTTATGCCAATAATAGAAGATAAAGATAAAAATAGAGCCTTCTTATAAAAAAAACGACTTCATGTGAATGTAAAAGTTATAATTGTGAAAGTTCATAATGTGACATGCAAACTCCATCCTCAAAACATGAAGGCATTAAAGTAAGTTTATGAATTAATGTGGCTTTAATATATTAAGTGACGTTTTAAAAGTGAGGAAAAGATATTATAGTAATTTTTTATGCATTATTATATAAGTAAAGATCGTTTCAGAAAATATCAAAACTTAAATAATGATAAAATAAAGAATAGCTCTTTAAACTTCAATAATCAGTAAATCTACACAAACCAAAACATGAATTAAAATAGTATTATGAATAAAATAAGACGATGTTGTCTCATTCAAAATGAATTTCATTATTATTGTAAACCAAGGGAATGATCGATTAAATTTGAATATCATAGTGCAAAAATTGTGTTTCGGATTAGGGAAAAAGTTTAGTAAAAGTTGGCAATTCAAGGATTAGTTCATCTACTCTCATTAAAATTTACTCTTTTAAGACATGAATGGAAAATTCAAATTGAGTATTTTAGTTATTTTATCATGATTTATCAAATCAAACTTTTAATTCATTCATAAAGTTAAAGATCAAATTTTGACAAAGTTGTTCAACAATGAATTTAATCCAATTTTTAGAAAACAATACATGAAACTAGTTCAAATAAGGTCAATATAGATCATGAAAGAACCATCAAGTCACCACGAATCCATAAGTCCATGACGATAAAACAAATCTTCAAATATCAATTTCATGAAAGGTAAAAATTTAAATCAAATGTTAAAAGCTTAGCAAAAGTCAATGAATCATTCTAATTCAAAAGTAAGAGAATTATCACAACTGAGCTTTAAGTTAATTAATTATGATCTACCAAAATGGTCATTAATTTCCAAATATACCAATAAACTAAGATTTGTTACAATTGTCAAAACATCATATAAAACCAACCAAGTGAAACCAAATGATATGATTAGCTCGAATAAACTCAACTAAGAACCCTTCCCTAACTAATAACAATTTAATAATATTAAACAACTATGTAAAAAGTTTTAAATACAAAAAGAAAAACAACATAAAAAATTCACATTTCTAAAAAAACTAACCTATATTATATTAACAAACCTAATTACAACTTAAAATATAATAAACTTTTATTAATATAAAAAATCAAAATCTCTTAATAGATTCTAAATACTTTAATACAAAATTTATTGTCCTAAAATTAAATTTCTCATTAATAGCTTTGTAAAAATTTAATCAAAAAACTTCCTCTCTTTTTATAAAATTTAAACAACTTTCAAACTATATATAGCCACTTAAACTTAGCAAAAGTAGATTCTAAATTAAATTATAATCTAAATTAATCTATTTATTAACTACTTAAGTATTCCTAACTATTCAGTGCTTTATGGTTTTGTTTTCTTTCCTAATTTTAAATGAACAAAATTATAAGAATAAACATAAAAGCTAATAAAATATGTACAGCTGCTCAAACAACTGTAAAGTAGTTTTAGAAAATACTAACAAACAGAAATCTATATTTAATTTTAACTATCTAACTTACCTCATTAAGAAAAAAAATTAATAACTAAGTTAATAATTGATGATAAAAATGTAAAAAATGAATAATTTTAATTCACAAAATAATTTACTGCAATCAAAATTATAACAACTTTGCGACTTATCAAAATTTTATGATTACAAAATAATAAAATCAAAATATTTTATTATTTTAAAATCATAAACTGTCAATAGAAAAACCAAACCAATATTTCAATATTTCAGATAAAAATAACTAACTAAGTTTCCAAATATTTGCAAAAACACAAATACATTTATTCATCAACTAATGTGTAAATGATATTACAATAACAATCTTATTAATTGATTGTTAATGAAAATTAATAAGATTGAAGATATCAATGTCTAATATGGAATAACGAAATAAACAACTATTTGAGTAATTCCTGAAATTCATATATATATATAAAAGTTTCAGAACTGCAACTAAAATGATAGTTACGGAACTTGTATCTGTAAATATCTGAGGATAAACATTTCATGAAAATACAAAGATCATATAAAAGTCTTAATTTCAATATATCAACTTTTCTTAGCCTTACTGAACACTCCTTGACGGTGCCTTATCTATTCCGCAAGACATTTTATAAAAAAAAAACAAAAAAAAAAACAGAAAACAAAGTTTTTGTTCTTCTCAAGCGACCTCCCCATAGCAGCAGCATTTTCCCTTATACATGCAAACATACAGATTCCGAATAAATATAGAATAGACGAACCACAATTCTCTCTTATGCTGCAGAAAAACACTTCATAGCGGGTAGCGCCTCCGACTCCAATCCTCACAACAAAAGTTACAAAGATCGGAGCCATATCAGAAGGAAACAATATCATTCGTTTCTTCTGTGCTGAGACCTCCCCCTTAGATGAAGTGCTTTGATTGTTTAAATATGCCTTAAAACAAACAGAAACTTGACTGACTTTCCTTGCTCGCTGCAACTCGAAAAAACGTGTCCAAAGAACCTTGTATATCTGTCAAATGATTCATTTGTTTGAGTAAATTCCTCATGATTCCTCTAAATGGGCCGGTTCTACTAAAAACCCATATCCCAGAATTTTGAATTTCGCCTTAGTATGCTCCCAGTTAACCACCGAAAATCTACACCTGAAAATGACGGGAATCCAACTATCTTCCTCGTGACTTCATTGTGACCAGATAATATCAAGGTAAATCTTTTATAACTTCACCGAGACTCTTGTGGGAAGCGAATTCTATCGCACCATCATGCTTATGATTAAACCTGTACATTCACATCAAATAATGATAGAAAAAAAAATGTAATGTATATTTAGAGAAAAATATATTATTAATAAAACAATCATAAAGGTGAAAGAATTCTCCCTGCAAATTATCAGAAAGTGATGAAAGGTTAAAATCTATATCGTATAGTGTGTAGATAGAGAAATATCTCTGCGATTTTGGTGGCATAAAATTTTCTCTCGCAAGCTATATTCCGTGGAGTATTATTAATAGCTGATTCTGTATTCCCCAATGATGGCGTTATAGTGCAGATAACTACTCCTGAATTTAACACTCAGATCAATGCAAGGACAATTGGTAAACAATTCCTTAAAATTCTGCCTTTTGGTATAACTTCTTATCAATCTTAAGGATATCTCTTATGGCGAGCAATACTCTACATGCAGCAGAGTGTTTAATACGCCCGTGTGCATGAATTTATTGCTCGCAGTTTGACTCTGCCATCCCATGCTCTAACGCCTCCATGCCCATAGCCCATGCTGGACTATCTGAGGCGGGCATGCTCCATCGCCCATCCATGCCCACTGTATACAATAGTATTGCTCGCCATCCATGCCCATGTATACAAGAGGCATAGACGTCCCGCGCCTTCCCAGTACAGTCCTCGACCGCAGCCAGCAGATGCGGATCAATCAAACCATCAATTAGGAAATGCATCAAACCCCGCAGCAGATTTGCTCTTTGCATTACTCTTTCGGTTTCAGGATCTGCGAAGCCAGGACGGTGCAGAAGAAGAACTCCACACCAGAGAGCGGGACAGCCTCCTGCAACGCATACGAAGCATCCATCGGGTCAGTTCTCATTATATACATCACTCTCACATCATTATATTAAACTAATTTGAACATCGCGAGATTGTAAAAAAATGTTGACAGGCATACCCTGCCTCAGGCCTGGAATTTCTAATAAACTTTGCCTGTCAAACCCAAATTTGATGGCGGTCTTGGATTTTTCCTACCCTTCATTTTACGTTTTAAGTGAATTCATGGCTGTCGAATTTGTTTACATATAAGATTTCTGCCTAGCTTACAGATCAGTATGATTGCTTTCTTTCTTTTATCTCCTTCCTTTGCTTTATCTCTGTGGTAAACGCCTTTGCTGTGACAGAAGTCCACGGCGCTCATCAGCTGTTGGAAATATTTCTTCCTTGTGTCCTCGTCAGGCTCCGATTCATCCATCTGAGTAATTAGGTCTCCTCCTTCCACATACTCCATCACAATATATATTTTGTTTTCGGTAGAGATGACTTCATACAGCTGCACTATGTTGGGATGATTCAGTGTTTTCATTGCACGTATTTCTGTTTCTACATGGCGGTCCATCTTCGTTTCAGCCAGAACTTCCTTCTTCATAACCTTAATAGCCACGCTCTCACCGGTTTTTAGGTCTCTCGCATGGTATACTTTTGAGTATCTACCTTCTCCCAAGAGTCTGCCCAAATAATACTTGTCCATCAAGATATTATCTTTAAAAAGGGTGTAAGAATTCATCTTAGTTACGATATTCTTAAAAAACTCTACAATATATGACCACATACGGCCTGTTGATTAGGGTTGTAAATTCGATTCTGAATATAAAACCTACGCTGTTGTGAGCCTATGAGAGGGCATTTATCTGTCATCAAATCACATTTGAAACGGCATGAATGTAATTAGACTGCGTCGCTTCTAATTAACATTGAATCAAATCGAATTTCTGGGAGTAGAACAGTCATGAATGTAGATAGTCATAACTAATTACTTTTTTTTTTTAAAGATAGTTAGCTATTAAATAGAAGTTAAAATATATAATTTTATAATCATTTTGCAAGATAGTTAACTATTAAATATAGGTTAAAATATATAATTTTATAATCATTGTTCATAACGAGATGATTAGAGTTAATATAAAATATTATTTAATAAACAAAATAAAAAACTGATATGAAAAAACAAAAACAAATTGTGACTCCTTTCTCTAACTACCACCTTTTAATTGAAGCTTATTTAAATCTTAATCTAGATTCATTTAAGCATAACAAGATATAAGCATTATGAAATGAATCCCTGCTATACACTCATTAGGATTAGTTAATTTGGTGGATTAGTTTAATCAAATCCAAAATATAAAATAATATCTAAATATCTATAGACATAATAAAGAAGGCTTAAATCTAATATATGTTTAATAATATATGTTTGTTTTAACTTAAAGATTTTGACAACAATTTAATTATAATAAATTGTGAAAAAATATATAAAACCAAAACAAGAGACAGTATTGTAAATTCTAGGTTTATATACTGCACATAAAATTGTTTCAACCTTGAAACAATTGGACATGGCGCATTTGATCAACTTAGGTTGTATTTAGCTTCATGCATCTGACAACCTTTTAAGCAATATCCAAATACATGCATCTCACAAACTTTTAAGCAATAACTTGGTCCAATTTTTCTGGTTACTTGCGATCATGGCATCACATTTGTTGATAAGGTTTAATAATACTGATATATATTCTAATATTAAATTTATGATCAAAATTTAAATATATGAAAACATTACTAACAAAAGTGGATACCTAGATCACAAGAAATGTAGCATGCCCATCCTGAGGACATGTCGAACACTCCAGCCAGGTTTGTGGCGTCTCTGCCAGTAAAGCTGAAAAATGAACATACCTACAAAAAGGCTTTTAATCCAGTTATGGGTCTCTTAAACAAGTAGCCACCTTGAAAAAAATACGTCTAGCATCCCAGTTATGATGAGATCTGAGACTTTATATAATGACATCTGAGACTTTTTTATGATCAGATCTGAGAGAGTTTGGATGATTGATGTATGCATGATTATAAGTTTTGATACTAAGAATTTTGTACACAATTTCAGTTTGCTTATGTATAATTTAGAAACTTAAATCCATTGTAGTTTGAAATAAAACACCTCTTATCTCTATTCAACCTCTGAATTATCTATTTCATTCCAAAATGTTGACAGGCATACCGATTGCCTCTTAGTACAAATTTTGCACATCTTTTGAGACCTGCAAAAACAAATTTCTACAAATTTTGCACATTTTTTTGAGAAAAACAAATTTCTTCATCTCAATCTCGATATATGAAAGTTTCAAATCTTTTCATGAAAGAAAATTTTCTTCTAAAGACTTACAAAATGCTTCCCAGAGTGATGTATGGTATTTTTACTAAATCAAACCAAGTATACGACTGCGCCCTAATCTATTTTTTTACATATTAGTCCACCAATACTCATTATTCATTTTTACATATTAGGTCAAAAGACTCACCTGCTCTGTTGGGCAGAGATCTCCATTCAGAGTCTCCATGATTTTGAATCATAAATTATCGAAAACTGATTTAAAGCAATTTTTACTTGACAACTATTTTTAAGAATAGAAAACGCTTCTTGATAGGGGCGTAACCTAGTTTCCAACAAGCGAAGAAAGTTGGAGAAACAATGAAGATTCGATTGTAATAATTATTTATCATTTCATTTAAAAAAATAATAAGTTTAAATCTGAGTGTGATATGTTATTATGTACAAAGTCTGTGTCCACTTTAAGTCTTTATGTCTGCTTTCCCTTATTGAGACATTAACGCTATCAATTTTGAGTTAAGTTTTGCTAGAGTAAAAGTTTAAAATAGGTTTTTCTTTGTAAGGTGGGTCAAAATCAAAACTTACTGTTTTTGAGATGTGATATCTAAATTTAATAATGCTAAAGGTGCTGCTGAGGCCCAGTGTAATTCTGATGATTTTGACTATTTAAATATCCTTAAATTATAGTTTCTCAAACCAAAAACTAAGCAAACAAATAAAAAAAACATTTCAACGAAAAAACCACCAATAGCGTTGAATAAAATTGAATGCTTTTTAAATGGATAAAACTTATTAGTTGAAAGGATGATGTCAGTCATTTAACCAGCGTCGCAAAGGAAAAATGAAAACGATAAATTAATGTGTTATGTTTATCTTATTATATTTGTTTAATTGAACTGCTGTATTTTGTTGAAAGATTATTGGCAAGACAGGAACCATATTCATTATTACACATTGTGATGTTTATTTTATTCTTAAAATTTTTTCCATTTATTTGGGTGTGCACTTTAGTTTGTGATGCACTCATATTTTTTTTTGTATGGGTTCAAAATTTTGTAATATAATTTTTTGTTTCTTCATATTGTTGTGTTGTTATAAAAAATGTAATATAAATATTTATTTGTTTTTGTTTGTAATTTAATAAAAATAATTACTAATTTAAAGTTTGTTTTTCTTTTTAATATAAAATAGTATAGAACTACTTTTTAATTTCTTTTTATTTAAAAAATAAATTTAAATGTTCTTTTTAAGTTTTTATGTTTTTATTCTACTTTTGTGAAACCTTTATATAAATTAATATTAGGTAAATCTTTATAGTTTTTTTTTTATTTTTTAATCAAATTTATCTATCTTTTTAGTGATTAACCATACACTATAACTGTTTATACCAAAATTTGTGTCATGTAGTTTATCTATATTACACGCATTAAAAAACTAGTAATATTTTTTTTTTACGAGAAATTGATAATACTTCAAATAGGGTATAAATTAGATATGTCCTACATGATTATGTTTTCTAGTCACTACAAAAAAATAGTGTAGTTTCTTTTAATATTTGTTTATAAATTCATTGAACTTAGATGCAAATGACTGAACACTTCATAGAGATTTAAATATAACTCATTTGCTTATCTTTTTTTTGGTATTCAAGTAATTGATAAATATGTTTTTGTTTAGTTCTTATGATAATTTGAATTGTTTTCTAACATTATAGCTATTTACTTATTCATTTACATGGAATTGAGAAAATGGAAGAAAATAAACATCAATGGGATGTAGTTATGAAAGGCACTAAACATGTTTTTTACTGTTTAATTGGTGATTGTGTCGGCACCTTTACTCTGTCAAAATTATGTGGCCTCAATCACCATCAGACTGTCATACATAATCTCCCTCTGATTCCCCAACGGCCAAGAGAGAGACAAAGAAATGAAAATGCTAAACGCACATCAAAATCACCTAGTAAGATCCAAAGACAGAACCGAAAGTTCCAATATAATGTAGATGCAAGGTTGTGTAGTGCACGCAAGCAGGCATATACAAGATTTGTCATTGAAGAAATTCTTTCTGCTGTAAGTATTTATTGGCATTATTGTGTGTGTGTGTGTGTGTCTTGATAACATGAATTTATTACTAGATTTATTAATTTTTTTTTTCTGCATTCTGTTGCTACAATTGATGAACTAAATGATGCCTCAAGACATAAAATTAGTGAAAAAATGCATCGTTGGGAGCAAAGCCTACCTCGTAGGCGTAAAGACACAACAAAACGCATAGAAATTGCTTTGTAACAAAAAGGAATAGTAGGGATTTTTAATGGCATAGAAGAAGAAGAGATAAATGGGAATAGTCTTGGCATAAACTCTGGGGAAACTAGTATCAACAATGACTACACAGTTCAGTCTTTTTTCTTATTTGCATGCATTTAATTTGAAGACATTTTAAGATAGATGATATTTATAGTTATTATTAGTTGTATACTAATATCCCATTGTTATTGATATGCATATCCTAATCAACATAATCCTCTCGAGATATCTCCATACAATATGGTTGCTAAATATAGATCCAACAACTTGGAAACCGAAGGAACAACAAGTTGTGAACCATTGCGGCGTTCACCTAGATTTCAAGGGATTTTGGAGGAGGTATGTTTGGTTTTCATACTTACCTACATCACAACAACATTAGCATATCAATTCTTATATTAGAACTTTTATAATGACAAGACGAATACTAGATTTTCTAATTTTCAAACTTTCTTTTGTTATTTTTCATTATATAAAGTTATTTTTTATTTATACATTATTTCTTATTTATGGTGCATGTTTTTGTTTCTGAAGCCATTACAACCATTTGAAACCTCAAAACATGGTTATAGTTTTGGGGAGAATGTGAATGAAACTTATCAAGTATGTATTTGTATTTTTTTTTTAGTTATTAACTTTTAGATTTAATTTCGTTTGAGTTGCGTACTTATATATATTTTTTATGCTCTATCTAGAATCAAGAATATACATCTCCCCAAATCCCTTTACATACAATAGATGGTGAGCATGGGACACTTCTATCAGAAATTCATGAAAAAACACATTCTCTTCAACCATTATGACGTTCTCCTCGATTTCAAGGAAATTTAGGAGAGGTAAGTTCTATACCCTATACCATGTCTCATAATAGCATTTATATATAATTGATATTATTTAGGATATCTAGTTTTTCAATGCATTTTGTCTCCATATTTTCATTATATTATTACCAATATTCATGTTTATTGACTATGTTGTGACTTTTTGCAAAAGCCAAAAATGGAGAATGATTATGGTATGGTGAAAAGAATGAAAATTACACCAAAAGACTTGAAAGCACGTGGGTTCAAGTCTCGAAAACAATACATTGAGCATATATGCTCGACAAGTATTGCTGCCACTAAACCCACTAGGTTTGCCA
>LPNX010277639.1:0-25459 GCA_001517045.1 Pseudotsuga menziesii
TTTACAAATGTTTCTTATATGTTTGCTGTATATTTTATAAAATGTGTGTGAGATTCCAGTCCAAAATATAATTAGCATATGCATCAGTTAATGAATTTTGATTGCGTGGAATGTGATTGAAAGTAATAACATCAAAATGTCTTTCCAATAAACGAATTTGTATGAACTAATGTAACAATGTAGGATTACGCACCTGATAAGCTCGATTGAGCTGGGAAACAACCAACTGAGAATCCAAACGGACTTCAAGTTGGGTGATGCCTTGTGACAAAGCATCCCATAGGAGCTCAATTACGGCCCTATACTCAGCAACATTATTAGAAGCAGGACCTAGACAAGCGCCTCCCGCGGCAACAAGCTGTCCTGAGGGGGAATAGATAACCCATGCTGCCGAAGCCAGGTTACAAGTGTGACGGCTGGCACCATCAGCGAAACCTACATACATCTCGGAAGACATCTGCAACAACTAGCAGATAGTATAAAAAATGAAACTGACAACCTAATGTACATAAAAATATATACACTAATATACAAGAAAAAGTGCTAAGCCTAAGCGTAGTACTTCTTCAAGTAGAGCCCATTTCTAGGATCAGGCAGCTTATTCCCATCATAATCTACTAATTCATATGCACCTTTACTCAAAACTTTAGACACGACATAGGGTCCTAACCACATGGCCTTGAATTTTCCTACCCCTAGAGGTTCTTTATCTTGGTCCTAGAGCAAGACAAGTTCCCCTTCAGAGAAAACCCTAGGTTTGACCGATTTATCATATTGAGATTTAACCCTATTTTTATGAGCCTGATTTGCCGTCAACGCATCTCTACGTTGTTCATCAAGGTGTTCTAAATGGAGTAACCATTCCTCAAGCTCAGTCGTATCCGGTAGCACATGAATAGCTATCTGCAAGGATGGGATTTTGCATTCAATCGGCGTAATAGATTCCACCCCGTGAATGAGTTGGAAGGGAGAAAAACCCATGGCAGTCTTTACATTGGTTCGATAAGCCCAAAGAGCAGGATGTAACATGATGTGCCAATTCGAGCGGGCTGCATCAATAGTACGTTTAAGAATAGTTTTTAAATTCTTGTTTACAGCCTCAACCTGACCATTTGCTTGCGGATAGTATGGAGAAGAATGTTCTTGTTGGAATCCGAGCATGGTGGTCAGTTCTGTCATCATGTTATTTTGAAAATGACTGCCATGGTCAGTGACAATCACTTTGGGAATACCAAACCTAGTAATAATTTGATTAAACACGAAGAAAGCTATTGTTTCCCCATTGTCTTTGAAAGTAGGCATTGCCTCTGCCCATTTTGTGAAGTAGTCGACAGCGACAATGATGTATTTATGCTCCCTAGTCGAGTTTGGGTTGCATGTCATATAATTGATCCCCCATTTCATGAAGGGGCCTACCGAGACAACGTGGAACAAGGGAGCAGGATGTGACCGCATTTTTCTGGTGTAAAGCTGACACGGATGATAGCGTTTCACTGCTTCCACACAATCTTTAAAGATGGTGGGCCAGAAATAACCGGCACGTAAAATCTTCTGGGCCGTTGCTAACCCAGATAAATGACCCCCACACGCTCCGCTATGGGAATCATTTAGGACAATCTCCATTTCCTCATGAGTAAGGCAGCGACGCAAGACGAAATCTACCCCTCGTTGATATAATGTATCTCCTATAATGAGGTAGTTTTTAGCAGGAAGGCGTAACTTACGTCGGTCTTCCCTAGAGTAAGCGACAGGATACTTCAAAGTCTAGAGATATATAAGAATATCTTCGTACCAAGGATCAGAGGTGGATATAAGGAAGATGTGCTTATCTGGGAATGAGTCATCCTCAATCACTACATCTTCTTCCGTAGGAAATTCTACTATAAGATTGGCAAAAACTAAGGACTTTTTGGACTTAGCGGATTGGAAAACCAAGTCAAACTCTTGGAGAATGACTATCCATTTGTTGAATTTTCCCCCAACAATGCGTCGGGATAAAACATATTGGAAAGGGTTTACATCCGCCACTACAGTAGTAGTCCTCAGTAAGATGTAGTGTCGTAACCTCTGTACAGCATAAACAGCTGCTAAGGCTAACTTCTCAACGTGGGAGTACTTAAGCTCAGGTCCAAGCAGAGCATGGCTAAGATAATAAACAACATGCTCGACGAGCTTGTCGTCCTCCTGAACTAGTACTACCCCAATGGTAGACTCTGACGCGGCCAGATATAATATAAAATCCCTAGAATAATCTGGTGGGCGTAATAAAGGATCCAACAACAAGGCTTTTTTCAATGCCTCGAACGTGAGTTGTGCAGTTTCATCCCATACAAATGGGGTGTCCTGCTTGAGCAGGCGCATGAAACCTTTAGTGATCTTGGCATAATTAACGATAAAACATTGAAGGAAGTTAGACTTTCCTTGTAGACTCTGAAGTTTCCTAAGAGAACGAGGAGGAGGCAGATTTACAATGGCCTCAACTTTTAAAGGATCCACCTGAATGCCTCTACTAGAGACAATGAATCCAAGCAATCTTCCTGACTCGACGTAGAAAACACACTTGTGGGGATTCAAGAGAATTTTATAGTATCTGCATCTCTCAAAAATCAACCGTAAATGATCTGGATGCTGGATCCTCTTGCGAGAATGAGCGGGAAGATCATCAAGGTAAGGATCGACAATGGCTTTTATGTCGTGAAAAGCAAAGTTCATGGCTCGTTGAAAGGTTGCCCCTGCATTTTTCAATCCAAAGAGAATTTTTCTATACGCAAATGTACCCCAAGGGAAAATAAAAGCAGTTTTATGCTGGTCTTCCGGTTTGATTTGGATTTGATTGTAGCCGGAGAAACCATCCATAAACGAGAATACCTCACTACCCACACATGCATCTATGATCTGATCAATAAATGGTGTGGGGTAGTTGTCCTTAGGACAGGCTTTGTTAAGGCCTCTAAATTCCGTACAAACACGAATAGTCCCTTGCTTTTTATCAATAGGAACTGGGTTGGACACCCATTCAGTCAAAGCTATGGGATATATGAAACCTGCTTTCAACAGCTTTTCAACCTCTGCCTTCACAGCCGCCGCTTTACGCGGGTTCACGGGGCGTAATTTTTGTCGAACTGGCTTGGCATCAGGATAGGTTGGGATCTCATGTTGGACAATAGATGGATCGATTCCTGGCATCTCCTCATATGACCAGGCAAAGATATCGTGGAATTCCTTGAAAAGGGCAGTATAAATAGCAATCTCCTCCTGAGAGCAGTTTGCACCTATATAGGTGTTTTCCACGACATCTGGGTTTACAGAGATATTGATAGGTATATTAGTGGAAATGTTTGCCATATTCCCCTCGGCAAACACCCCTTCCCTAGGCAAAGGGTTAACGGGTATATCAACATCTCCAGACAGTCTCACATGAAACTCTTGGTTTTCTATCTTGCTTAGCTCTGGAAGGAAATAAGACCTATGATGAAGATCCTCACATATCTTATCACGTCCACACATAGCTTCCAGAATAGCTTCATCGGAAGGTAAAATGGTGTCTAAGCAATCTATGGAATGTAAAGAGTTTTCTGCCCATGCGGGCAAGTAGACTTCTTCCAGATCATTCGAGACTGTAAGAGGATCTGGAATGGGATCAACAGTGGTTTGGGTAATAGTTTGGTACGCCACTTCCACTGTAGATAAGGGCACTTCCGGTTCCTGAGGGGTTGGGAGGACCCAAGGATCAGTCCTATCGACCACCGAATCAATAGACTTCCCTACAGTAGTAGAACTGATATAAAGGACTGGAGCTGGAATATCAAATGTGCCCATCAATGATGCGTACATTCCAGCCCCCAAGCTCTGTGCAGCAGGTTTGGCCTTATCAACCAATGGCACAGTGGAATATTTAGACTCTAAGCGGCCTTTTCGGGTAAAATCAAGTTGGTTAACAGTGACCACCTTGCCCTCATGTGGAAAAACCACGACACGAAAGACGGCTGATGCAACGGCAGACATTGCATAAGTCCAATTCCTACCTAGAAGCAAATTGTAGTCCAAGGGAGCATCAATCACTTCAACTTCAACAGACACTACTTTGCTAGCCAACTTAATCTCAAAAGCCGGCAGGATACCATGTGGATGGAAAGACCTTCCATCAAAAGCAGTAAGTAAAGTGGTTGATGGGACCAGCTCTGGGGATCCAAGAGCTTTCCAACATGCCAGGGACATAACACATGTAGAGGCTCCCTCATCAACGACTGCTCATCCAATGGTCTTACCACCATGGACAACATCTATCGATAGGGCTACATGGTAAGGGAGGCGAATTTTGACATCAGACAAATGAAACTTCGCCGTGAGACTCGAAGAGTCCATGCTACCTAAAGCTGCTAAGAGGGCATCCCGCTGAGCGGGACAGCTCTGTAGCACCTCCAAAGCTGAAATTGCACACAGATTCTGATCTAAGTCTTCAACTACATAGTAGTTGGAAGCGGCCCTAGCATTTGGGTTATGCAAAGTATTCTTAAAGACACCTTTGGGTATCTTTGGCATTATTTCCGCAGGTTTCTCTATAGTGAGAGGGTTGGAAGGTTCACCTACAGCTTTACCCTTCTCATCAGTCTCTTTCTTATAGTTTTTGTTCCTGGTTTGTAACAAAGTTGAGGATCGTACCATGTTGATATAATTAGGGTCAGGAGCAGTTTGACTGCCCCCTGCTACGGTAGAAGCTTAAGCTAAATTCTTCCCTTGGGGAAAAGGATCCTTCAGGACAGCCGGTGGTTGAGTTTGTAGCAGCTTCTGAGCTTGTTCCATAAGGGGACAAAGATGAGTAAGGTGGTTCCCTTGTCACAACTTACAAGGGAACTTGACTTTCTTCTTTTCCTTTTTTCCCCCATCAGCATTGTTTGCCGGATTTGGCTTGTTTTGATTTTGATTTCCCTCTCCCTTTTTACCTTTCTTCTTCTTCCCGCCGGGCTGCTAATTGCCCTTCTGAGAGGTTTGTGCAAAAACATTTGCACTTTGGGAGGAGGGGGCAGCCTTTGCTGCCTCCACCGTAGACTGTTTGACAGATAATTGGTGAATTTGTTTTGTCAAAGACTCTACAGTGGGAGAGTTTACAGACCCAACCACACCATCGGCATGGGGTCCAGGCTTTGGTTTCTCGGCCTCATGCGAAGGCCTTGGTGCCTCAGGGATGATTTCATATAAAATCCCAGACTGTGAATAAACCAAGTCCAACTGCTGGGCCCTGAGTATGGCTTCTTCTTCACTAGTCACTTCTGATGTGGAAACATCCTTAGATATATATGGCAATAATGATTTAAGGAACCACTCTAATAGAAACTCAGGAGGGATGTTGGCTTTGATAAGGCTCTTTAACCTCCTCCACTCTTGGATATGATCCGAGATGTGGGTTGCCTTGTTTTGTCTAAAAGTAGACAGCAAGCCCGTTTCGAAATCGTAACGGACCGAAAGCTGAAAGTGACTGAGGAAAGCACTAGCTAGGTCCCAAAAACTACTAAAAGCAGCAGAAGGCAGCTCAATGTACCATTTTGCCGCAGTGCCTGTCAAGGTCCTCTGGAACAGCCTCAATCTCACTGAATCTTCATTCAATGAGTTGGAATAACACCATAAATGGAAGGTGGTGGCATGAGCCCCAAGATCTTCACCGGCCTTACCTTCGAACTTAGGGATGTCCAAGGGAAGTTTGGTGGGAACAGGTGGCCACAAGGGGTCATGCCTCACTGGCTCATTCATCAATTTTGATAAGTCTAGCAAGTTCAAAGTTTCCATAAAGGGAAGTTTGGGTCTAACCGGTGCACTAGATGTGCCATCTTGGGGATTAGAGGGTCCTGCCCCTGAATGCCCATAGGTAAAGGTGGGGTTGCCCCCTGGCACCGACTGTGAAATGGGAAGGTTGCTTTGGAACGGATTCCATCCGTAAGCCACTGGATTTTGGGTGGGAGGTGTAGTGTAAGTGGTTCGGGCCATCCCCATAGAAGTAGGGGTCTGAAATACTGGAGCAGGGATCCCTCTGCTAAACAAAGAGAAGGGAGAGCTCGTGTATGGGACCGAAATAGGGGTTTGGAAGCTTTGCCCATAATAGGTGTTGCTCCCAAACTGCACTCCTACATATGAAGGAGGTGGACCTACGTATGGACTGGATGGGGGAATGTGCCCCCCATTCCAAGGGAATCCTTGGACAAAGGCCGAGGATCCTACCTGACCACTTTGGGTAGGCTAAGGGAAGGAAGAATGAATGGTAGGTATACTGGGGATCCCAGTAACCCTGTCACCAGAAGTACCTCCTATGTTTGAGTGAACCGGTGGTTGGACCACCTGGCTCGTTGGAGTGAAAGTTGTAGAAGGAAAACTAGATCTAGGGGTACTAACCGGGGGAGGTAGTACCCCTTCAACCGGAACGGTTGAGGTGAAGACAAATGAACTTTCTTTCATAGACGACATGACTCTACCCACAGGGACACCTAGCACTGGTGAATCAAAGGGTCTAACCTGCACGATCACTGGATCGTTCAAATCAGTCAAGGGGGTGTTAAAAATTCTTGCAAACTTGTCAGTTTGCAATTCTTCTATCTCGACTGTGTCAAAATCAAAGTGGTTAGCTATCAATTTTGGTTCACCAGGAAACTCACTTATTCCTACTGGTTCAAAAGAACCATCTGTGCCTAATCTCCGCCTTTGGGGTAAAGGTGGAGGCTCCAATGTGGTGAGAGGAGGAAGGTTTCTCAACCTTCTTGACCTTCTAACAAGTTGGTCCTCCAGAATTAAGACTTTAACAAATCACACCCTAAGTTCGACTAAACACAAGCAAATCCACAGAGCATACACTAAAAAGATCCTAGAGTCTCAAGCAATCAAACCAGGGTATAAAGATATACTTTCCCGAAGAAAGCTGATGAACGATTACTTGGCGTCCTTGAGGGGTTCTCAGGCACAAGTGGAGGAATCACCCACCACCCTCCTGCACTTTCCACAAGGGTTACCTTCCAAGCCCGTTCAAGGTGAACCAGAAATAACCTTCCGGTTTACCTAGGTATGGACCCTAAAAGACAAGAGACTAAAGGCTACCTTGACAATACCAGCTGTCTAGGGGGGCATTCATCAACCGAACTCGTATGCATGGGCAGGGTAGCTGAGCCCGAAACTATGTCTAGGATAGAATCCCTAGATGCGCAAAAGTCCTGGGTTACGCTTTGATAAGGATTCGGAGGGTTATCTCCTCTGTCCAAGCCTCCACGCGTCCTAGTGCTTAACTCCCGTTTGAGAGGAGCTTCCCAGATACAGTGATAGAATCAAGGATTTACCTAAAGAAAGGTCCACTACATCTGAATTTATAACTTGTGGGAAGTTTACACTCCCTAGCCGACAAGTCTAGCCTAAGCTAGTAGGTGAAAGGCCCCTAAAAATAAAAACTTACTAGTAAATTTTAATTTATGCGGTTATTTTAAGGGATGTTTCTTACTCAAGAGGAAATGGAAGTGATGTACTGTATGGTGTTTTGACTCAGCAATAAATAAATGAAAGTAAAGGTGTATTCAAAGCAAACTAGCACTATAAAATAAACTTATTTTCATTTTTTCAAAATATATGTTGATGAACTGAATGCAACTATGAGAGAAACTAAGCCTATATTTTTGTAATTTTCTAAGATTATATATTTTTAAAATGAAGCAAACACTACTTATGCAAAAATCACAATGCAAAAGACTAACTATGTTTTCTTTTCACTTTAAAAATTGCTCAAAAATCTACTATGCATCTACAATGCACTATGCTTGAGTAAACTTGAAACTTATGAACTGTATACAAACTACAAACTGAAGCAAATAGGCTGGCAGAACCCACAGACTAGCAAGAGAAGCAGGTTGGGAACTCTAGCTTGGGTGCAAACAATGACACAAAACCACTGCAGACTTGAAAAAGGCAAGTGCAAACCAGCAACTGTCAGAAAGCATACTGGAAAAACAGAGCCCAAGACCCTGATCACTGATCTGGACTAAGACACTTTAACCAGGAACCCAAACAGGACAAATACTTCAGGATGCAAACAGTAAATAAACCAAGTAAAAAGACTCAATGGCTTTCAAAAAGCACTAAGATGTGACCACCTGAGGCAATCAAACAAAATCTACAGCATTCTTAAAGAAAGTCTTCTCAGAAAACAAGGACTATAGCAAGAGAAGAAACAAGCAAACTCTTCTTTAAAAATCCCAACTTTCAGGAGTACTCGCGACTGTCTATGAGGACAACTCGCGAATGATTCACGACTATTCAGTGGAACAACCCGCGAATGCACAGTAATATTCGCGACTGTCTAGAAAGACAACCCGCGAATGGGTATAAAATTTTTCTCAAAAACAGAGAAAAATCCTAAGACTCTCAAATGCTGAAGCAAGCAAGAACCAGGATATAAAATCACAAACAGACTCACAAGCAAAACTGGTCAGGAAGACAGAAATGACCTACAACAGTCTAGGCTTCCCCAGCGGAGTCGCCAGTTCTATTGTAAGGGATTATGCACCTAATAACCCTAGGTATGGGGTTACCAACATACTCAATTACTTGCAGACAATTGACTTCTAAAGTGCAGAATAGGAAATAGGAGGGTTAGAAGAACTTACTTGTTAAACGAAGTTTGATCCTTGCTATTCCTCTTCCAATATACTCCACTTCTAAAGTCTTCAAGGCGCACTCCTCTTTCACCTGTTCAAAGACAATCTTCCAGATACAGAGTGATTCATATGTATATAAGCAGGTTAGATAAATCAGATATGAAATATAGAAACATAAACAATTATCAAACCAAGATATATGAGACACATATGGAAGAAGTAATCTCTTTATTATCAATAATGAGAAAGTTTAGAGTACAACCAAACGTCTGAGACAAGGACTCCTCTGTCACCAAAGGATTCTGAGTTTCACTGCTCCAAAGACTTCTGCAAACAATCCACCAGCATAACTTTGCTCTCCAAGTGTAAGTATCCAACACCCTCCCCAAGGCCTGTATTTATATGGGTGAAATAAGGCAGTTCTCGAAGGTTAGGGAGGTTATAGCATTTAGGGAGATTAAGTAAAATGACTTAACTAAACTCTCATTAGCACGTGTTTTTTATGTTTTAATATTGAGATATGCATTCGTGGGTCTGTAGTAGAGAAACCCACGAATGATTCGCGACTATGTATGAGCGCAACCCACGAATAAAAGGATTCGCGACTTGCTACAAAGGATACTCGTGAATGATGCACAAGTTGTCAATAAGGAGAGTCGCGAATACATCTCAACATGGCAAAAAATGGCAAAGTAACCAGCTGGGTATATAGGGAATGTACTTCATCATAAGCCAAGGTATAGTGAATATGGGCAAACCTCTATCCATAAGTGTCCTTTTGTGTGCCAACCTGAGGGATGTCAGCACTCGGACGGAGAGGTGCCATTCAGGTGTATAACAAATGGATAGCTAAATTGATTCTTGTTTTATGTTTATTTGAAACCTTTAAACTATAGTTAACTTATGTATGAATCTAGGTTTTAAAAACTAAAATAAGTACATTCCTTTAACTTTGTTTCGAAGGTTTACTAACGAGACAGAGTTGTAAAGAAGATATAATATTATTTTTCCTATGAGATCCTATTTACAAGAGGTGATAAGCCATATCCAAAGATATGGTTTTTGAGCTCAGATTAGATGTTTATTAATTTACTTGAGAAAAATATTAGTAAAACTAGATGTAATAAAAATTTAGAAGAAACAAAATACATTATTGTATAGTTTCCCTTAACTTTGCAACAACTATGGCATGCTTCACAAACAAAATACAAAATGATAACCTTTCTAACTTACACTAATTCTTTTAAGCAGTTACTAGGTTATAACATCCATCAACATTTATAAAACTTCCATATGTAGCTATAAACTAAAATCATAGATAATAAACAAAATAGTTTAGAACCTGGATAACTTGTAGAAGGGGGACAAACAACCAAAGGAGACCGTTCCTCCCAACCGTCTCCTAAAGTAGCCAATATCTCTTGCCTTAGGACCCCCGAGCCTATTCACTAAACCGCTAGGACAAATATTGTTTTGTAACAACACCCACAGAACTCTATGCAACTTAGCACTCAATGGTAGACTTAACTCAACAAATCCACTTTAGTTATCCCCTCATTGAATTCCTTGTGTTCCTGACTTTTCAATTTGCAACATTCAGAAGGTTCATTCACTTGGAATATAATGTAGTGAGCCCCTTGTTCAATTTGATGGTATTTATAAGATTGCCTAGGTCTTGGGTCATTTTTGAAATTAAATGAGCCACCTACTCAATTCTTCCTCTTAGGGAACATGACCACAATTTTAGGATTTTGCTTCCTGCAACAGCTAGAAAGTGAAATGCTAGTGCTGCCACTTGTCAATTATCCTTCTACAACTGCTCATTCCTCCTAGTGGGTCAGTGAACACTCTTTCAACAATCTCCTTTGGATAGGTGTCTCTCCATTTATTTATTTAAATAAAATAAATATTCAATTACAGTCATTGTTGACCAACTTGGTCATAAAAACTTTACAATAATTTTAACATAATGGTTTCTCAAATAAATAAAAATATTTATTTTTCGGTTCTAGGTGGGTTACAAACACCTCACCTTAAGTTCAACATCATCCTCGATGTTGCTTAATTTTTATTCTGAGTTTTCCTGGAACAGAGTTGGATATGCCTCCCACATATGACTCTCCAATTCTTAGGTTGCTTCATCTAGACTAAGGTGTTTCCATTGCACCTTTGCCTGTCCAATGGTGTGATTCCAGAGAAAAATTTCCCTCTTGTCGAGAATACAGTCTGATTCCACCTAAAAATATCCTTCAGTTTCTATCTGAATAAAATTCCAGTCGATCACATGAGTAGCATCGTGCACATAGTTTTTCAATAAGGAAATATGAAAGACATTATGTATTCTAAGATTAGGCAGAAAAGCTAATTTCTATGCCACTGGTCCAACTCTTGCTAATATTTTGAATGGTCCACAATATCTGGGTTTTAATTTAGCACAAATACTTAACTTAAAGGAGCTATTTCATGTTTTAGCCTTAACAAATACATGCTCACCTACTTGAAATTATTTTTGAGTTCCTTTAAGTTCTACATGACTATTTTGCCTCTCCTGAGCAGTTTTCAAATTGATTTGTACCTGTTTCACTGTTAGTTCCAGTTTTTTTAACAAGTCCTAGCATCAATCTGTCAACTGGATTACTCCATGTAATGGGAGTATTACATTTCTACCATAAAATATTTCAAAAGGACTAAGTTTAGCTGAAGCTTGATAATGATTATTATATGCAAATTCGACTAAGTACAAATCATCTTCCCATTTCTTGGGATAGTCTCTAACATACATTCGTAACATGTCTTCTAGTACTTGATTGGCTCTTTCTATTAGTCCATCTGTTTGTATATGATAAGCAATACTGAAATTCAATTTAGTATCAAGTCCTTTAAACAATGGCTTCAAAAAATTACAAGTAAACTTAGGATCTCTATCAGAAATTATTACCTTTGGAATTCCAAGCAACCGACAAATTTCCTTCATAAAGATGTCAGCAGCCTTATGAGTTGTTTTAACACATATAAAATGTGCTTCCTTGTTTAGTTTGTCTACCACTACCATTATAGAATAATTTTGTTTCTGATTTTTAGGCAATCCAGTTATAAAATCTAGACTGGTAACTTCCCATTTCCAATTTGGAATTGGCAGAAGTTGCAAAAGACCTGTTGGGTGTTGATGCTCGGCTTTAACTTGCTGACATTCAATACACCTAGCTATATATTCAGCAACTTCGTTCTTCATATTAGACCAAAAATACTCTTTTCTTAACATTGTTATCATCTTTTGATAACCCAGATGTTCGAAATAAGGACTTTTATGGGCTTCATTTAAAATCAACAATTTAATCTCTAGTATGTTAGGCACATAAAGCCTGTTTTTGTATAGTATTAAGCCTTTTTCATTTAAACTGTAATCTATCTTCAGATTTTCAGATTCATTATTAGTTACTTTTTCTTTTAGCTTTTGGTATTCCTTGATTATTTTTATTCCTTCTTCCAATTTATCATCTAATTTTGTTTTGTAACTGCTAATGGCGAATATGAAATTCGTTATTGCATTTCGAATTAAGGAATCAACCACTTTGTTTTCCTTTTCTTTGATGTGGTTGATCTCAAAATAATATTCGCTAAGGAAGGCTAACCATCTAGCTTGCCTTGCGTTCATATTTTGTTGATCGAACAAATATTTTAAGCTCATGTTATCTGACATTAGTAGAAATATTTTACCAATTAGATGATGGCACCACATTTTTTAAGCATGAATTATGGCATCCAACTCTAAATTATATGTTGCATAATTTATTTCATGTGTTTCTAGCTTCCTTGATTCATAAGCTATTACATTCCCTTATTGTGTTAGTACTCCACCCAAACCTCCATTGCATGCATCAGTGCACACAACGAAATCCTTGTCTAGATCTGTTATTTTTAGTATAGGTGCAGTAGTTAATAATTCTTTTAATTTATTAAAACTTTCTTCACACTTTTGATCTCAGACAAATCTTTTCCCTTTTTCTGCAAGCATGTTATGGGATTTGCGATTTTCGAGAAACCTTCTATGAATTTTCGATAATAACCCGTAATTCTCATGAATCATCGTAAATCTGTTACATCTTTGGGAATAGGACAATCAATTATTTCTTTTATCTTATCTGGGTCTACTGATATTCCTTCCTTGGATATCAAGTGACCTAGATACTGTATTTTATCTTTATAAAATTCGCATGTACTGAATTTAGCATACAGTTTATGTTCTCTTAGAACCTGTAGTATTATTTGTAAGTGTTCATCATGTTCTTCTTCTTTTTTTGAATAAATTAATATGTCATCTATGAAGATGACTATAAATTTATCTAAGTATTTACATAAGACATTTTTCATTAAACACATAAAGGTGGTTGGAATGTTTTTTAGCCCAAAGGGCATAACTACAAACTCATAATACCCGTATCAAGATCTGAAAGCAGTTTTAAAAATATCTTCATCTTTAATTTTGACTTGATGATATCCAGGTCTCAAGTCTATTTTTGAAAATATCGTCACTTCGTCTATCTGATCAAACATATCATCAATGCGGGGCAAAGAATTTCTATTTTTAATTGTGATTTTGTTCAGTTGACGGTAGTCTATACATAGATGTAATGTACCATATTTTTTTTAACAAATAAAATAGGTGCTTCCCAAGGGGATACACTTGGTCTTACATAATTTTTTTATACCATTTCTTTTAGTTGTAATTTTAATTTGTTAAGTTCTAAAACGTTCATTCAATAAGGAGCCTTTGAATTTGGTACAGCTCCTGGTACTAACTCAATAGTAAAATCCATATCCCTCTTTGGAGGTAATCCTAGAATTTCTTTTGGGAAAACATCTGAGAAATATCGTAAGATTGGAATGTCATTGAATTTCATCTTATCTTCTTTATCCATGTGTTCGTTATTTATTATATGTACAACAAAAACTTTCCACCCTTTTCTTACAACCTTTTTCATTTGTAAAGCTGAAATTTGTCTAACAGAAACTTTCCTAGGTATCCCTTTGACTGTAATTCTTTCTCCTTTATCATTTAAACATGTAAATGTTTTCTAAAAACAATTTAAAACTACTTTGTGTCTTTCTATCCAATCTATACCTATTAAAACATCATAAGATCCTAATGTAAATACATTTAACTTTACTTGAGTTTTAAACTGACTCATAAACATTTCACAGCTTTCAACATAATTAACTACTTTTCTTTTGGCTCCTGTAGCTAACTGGATCAACCAAGATTTTTTGAACTTTTTCAAAGATAAATTGCATTTTTCTGTGATGCTAGGTGACACATAGCTTAAATTATCACTTGGGTCAATCATAATAGAAAAAGGTTGGTTTTCATACCTTGTACTTCCACCATGGAGGTTGGATGATCAACCAGTCGATTCTCCAAGCCTGAATTAATTCTAGGCATTTCATTTGCTACATCACCAAGTGTTTTTTCCTCCTGAATGGTATGTACATTGTTGTAGTTTCTCCTTCTATTTGGATAGTCCTTTGCATAGTGAGGTCCCTAGAAATCCCAACACTTTACAGGTTCTTTAGGTTCATTATTTTTAACATAATTATTAGGCATGTCTCTGCCTTTGGGTGTTGTAACATTTTGTTGTGTTTTACTTTTAAAATCTATTCCTTGATAATTATTCGTGGAGAAATTTCAAGAATTATTTTGAAAACTTTTATTAGGCTTAAAATCATTTTCTGTTCTGATCAAAGTTACTTGCTCTTTTATTATTCTAGTTAGGTATGTTTTCTCTCTTTTTACTTTGTTCGTAACAAAAGTTAGCTTTTCTCATTGCCTCTTCAAAGGTCTTTGGATTATCAAATTCAATTATGTCCTTGAAGCTAGTAGGAAAACAACTTAGGAACCTCTGTATTTTAGGCTTTTCATCAATTATATAGGTTACATATCTTAGTAAACTTAAAATTTTACTACTTAACTCTTTCATGGGAATTGAGCCTAGTTTAAGTTCATAAAAATGTTTTTCTCTTTCTTCATAATACTGTTCAGATAAGAATTTCCATTTGAAGTGTTTTTTTAAGACTCTCCAGGTTAAATATTTTCTTTAAGGTTTTTAACTCTTTTTATGTCCTTCCACCAGATGCCAGCCTTTTCAGTTAGGTTGTAGATAGCCATCCGGGCATTCAGTCTATCAAAGCAGTTATAAATTTGAAAGTACTTTTTCATACCTGATAACCAAGCCTCGACTTCTTCACCATTTTCCACTTCCCCGTTAAACATGGGAGGTTTTATCTTTTTAAAATCCCCTGAGATCTCTTCATAGGGTTTATACCTCCTCTTCCTAGGAAATATGTCGCTTTCACGACTTTATCTAGCGTATTTGTACTTTTCGTTGTGCGATCTTACTTTAATTATCGATGAAGATTTACTTTCACTATCAAAACATAATAATTTCTTACCCTTGTTTTTGTATGATATTGTTCCAGAATCAGTTTCATACTCCTTTCTTTTATCTTTTCTTCCATTAGGTATTTTTTCTAGTAATATATGATTTAGTTCCTCCCGAGCTCTTAAACTTCTTTCATTATCTTCTTTTACATTTTGTAACTCATCTCTTAAATATTTTATTGTTTGAAGTATTTCTAAGGGTTGATTATTTAATTCCACATAAATGATATCTTGATTATTGTGATGGGATCCATCTTCAGCAGATGCTTCAAATCCTTCTATTTCTTGCAAAATACAACTTTATATTTCTGTACAGAAATATTTTTAAAACATGATGAATATATTTTGTTTCCAGTTTTTTTGCGAGGGAGCCAATCAAGCCTAATGTTTGGAAACTAGCTCTAATACCACATGTAACATCTCCAAATTTTGTAATATATATATATATATGTGTGTGTGTGTGTGTGTGTGTGTGTGTGTGTGTGTGTCTATCTGTAATTATATAGGATAAAAATAGATCCATATAATGTTCACATTTGCACTTAACATAAGGACATCATTATGTCAAACATTAAAATGTGACTTAGGTCTAACTGCAAAAATAAAGGATAAAATAAACTCATACGACCTTTAAAGTATGTTTAGTCTTTTATCCATTTAGCATAATTACTCTTTATGACAACATTATCATGCAATTTAATGTTATGACAACACTATTTTTTCCTGTCATCAAGTTTTATGAAATAAATGTCACTTTTATGTTCTATCGGTTAAAGTTATTGTGTTTGATGGTTATGTTCTTCTTGCATTCAAATTGACCCTAAAGCGATGCTAGGGAAAAGGGGTTGCAGACCTCTTACTTAGCGATTATGGCTAACACAAAACTTATGTAAAATTTGTGCAGGTGTTTGACTAAAGAAGGTTTACCACAACCTAGCTATCACAAAAGAGATCATAAACTAAGTATCTATAACCACTCCTTTAAGAAAGGCCTAATCGTTTGGAACAAAGGAGACAAAATCTACCTTATTATAAAACATGCATAACATAAAATGTTATGGTATCGCATAAGGAAAAGGGTTGGTCTTGAGACTATATGGTTTGGGTGGACAAATCGTACACCAAGTGGCATTAAAATTCACGTGATAGTTCATGTACTCTAGCTGTCGATCACTTGGCATGTCAACTTGTAAACCCTAGGGGTTTGATGCGCCTCCTAAAATGTGGTTACCTTATGGTTAAATCTTTGTATTTGCATTGATTTGTTTGGTTCTCTACATGGCTCAACCAACCTTTGTCTGCATTGTTGTGTAGCTCCACTATGTGTTTCAAAGGTGGAGGAGTTGAGATTGTCGACCCTCGACACCCTTCAACCTTAGTCTGCATAAAAGAATTTTTGTTTGTATGCTTCTGGTTCCAAGATGTGGTGACATCGGTAATCAAGCTCTTTCTACCATAGTGTCCTTATAAAAAAACAGGGTAATTTATTTCTCTGTCTCATCTTATCATTTTCCATTGTTGTAAACAGATATGATTCAATGTTTAACCTTTGTGGGTTTCAAGTGCAAGAGGTTTCGCAAGGGTTGTGGCACTTGGATTACGAAAGGTCATTGCGTTGGAAAGAGTTCTGGTCCTGGTAAGACTTGTCACCTTGGTTTCCTATGGATCTCGTGGCTTAACCAACGTTCTCATGGCCTGGTCTAATTCCCACTCTTCCTTATCATTAAGAAATGAAAATGGTAACCTCCTTGGTTCTGCCTTGTGGCATTTATAAGGTTTAGTAAGAAGGTATTCCTCGACTGTGGATTTAAGGAACTATAATGTATTTGTTATGTGTTTTAAAGACAAAGCTCTAAAATGTGGAGTGTTGGGGCAATCAATTGACTGTCACTCCGAAAACTTGTAAATGTTTATAAAGGAACTCCTGTGAGGTCTTGTTTTTGTAACTACAGAATCAACTTTTGATTCCTAAATATTATCTAGTTTTTAACTTTGTAGTTTCATTTTTCTAGTAAGAAATATATTTAAAGCCGAAATGTAGTTTGCATTCTCCGACAATCAGTTAAGACAGTAATTGTAAGTATTTTGTTAGGGTCATGAGGCCATTGCTATGTTTATGATTTATTATGAAAAGATGAAAACATAGGGTTGTGAGGCCACAGCTATACCGATATCACTATGTTTTGATACGATTTACCATTTCATTGTTTAGGTTATAAGATAAAGTTGTAAGGCGTGTTTGTGAAAAATAGAGTTGTGTGCATTATTTTATCCTTAACGAGCGTACCAATGTTGTAGTAAAAAAACTAAAATGGCTTATGACTTGTAACGACACGTCAAAATAATTATGTAAAATCATGTTAAAGTTTACTCTATTTGCTCAAGGAAGAAAATTAGGGCTGAGAGGCCACTGAGTAAAGTACGACGATGATGCTATGTCATTCTTTAAGTTTGATTGTTTATGTAATTAATATCTTTTGAGCCATAAGGCCTTGTTAATGAATTTCTAGTTTTTTATTATAGTTCATCTTTTCAATATTAAACCCTAACTATAGTTTTCATGTCCCTTGTTTGTTTAAGGATTTACAGGGTTTGAACCCTGGATTCGTTTGTTCTTTAGATGTTATGATTTAAGTGCAAAACCCTCTAACTTGTAATTGTTTTAATACTATAATTATAGTTAGTTAGACTAATGAATTAGAATATGGGAGATAGTGTTTTGTGTAAGTAATTAACACTAAGATATATGTGTGTGTGTGTGTGTGTGTGTAGTTAACCTAAGTTTATTTGAAACCTTTAAACTACAGTTAACTTATGTGTGAATCTAGGTTTTAAAAACTGAAATAAGAAGATTCTTTTAACTTTTTTTCGAAGGTTTACTAACCGGACAGAGCTGGAAAGAAGATATAATATTATTTTTCCTATGATATCATTTTTACAATAATTGATAAGTGATATCCAAATATAGGGTTTTCGAGCTCAGATTAGTTGTTTATTAATTTACTTGAGAAAAATATTAGTAAAACTAGATGTAATAAAACTTTAGAAGAAAAACTATATAATGATCTTAAAAACTATTTATAAAAGAATAAGTAATTATCTACAGATTTACTTTACAGAATAGTTACATTATTGTATAGTTTCCCTTAACTCTGCAATGACTATGGCATGCTTCACAAACAAAATACAGAATGATAACCTTTCTAACTTATACTAATTCTTTTATGCAGTTACTAGGTTATAACATCCATCAACATTTATAAAACTTCTAGATGCAGATATAGACTAAAATCACAAATAATAAACAAAATAGTTTAGAACCTGGATAACTTGTAGAAGGGGGACAAACACCCAAAGGAGACCGTTCCTCCCAACCATCTCCTAAAGTATCCAATATCTCTTACCTTAGGACACCCGAGCATGTTCACTGAACCACTAGGAAAAATATTGTTGTGTAACAACACCCACATAACTCTCTACAACTTACCACTTAATGGAAGACTTAACTCAGCAATTCCACTTTAAGATATCCCCTTATCGAATTCCTTGTGTGCCCGACTCTTCAGTTTGCAGCAATCACAAGGTTCATTCACTTGGAATAGGATGTAGTGAGCCTTCTGCTCAATTTGATGGTGTTTATAAGATTGCCTAGGTCTTTGGGTCAGTTTTGAAATTAAATGAACCACCTGCTCAGTTCCTCTTCTTAGGGAACATGAGGGTGTGTGCAAGAAGTTGATGGACCCTTTAGATGCAATGGTGGAGTGAAGTCATTCACTTTTGATTCAAAAAAAAGAAATTAACCCAAGCAACACCGAACCTGCCAAGCCTAGTCCCAAGGCTGGCAATGGTCATGCGAACTAGGCTAGGAAGCAAAATCGCATGCGCGTTTTAGCAAAGTAAATCGCGTGCGCGATTTCCCTTGCTAAAACGCGCACGCGATTCTTAAAGCCTGTTTTTTATTTTTAAACCGGCCGAGGCCGTCCCTTTCTCATTTTCGGCGCAGCTATTGGACGAAACCTCGACTGTGCATACGCGATTTTGGGTGTGCTTGAACCCACCATCTCCACCTTTGGATTTTAACCTTCCCTTTGTGAGGTAATTTCTCAATTTTTGTCATGTTTTTTTCGTTTTTTACATCAATTTATTGTAAAATTCCATCTTAATGCCCGGTTCTCTACTATCTAACAGCGATTTCTTGAGCAATGAATTCATTTGCCAATATAAATTAAACATTTTAACATATTCATTGTCATGGGTTTGAGAGGTCCCTACGTTAGGGATTCATGACTCCATATTTTGCTACATATCCTTGTCCCTCTTCATAAGAGCTTGACACAACCAAGACCCAACCTCCTATATTCTAACTCAATTGCTTTCAAAATTAGAGAAATGTCGGTATAACAACTTCCACACTCATCATAGTTGCACTTTGACAACACTTTAACACATATATCAACCTGTAATTCATTCTTCTTAAGACCTTCATCACAACAATATACTTCATCAATCATCCATACATGTGCTTGACATCAATGAAAACATTATATCCAACAAAATCTATTTTCCCCTTTGCCATACAAATGGAGTAGTCCTAGGCACAACTTCCACTTATGACAAAGTAAATAATTAGTTCATTTACTAAATTGTTTAGAACTGGACGATAATTGTAAATAATAGGGAACAACCTGCACAAGACCTCTAGGAGCCAATGTAGCAGTTATAATAACAAGAGGATCTTATTACTGATCCATCACATACGGTAGAATTCATTTTCACATTCAACATCCTCTTCTATGTCAGATGACGTCAATGAAAGTTCAGTTCCTAGAAGTTTGATACCTCCTAAACACATTTAAGTATCCTTTCAGTCAAAGTTTCAATGATTCATGTCAATCCAGTTCAATGAGATCCATATTTGTTGGCATAAATACTATTCAGGTCACATATTGGAGAGAACCTTATATTTTAGATTCTCATTTGTGTATTTCTAGTTCTTTCTACCCTCATCCAGAGTTGGCAGCTTCAGTGATTAGAGTTCCATCATAATCGAGGGAAAGTGTGAAGGGTGGACCTCGAGAGGATTATATTGTTTCAAATTCATGTAGTGGTCGGGAACTGAAATTTTTTACAAAAAAATCACTTGATACAAGGTCATGAATAATCATTAAAGAAGAAATCTCTCCAATTTTACAAAATCTATTTCATTTGCAAGAATTTGAACAAAAATATCACTACAAACTGTGAAAATCATCTTCATTAATTTCATCTCGTTTAACATGTAATTCCAAGATCGACATCCATGGAGAATACAACTTCCAAGACATATAGAATACATCTTGTAAGGTATATGAGAAAGGAGAGATCAAGAAACAACACAATACTAACATGAGAAGAAGTCAATTTAAACTCTACTCTTGCAGAAGCCCTCGCCCACCTCTTCATGAGCCTCCCACCTCTTCATGAGCCTCCAAGTCCCGTCAAATGTCGTATTTTTCTCCATTGCCATAACTCCAAATATATAGCTATGAAATTTCCATACCCCAAATGCAATCTCCAACCGACATAACTATTAAATGCCCTAAACCCCGAATTCACATCCGTGTAATGGCCTCTTAGACCAAGAAACCCCCCTCCCATTACCAACTTCATTCAACAATAGCCCCTCTAATTAACAATAAATAGCTTATATGAATAGACTAACACTCTAAATAGCTTATGCCGCCTATTCTTTACTGTAAAATTCAAGATCAATATTTAAATTTACATGATATATTTAGTTTATATGTCAATAGTTATACAATTTTCAGTTCTTATATATGTCATTATATCATGTGTTTATATTTCTAATGATATTTTATTTGTATTTATGATTGCAGTGGCTACTATGGATCGTAACAATGCAGAGATACTGAGGTTCATTGGCCATTTGAGAGAGATAGGTTCAGCTTGGAGGGGTGGAGATGAGCTCCGTCGCTCCCTGTCAGATTCATTATTATCTATTGTTGATACGATCGCAAGATCGAATGATGCGTTGTATAGCATCGCATCTTATAGGGAGAGAAAAAGGCAACAGTATGCTGATGGATTGAGTTACAATGAGGTAAAAAAGCTGAAAATAACAAAACAAGCCATCTATTCATTGTTTAGAGTGCCTGGGACGGCTAACATCCCGGAGATCAGTAGGGCACATATTTCTATTGAGTGGTGCACTTTTCCACCCATCAGAGACAACTGGATGGATAGGTGGCACATGGTTTTTGACATCCCCTCTCACAACAATAGGGAAGTACCGATGTACTTCCTCCGAAAATTGTATGCAGAGTTTGTGATGGGGAAACATGTCAACTATTTTGACATGTTGGGCTTCCAGGGAGTTGGTAGGGGAATTCCCAAACATCGACCCCATGCCAGGCATAGAGATTCCAATCCACAGATACATGCACCCCGTGCCCAGCTATCGAGGGTAGACATCCCTCCCGCACATGACATGGTTGCCCAGACACAGGATGCATTTTTGTCTCTAGATGAGATGGTGTCTCAACACACAGCCACTATTGACCAGAGAGCGCCCTCTTCCTCTGCTGGTGTACAACCACCAGCTTCTGGTGGTGGAGGGACATCTGTTGGTGGGGATAGACCGACATCCGATGTGCCTCAGAGCGAGCCGCACGTCTGCACATCATGTGGGGGACCCTGTTATGGTCCTGGACCAAGACATGGTTCCAGTACGATGACTGGTGGTCAGGTAAGGACTTTGTTTTAAAACTCTGTTATTGAACTCAATTTTTAATTGTTCCATACTATATCTAACATATTAAAAGATTCGTAATATATATGCAATATTTACTCTTGCAGGAGTTTGATGCCTGTCACGGGGGTGGTACTGCACCCGGTGTGGTTGTACCCGAGACCCAGAGAACCACAGTTGAGGTAATATTTAAACACTTGTCATTTTGTTATTACATGTATAATTTTGCTAATGCATGTGTTAGTCTTGATTAATTTATTAAAATGTCTAACATTTACAAGTTTTGAAGTTGCAGGAAGCCCACTTGGAACATGATGCTGAAGATGAAGATATCAACGACATAGTCCAAGGTGGTATTTACGACTACTTAAAGAATGTAAGTACATGGGTTATGATTGAATCTTGTTCGAATTATTTAAATTTATTACTGTACACTCCTTTATAGAGATCGCTAATGTAAATATAATTTTTAAACTTGCAGATGCTAGACGCATCTGAAGAGGAGCACCAAATTGATGGAAGCGGTCACTCCCGTGGTGGAGATATGTCCCAGGAAGGGGTAAGTATATTACAACATGTTATTTTTTCAGTACATATTATTCCATCCATTCAAATCCATGTCTAACTATGGTAACACTTTATGAATGCAGACGTCATCACAGATCCCTGCACCACCTCTTTGGTATAGATCTCCCAGTAGTCCAAACATAGATAAGGGGGTTGTTTACACCAGACGAGGTCCCTCTTCCTTGAATAGAGCGGCTGTGCATGAGGATCAACGTACTCATCCCACGGTAATGTACACACTTCCAATGGCAGTTTTTGGTTAGCTATGTATTCACTTCACAAGTGGTTTTTCTTAATGTTATTTTCGCATGCTTACAACATCAGCATGTAGAGTCATCCATGCCAGATCTTGGTGGGATTGTTGATGTCGCTGTCAATGCCGCATCTACAATAGGGATAAGTCACAGTGAGGTACATCTACTTGAATATTTTGTAATTGTACATTTCATTTGTATTGTTTCTGGACATGCACGATGTCTAACTATTTAATCATTTGGTGAATGTATCCATGCCTTGGTCCATTAGTGCATGCAACTGAGGTTGATGTTCAACCTACGGCTCCTCTTACTACTGAAGAGCACCAGCAGCATCTCCTAGAAATGGTTTTTTCGGTGAAATATTCATTTTTTACATAATTGACTAATACTTTCTCATTCATGTACATGTTGATAATTCTTGAGATAATTGACATATTTTGTTTTATTTGCAGCCGAGCATGGCAAGGAGGCTCGCTGCAAGGTCGAGTACACCAGAGGCACCTACACCCTCGACACCACAGGCACCTATACCCCCGACGGATGCAGTGAGTCTTTGTTTAATTTACAATTGAGTCATATTTTAAATTTTCAAACTTTGTTATTGATGGACAGTACTAGCTTAGTTTCCTAATCAAGAAATATTGTCATTGATTTGCAGTCGCCAGAGATGCACAGTGGTCGTAGACGAAGCCGAAGAGCATCAGGGTCCGGGAAAAACAAGAGAAAGTTAGAATTTTGATGTGTTAGTCCATGACAAATATGTATTTTTATGTACAGTCCGGAGTTAGAGTATAGGGGCCTGGTCCAAGACAGATGTACTTTTGTTTGCACATGTACATCAAATATGTTTTTGATACATGTACATTGACAAGCCATAGATCGAGGCCTTATATTTTTGTATTATAACTTTCATGGTATAAAAAATATTTCATATCAAGGCTCTTGAGATATTCATGGTTCAGTCTTTTAAGTGTGATTATACATGTGTGGCGAAGAATGTTTCTATGTGTAATGTTCCCCGTTTTTTATAGATTTTACGATTGTATGGAGATATCAGTTATAAATTTGAGAACAATGCACAATTACAATAAACTACGTAATGACAAAAATGTACATTCACTCCCATTCTTGATCATACAGAAAAAATTCCAATCATAATCATGTGTCTATAATTAAATGAACAAATAAATAATTAAAATAGTGTGTTGTGGTTAACCCAACAAGGCATTGATGATTTAATATTCTAAAAAATTAGAACTGCTAAATCCAGATATGCAACTCATGTCCCTTCTTGGAGGGTAAATATCTCATTGAGAGTTTTAATGTTGTGACTTGAGGCCTCTTTAAAGATTCTGAATCCATAAAACACACATTGAAGGCCCGATTTTATTTGCCGAACTATATCTAGAAGGCCTCTATTTCATTGGAAAAGGCTAAAAAATAATCATGATCACATACTTTTAATTGAGATTGAGGATAAGTTTTCATATTTTTATTCTTAGGATGGTTTCGGGTCTCTCTTGGATCTATCTAAGGAGATGTAATTTTATCTAGGAGGAAAATTTAAAGAATGTCTTCTTAAAGTGGATGATTTATGGTTTTTTCTTGTGTTATGATCCTATGAATTAGCTAGTATTGGATTCTTGCTTAACCCGTGTGCAAAGTGGCAACAATCATGCCTAGTGTTGACAACATTATAATGGCATCAATATTATAGTCAAATATCAAGGATACTCAATATTATAGTCAATATTATTGTTGAAAATAATCCAAGGCCCCAATATACAAGACATGGATACATAGTTCCATGGATACCATCACACTATCATGCTTGTTTCTTCAAGGCATTATTCATGGCTCTCGATGGCTCAATGGTTTCTTTAGGGATAAAGGCATGGTGTTCTTCCTTGGAAATACATTCCCGTGGCCCTAAGACATGTACATATTTCAAAAATCCATTTCGAAATTCCACCTAATGGTACAAACATTATCATTCATGGTCCAATGATATTCACTGTAATATCCTATTTAGGGCAGCCCTAATAGCCTTCTTACCCACCTATCATATCCTAAGGTCACTTCCTTGACTTCCTATCTTACCCACTCACTAACGCCTCACCTCAAATTTGTCCATAACCCAATTTAAAGTGGCACAAAGATACCCTAAAGGGACTGTATATAAACAATCATTCCCAACCATACTTAAACAAATTTGACAGTGGTATATAAACATCCATAACTTGGAAAAATACTTGAAAAGTCATTGAATTGCTTGCAAGTCATTGTGTCATCAAAAGCCAAGTGAATATACTTCTTATCATTCCTACTTGATTGAAAATTACATCTTGGATCGTCATAAGTCATTTTACTTTACTGGAAATTACATCTTGGACTGTCATAAGGCATTTTACTTGACTGGAAATTACATCTTGGACTGTCATAAGAAATTTTACTTGACTGGAAATTACATCTTGGACTGTCATAAGAAATTTTACTTGACTGGAAATTTGATTTGTTTTAACAGTCCCGTTGTCTTGGAAACTTGTCACTTATAAAATTGTTTATCACCGATGTTTACTTAAAAATATTGTACCTTTGTCTTGACAAGCTAAAAAGTGAAATATAGGGCTGTCATAATGCTAAATGCTTGGCTGAAAATACTTTTATGTCGGTTGTAAGAGAGGTTGATAATGTCCCATCAACACCACTAACATGCTTCAACCAAATGCATAATTGAAATAAAAACATCCCATAATGATAACGTCCCATAAAAATAGTTCTTCCTTAACAAATAAAAAATGAAACAAGTTCATGAATATGTGTCTTC
>LPNX010277650.1:8122-31967 GCA_001517045.1 Pseudotsuga menziesii
AATAGATTGAAAAAAAACAGCAATATATTATAAAAATATATCACATATTGCAAAGACCCTTAGAACTCAGAAAAATCAAGTCATCACGATGAGTAACCTCCACCACATTTATACAAAAAAAAGTGAAACTCTTCAAACTGGAAAATGGAAGTCTCAAATATTTTGGACTCAGGTAAATACTCAAGTGGAAGCCTCTAATTAGAAAACATTAATTATGTTATAAAAAAAGAGAATATACTTAAAAATTGTAGGGAATCTTTTGAGATTTCCAAAGATGAAATAATAACTAGATAAAGGTCAATATCTTAAGTCATTCCTCCTTTTTCATCTTTATTTCTAAGAAAAAGTAAATATGAATAATATATAAATTACTTTTTTTATATGCTTATTTATAATTTTTTATTAAATAAAAAAAATAAAAAATATACTCAAAGTTTTACATAGATAACTATAATTAAATTACATTATGTAGATAACTATATAATAACCTATTATATACTCATTAAAAAATTTTAAAAATCACTTTCCATATTTATTTATTGAAAAAATATAAAAATTACTTTGTAACAATTAAACAATGTGTAGTAAGGATTTTCAATGAAATCTTTTATTTGTAAATTTATTATATAAATTCAAACTCTTTTTAAATTAAGATGAAAAAGTATTTGGATATACTTATTTAAGAAGAAGTTTTATATTTGCATTGTTTTTAAGTTAGTATGACTTTTTTGCTTTTAAAAACAAAACTAACTCATAAATGTTTATTAGTAAATAAAAGTAATTTACATTTTTGTGAGACTTTCTGGCAATTCAAAAAGATTTTTATACATTTTGAAAAGCTTTGTAGAAATGGATTGCACCCAAACCATACATTATAGAAAAATTAATATTGACATTATTTTTAAATATATAAATAATAACCTAATTAAGATTTAAAAATTAATATTAGAAATTGATATACTTATATAATCATACTTATGATCTTAAACCATGAAAAAAATTATTATATAATTTTTTTTATAAATAACTTGTAACTTTCACTATATACTAAAATTAGATAAAAATAAGTACCTTTTTCTGTTGGTTTTTGGATTAACTTATAACTTTTACTATATGTAAGTATTTGTTGGTTTTTAATAATTCATTATTTATAATTTTTTTATTTATTTTATTGAAAAAATATTTAAATTTTAAACAAACATTTACTATAAAAATAAATATTACTATATTATGAAATTTAAATAATCATTAAACAAAGTTACTTAAAAATTCAATTTATGTTAATTATATAATGTGATGATAAGATTGATTTATATCCCTGTTAAATTAGATCTTACAAAAAAAACCAAATAAAATTTGAATCATTATTTTGTATGACCAAGGTAAAGTGCTAATGACATTAATAAAATTTCTATTATTAAACAATAAACATCTAGTGTTAAAATAACTTTCATATAATATTAAATATAAATTTACAAATTATGTATATAAATTTCAATTTAACACTATATTTATTGCGGGAGAGGCGCTTTACAATCCAGTATGGAGGAGATTTGTAACATGTAACGATACATAAAAATCAGCCATAAAAAAATATTTATCCTTCAAAATAAATGTCCGCCACAAAAACAACCTAATATGGGGGAGATGTTGTAATGTTCCTACTTGACAAAATAATAAAAAATAAAAAATTAAATTATCCGAAAAAAAATGTTGGTCGTGCACATGGTTTTAAAACCATGTGCAAAGCCTCCTAAACAACTCATGGTTTTAATGTACATGGTTTAGGAGGGCCTTGCAAATGGTTTTAAAACCATGTGCAAGGCCTCCTAAACAACCCATGGTTTTATTGTACATGGTTTAGGAGGTCGTTGCAAATGGTTTTAAAACCATGTGCAAGGCCTCCTAAACAACCCATGGTTTTATTGTACATGGTTTAGGAGGTCGTTGCAAATGGTTTTAAGACCATGTGGAAGGCCTCCTAAACAACCCATGGTTTTAGGAGGGCATTGCACATGGTTTTAAAACCATGCCATAAATAATAATAAATATTAATAATAAAAATATTATATGTGGACCTTAAATTAAAAGATGTACCTTTTGGTTCGAATCACATTAAAGCTGAGAGTTGAATGCAATACTTAGAAAATGTTTGCACCTCCACATTTGTGATGGGGTGGAGGTCGATCTCTAATAGTCTTAAATTCTTATATTTGTTTCATCTTTGTTTTTACTACGGGTTTTTATTCGAATTTCTCAAATCCACGCTCCTAAAAGACTAAAAATGCAGGATAACGCAAGAAAGGCTTACAGGACTTCAAAATCAAGCGTGTTGATTTGGAGGTTTGGAAAACTTATCATTCTAGATGGTCGCCATAACTCGTTATAGTCGAACCCGTAGGTATGTGTCCAAGGTCTGTTTCTTCTTGTTATGTTATTAATAAACTTCTTCAATCCATATTTTTGGGGTGAAGGAAGAGTTGTAGAATGCCGTTGCAAATTGTGTGTTGGTAGTTGGTTGTGGTTCAATGTGGTATGCTTAAATGTATCTTGATTAAGATTTAAATAAGCTTCAGTTAAAGAAACGAGTAACAATTTGTTTTTGTTTTTTCATATAATTTTTTGTTTTTTTAATTATTAAATAGTATTTTTTTTGCTTATATTAACTCTAACAATATGGTATAAATAATGGATATAAATCTAGCACAACGATAAGTCAAGTGGCATGTGAACATAGATATGTATAATTTACACTAACTAGTTATCTTCACAAAACTAAGTAATTGGTTGTGCCTATGGACATTCACGGACATCTTTACTTGTGATTGTGCTAGTTTTTAATTTATATATATTTTTTAAGAAGTTAAAAAACCATTTTTTATTTTATTATTAAAAATAATATATTTTCAAATAATTAAATTTTTTAATTATATATATAATTGTTCAAAATATTTTTTTCTATTTTTAGTTTTGCCAAAAAAAAATGAACATCATCCCACTCACATAAATGTACAACATAAGTCCTCAAATAGTATTAATTTTTGTATTTTTAGTTTTATTAATTTTATTTTTTATTATTAATTTTTCATTAAATTGTATTATATTTTTTCATGATTAAGTGATATTTTAAATTTTTTTATTAGAAAGTAATCTTTATTTTTAATGTAAATGTGATGATTTTTGAAAGTGGTTATTCTATTTTGTCAATAAAAAGTGAAAGAATTCCCATCTTGGATAAATTTGGAACATAACTTTTTTGGCTAGTCAATTACTTTCACACTATTGTCATAGTTTTATTTTATCATGATTAAAGATAATAATGTTTATTATTATAAATATATTGATTATTAATAATAATGATAAACATATATGGAATCTAAGGAGTTAAGTTCTTATTGTGGAGTACTTAGTACCAACCTTTTTAAAAAGGTGGAAAGATTTTTATTTTTCACGGTAATTTGTGGCACTTGTTATTTTGAGATGATACTTGGGTAGTTTGCAGTTTTTTTTGGCGATTCATCACAAGGTGTTTTTTTTCAGTTGATGATTATTGTTGACCTCACTCTCATACCTTAGGGTTTTTCTCTATGAGACAATTCACATGTCTCGCAATAGGTAAAATCATAATGTCAAGAAAATAAATCTTGTGTAGACTGGTGGGGTACCATATCTTGACACCTCTCATCCTTGGTCAGATCGACATGCAGATCTCCCTAGGTCTGATGAGACAATGATCCCAGGTAGGAGAAAGGGTACTATGCAGTGGGATGTGTATGGTGACCATCTAGGGTTTCATGTTCCTAAAGAAAGTCCTTTTTGCTTGATAGGAGATGGTTTTGATATTGAAAGATTCATAAAGATTGACAAATGAAGTTAATCTTGTGGGGAAATCGATAGCCATAAATGGGTTAGGGTTTAAGTACCCGATTTTGGGGAAAAATAATCCTAGTACCTCCCTAAAGGTCATAATTTCTTCATTTTAGAATGCAAACAATAATATCTTGCATTAGGTCATAATTTCTTCATTTTAGAATCCAAACAATAATATCTTGCATTAGGCATCTGTGAAATTGTTTGGGATTAAAGCCAAAGCCCATAAAAAATTGAAGGCATTTAAACTAAGATTAGATATTGTTAGTTTTGTTGTTGGAAAGGATATTAACCTTGATCAGGTGTAAAACCTATCTTGCATGGCACTCATTAGGAGACTCAAATATGTTAGACTAAATAGGCTTTAAATGATCAACTAGTTCTCCAAGCATTAGTGGCCATAACTTGATTATTGTCCATGGGTCCATATTTTACCGAATTGATGGTTTTGCTTTGTGTTTTTATCAGAGGAAAATGCTCTTAAAATCCTTTCCATTGTAACAACTCCAAAATCCATAAATAAAAATTATTACTTAGGGTTTATCCTAGGTAACAACATTGCTCATAAGGAAATACAATAACTTCTATATTCAAAAATTCTTCTAAGGTTTAGCTCATAACCAACGCTCAACCATTTGATTGTATGACAACACAATTTCGACGTATCTTTACGACATAACCATTCAAGAAAACATAACTCTACTAGATTACAGTTTTTACTTAGTTTGAAGTGTTTATGTATTGTAACCATTTGTCGTAAGCTGTACTTTGTAGTCTTAAACATGTTTACCATGGATTCGTTAAGTTTTTATTTTATACTGTTTATGCCCACTGCCTACATACCCTACTTTAATACAAGGGTTACGAGGCCAAAAGGGTCTTACTTAGATTCTTTAAGCTAAAGCATTACTTGTGTTTATGTAGGTGTTAAAGATCACTAGAGGGTTTGCTTTTTGTAAAAATACTAAACCACTAAAGCCTAAGGTGAAGTACCAAAGGTATCCTAACATGGCTAGGATATGGGTAAGAAGGATATTTGAGCATAAAACTATACCATAGCAAGGTTAATGTATGCTTGTAATTATTTTTTCTATTAAGATCAAACTATTTTCTAAAAATCTAGGTTGATGGTCAAAAATTTACACCACATGGGGGTAGGTGGGGTTTTTAATAAAGACCACGTGAAGGTATTTAGTGGCATCCAGCTCGTCTTTGCTAGTACAAACCCTATCTTGAAAAGAAAGAGGGTTTTGTGACTTTGCATTGTGGTGAAGTGTGAAGAGTCGAGGGCTCTTGACCCTCTCGGCCATCTTTGTCCCTGCTAGTGTTTTGGGTGAGTCTTTTTTATTTCCACGCTTCTGCAACAGCTTTGGATGCATCCATGGTCTTGAGCCACCTTTAGAAATCTCGCAGAGTCATCGACTGAGGTAATACACTCTTCCATTGTTTTTCTCCTTTCCTTTAAACGATTATTTCTAAATGTTGTAATTGTTTTGGTTACGTTTTTTACCTCTATTTTGTTTTTAACTGGTAGGTGAAAAATACTTGAAACTATTGGAGGAGTTCGAGTTGTGGATGGTTTTGCACTGTGGTATCTGGTAAGACCCTACTGACTTCACCCTATGGTCCTTGCTGAAGTGCAAATACTGGAAAAGGAATCCCCATTCCAGTTATGTTTTCGTTGGTGGTTAAGGCTTTACTCAGTCCTTCGTTTTGTGGTAACCATCTATTATTCAACAGATATATGATGTCATTTTATATTGAAAGCCTTAATGCCTTTACTCAAAGTTAAGGTTTAAACCTCTGTTTTATAAACATGTTGTGAGCCTGCGTGGAAATTGTATCAAGTCGTTATTTAAATGTGAAAATATTCGGTAATTTTCTTTACAGTTATGTGTTGTTCAACTAAACTGGATATGTCTCGGCTGTACCATGTAATGGTTATACTTGGTGGATATACTCAATATTCTATTTGCTCTGTTACTTTAGTTTGATATATTAATGTTACCTTGTAAATTCATAAGTGTTTATTCTATTACTCCGTTTTCAATTTGTTCTTCGTAAAATATGATTTGGTTTATTATATGTATATGGGATATTTTTACTCCTAAATCCTTGAAAACATTGATTCTACTTCATAACATGTATCTGGTTTTATTTTGTAGCTTGAAATATGTTTCGATTATTTATCCTTCTATGTACTTGTATTTTGATAATGAAAATTGTACGACTTTACTCTAAGATTTTGTTGAAATCGTCTCTAACTTTCAACTACCACTTTGAACTTGGTGAATTTAGGTATGGTTGCTATGTAGGTTTTTTACTATAATTTTCTAGTCATATTTAAGGAACCGAGGCCACTGCATTTCCAATTTGTTAGATTATAGGGTTGATCTGTAGAAACGGAAAAATGTTTTTAAATATTTGTAAATTGTTGTCTTGATTAGTTATGGCTCATTTTTGGTTTAAAGAGCTAGGTTAAATTATTTTCATTGTTATTTATAACTTCCTTTAAATAAATTACCCCTACGGGTTTTGAACTCTTGACCTAAATAGTTATTGAGTTGTGTTATTTATTATGGTATAAATATATATATACCACTATGTTGAAAATTGATAGCAATTGAAAAAGAAATATTATTTGATTACAGTCAGTTTAAAATTTCGGCTACAACCTAACTCTGTTTGGGTTATAAAATGCTAAGGTAGATTTCAAATTTTACACTTTTCTTGTTTAGAAGGAATAGCCTTTACAAGCTTCGACTCTCAAACTTGTAATTCATTTTTTTACAGTTTTATTGATTTTTGTTTTGAAAACGTGAACAAGTTATAAATTATTACCCTAAAGAGGATATGGGTTTTTCAATTTTTTTTAGTTAAATATTTATGCAAATAAATATAAATATTAAGCCTTCCGGCTGTAACTATTCTATACATGTTTATTATCCACACACACACACATGTGTGTGTGTGTGTGTGTTCTAAGGGTATTATCCCTTGGTTGTAAGCCATAACGTCTCTTAAAAAGAATCAAGCGCTAACTATAAAATATTCATTGTTTACTTTTGAACTATGATAATGTTTAATTTAACCTTTTATTTAAACCCAGAGGTTCAAAGAATAAATCTAAAGAAATACTAAATACTAATATATCTACGTACCTCGTGTATATTTAGATCAAGTTGATATACATAAAATATCAAACTGTTTGAGATATAACAGCCTGCAACTTTTACTAAGAAGCATTGTGTATATAGTATTATTCATGAACTGATAAAAATAAATAATATCCTACTTATTTTAGAAACAATTAATAGTTCTGGAAACTTAACATTCATAGTATTCTACAGATATAAATATAGAATTAAATTAAATTTAAGTACTAAAACACTTAGAACCTATTAACTGTTGAAGGGGACAAACACTCAAAGAAGACCGTTCCTCCCAACCGTCTCCTGAAAGCAGCCAAGATCACTTGTTTTAGGACCCCCAAGCCTGTTCAGTGAACCACCAGGATGAAGATGTTGTGTAGAATCCTACACATAAATCTCTGTAACTTAGCAACCTCACTTACAGACTTAACTCTCAGCAAATCACTTTAGCTATCCCCTCATCGAATTCCTCTTGTGCGCGCAAATTTTCAGTTTCCAGCAAAATCACAAGGTTCTAATCAGTTAGAATGTAGTGAGCCTCGTTCTCATTCGATGGTATATATAAGCTTGCCTAGGTCTTTAGGTCAGTTTTGCAATTAAATGAGTCACCTGCTCAGTTCCTCTTTCCAAGGAACACGACCACAATTATAGGGATGTTTGGTCCTGCAACAGCTAGAAAGTGAATGTTGTTGCTTCCACTTGTCATTTGGCCTTCTACAACAAATCATTCCTCCTAGTGGGCTAGTGAACACTCTTTAATAGTCTTCTTTGGATATGTGTTTGTTCTTTTAATTATTTAAATAAATAAAATATTCAATCACAGTCATATTTGAGCATCCTTGGTCAACAACATAAAACTTTACAATAACTTTTAAAGTAATGTTTTTTCTCAAAAATAAAATGTTTTTCATTTCTAGGTGTGTTACATCCACGTTCTAGGTAGTTGGGAGTGGTTCCTTAGTTATCTTGCACTTGCATTCATATTTCAATCCATTGAGAGAAAATATCACAAAATGCCATTTGTGGGTTTTACTCCCAAGCTTTCCACTTCAATTGTGGAGTAAAAACATTTTTATAGCTTTGGATGACCATTTGGGGAAGTTTATCTTGATTAATGAGAATATGTTATTAAATGATCATAAGCAAATGGCCTATGGACTGGATGAGTTCAAGGTTTCCCATGGATTACTTGTTGATGTCGAGATTATGTTAAGGGATAAGGTAATTACTCAGAGGCTAGATTCTAAAAACATTCATTTCAAGTGCCATCTATGCTAGAGAATGTACCACATGAACCATAATTGTCCTAGTTCCTACTTGGACTCGAAGGTGGATATGTCCGAAAACATTTTTTGATTTAGGGGCATTCAATTATTTGGGGCATAACATTGATTTTTTATCCATTCATCTGACAAAGGTGAGGTAGATCTTCTAGAGGTTAATGTGGAGCACTTATAGCCTGCCTTTTCTTAGATGGGAAAATATTTGGAATATGTTAAAGGTAAGTCAAAATATCCTTCCTCGAAACCATATGAAGGTTTAAATTATGTTGAATTAAGATATATCGGCCCTGTTGAAAAAGAGTATTCTAGAATTTTTGGTGTTGGGTTTTGGGTGTGGGTTCTTGTCATGAGCATATTAATTTAATTGATGATTTGAGGGACATATCTGATACAATTTAGTCTCGTAAAAATAAGCACCCATTAGAATCTAAAGTGGGTGATTCCAAGATTGGGTAGGTTAGGGCCTTATCGAAATCCGTTAATGAAGAAAATCTTGTATCACTAACACCAAATTTGGGGGGTTTTCCTATGAATTTACGTTCTCCACATAATGATAGTTACAAGTGTTATAGCATGTCAAATATTCCTAGTGCTAACCTTGCTGTTAGAAAAACAGGATCACAGAGCAATAACAATTAAACAAGATGAAAATAATAAACACATTACAAAAGAGACACAAATATAATGTGGTTCACCCAAGATGGGATACATCCACACAGAAATTGCTAGTCCTTTATTATTACTAAAGGGATACAAAATGAAACAACCCCACTGCACTTCCTCTTCAAACTCTCACAGTCTCTCTCACACAATCACAGATATTGTTTTACAATGCTACAATACAATACACAATCATATTAAAATACTTTCCTTTTATAGGGGAATCACCATGGTAAAATACTACGGGTCACCTAATACTATGGGTTCGCAAACTATTGGACAACAAATATCCTAAAAAAATTCGTTTGGGGGCTTCGCTCCCGGATTCCTTATCCGAGGGGATGGGCCCCTCTACACCCCCTAGTTGAGATGATTGTACAATAAAAATGATCTAAAAGCAAATTTGAACAATAACATCTTTGAATCTAGAAGATCAAGCTCCATAACCAACAATCTCCCACTTAGAGACTGATCACAACCACTCCATCGTTGCCGCACTTGCTGGATTATAATTTGAACCTTGGACTTGGAAAGTTTCTCTTCTTCACCTTCATGCTTGAAGGCCAACTAAAACCGAGCAGGAACTCAGTTTCTCTCTAGTTACTACCTTTGTCAACATGTTTTTAGGATTATGACTAGTATCTATATTTTCCAAATTTAACAGTTCATCTTCTAGAATAGATCTTATGAAATGGTACTTGAGTTATATATGTTTAGTATTTGAATGAAATGTTGAGTTCTTTACAAGATGAATGACATTTTGGTTGTCAGTGTACAACCTTCTATTCTCCTACTTTTTACCCAATTCCTCCATGAGCTAGGCTACCAAATCATCTCTTTACTAACCTCTGTAGCATAAACATACTCTGCTTCCGTTGTTGAAAGTGAAACAACCTTTTGTAGTTTCGAAATCCAACTTATTTTTCTTCCACCCACAATAAATACATACCTTATGGTGCTCCTCTTTTTGTCTTTATCACCTTCCATATATGCATTAACATATCCCTGTAGAACGGTGTCTGAACCTCCAAAACATAATGCATGAGAATTGGCACCTCTCAAATACTTGAGAATCCATTGTACTGATTTTGGATGCTCTTTACCTAGATTGTTCATATACCTTCTCCCAAATCCCAATGCATGTGCAATATTTGGTCTTATGCACACCATGGCATACATCAAGCTTTTAATTGTTGATGAATAGGGAACCTTGGACATGTATTCTATCTCTTCATGTGTCTTGGGACACATCTCCTTAGTTTGAATTGGATAGCCAAAGGTGTGCTATCTGGTTTTGTACTCTGCATTCTAAAAATCTTCAACACCTTTTCTATGTACTCACCTTGATACAATGTCAATTTGTGATTTTTTGTATCTCTTTTTATTCTCGTACCAAGGATTTTCTTTGCAACACCTAAATCCTTCATCACAAATGATTTAGATAGTTTTCTTTTGAGCACATTTATATCCTACATGTTAGAACTTGCAACAACATGTCATCAACATACAATAACAAGATAATATATCTTCAATTATCTAGCCTCTTGAAATAAACACAGTGGTCAAAATGGCATCTACTATAACCCTGTTCTGTCATAAAATTATCAAATTTTAAATACCACTGCCTTGGAACTTGCTTCAGGACATACAAGCTCTTCTTCAACCTGCAAACCAAATCCCTTTGACCTCATGTCCATGTGGCTACTGCATATAAATCTCTTCCTCCAAATTCCCATGGATAAATGTTGTTTTTACATCTAACAGTTCAAGATGCAAATCTTCTACCGCCACTAAAGTTAAAATAGTACTAATTGAAGTCATTTTAACAACATGAGAAAATATTTCATCAAAGTCTATACCTTTCTTTTGTGAAGACCCCTTTACAACAAGTCTAGCATTGTACTGGTTCTTTCCTCCATCTTATTCCTCCAACCTTTAAACCCATTTATTATGAAATGCTCTTTTTGGCTGTAGGAAACTCAATCAAATCCCAATTTTGGTTTCTTACAAATGAATCCATCTCCTCATCCATTCCTTGCTCCCACTTATTTCTAGTTTCTACATGCATTTCCCCTTCATAACATTTTGGTTCACCAGAATGAGTCATGAATAAATAGTACAATGAAGGAGAGAATCATTCAGGGGGCCTACTTAACCTGGAAGATCTTCTTACATTTGCAGGAGTTTGAGGTACGTGTTGCTACTCTTGATTTTCTGATGCCTTTGGAACTTCATTTTCTTTGATTTCATCAAGCACTGTGTACTCTGTGTTTTCCTTTTCCTCTTTATTTCCCTGCAAGTGATATTTGTACATAACCTTTTCATTGAATAATACATCTCTACTCCTAATGATTTTTTGATTTTCATAATCCCACAAGCGATAACCAAAATCATCAACACCATATCCAATAAAGGTACATTTCTTGGATTTAGCCTCAAGCTTTGTTCTATTTTCTTTATCAATATGGAAAAATGCTTCACAACCAAAAGTTCTCAGAAATGAGTAGTTTACCTTTTTGTCTATGTAGGGATCCTCTGGAATCCCATCATCCAAAGCGCTTGAAGGCCCTCTATTTATTAAATCAACAACAATATCTACAACATCAGGCCAAAACTATAAGGGCAGCCCTACATGTAATCACATACACCTTGCATGCTCCATGATCGTCCTGTTCATCCTTTCTAACACACCATTTTCTTGTAGTGTTCCAGGGATTGTCTTCTCTTTACGAATCCCATTGTATGACCAATAAGTATCAAAATCCTTCCTGTAATATTCACCACCATTATCAAATCTGAGACATTTCAACTTTTTTCCTGTCTCATTCTCAACCAAAGCTTTCCAATTCTTAAAAGTAGGAAACACGTGATATTTATGTCTAATAAAATAAACCCAAGTTTTTCTAGGTGCATCATCAATGGAAGTAACATAATAACGAGAGCCACCAAGATATTGTACCTGAGAGGTCCCCATACATATGTATGCACAAAATCTAAGTTTTCACTCTTCTTATGTTTACCAACCTTGAGAAATCTAACTCTCTTCTGTTTTCCATAAACACAATTCTCACATAATTCTAAATTTACCTACTTTAAATATGGAATCAATTTCCTTGAGTGGAGAATCTGCATCCCCTTCTCAATCATGTGGCCAAGCCTATGATGCCACAATGTTGCACTTGTTTCTGTGGAAGCTATAGAGATAGAATAATCAATATTATGAGGACATAAATACAACGCACCTATCCTATCTCCTTTTGTTATTACCAGTGCTCCTTTACTGATCTTCCACCATGTTTTTCCAAACGTAGACAAACAACTGCTATCTACCAAATTCCCTTTTGAGATCAGATTTATTTTAATAGCACGAATATGCCTCACATATTTTAACAACCATTCATTTCCATTATTTAACTTAATCCGTACCTTACCCATTCCAACAATTTTACATGGTTCATCATCCACCAATAAAACATGTCCAAAATCACATGGAACATAATCATGAAAGAGTTTCCTATGGGGTGTAGCATGACATGAAGCCCTGAATCTACTACCCAGTAATCACTAGTATTATCTAATGCAAGAATCAAATCATCTTGTAACACATCACCTGCTACATTTGCTTCCTGAGTAGTCTCCTCCTTCCCGTCTCCTTTCTTTTTTGGAGCTCTACAATATTTCTTCAGTTTTCCTCTCTTACCATAGTTCCAACACTCTATCTTTCCAAATATGGACTTGTATATGCCCTTTCTAGAACTTGTGTCATAACCTGGGGTCCTTCCTCTCTAATTTTGTCTTCCCTTGCTCTCCATTGTCAACGGATTACCTGATGTCTCACCTGTGATTTTTCTTCGCATTTCCATGCTAAAAATAACACCAACAACATCATCAAATTTGAGAGTGTTTGAACTAGGGACAGAGTTACTTATAGCCATGACCAAGCTATTCCATCTTTATGGAAATGAGCACAATATTAGAATATACCTAACCTCATCATCAAATTTCACTTTTACAGAACTTAGTTGACTAGTAAGAGTATTAAATTCATATAAATGGTCAGCAATAGATCCACCTTCTGACATATTCATATTAATTAAATTATTCATTAAAGATACCGTGTTGGAATCTGAGGGTTTTTGATAGAGCTTATCCAGTGGGTTCATCGCACCCTCTATTGTCATTTATTTTGAGATATTGAAAGCCACCGACGAATCCAGGCACAATAGTATTGTTCCCAGTTCCTTTCTGCCAAGAACCTCCCATTATTCATCCTTCATAGTCATCGGTTGTTTTGTTTTTCCACCCAACAGTAGGTATAGATCCTTCTGGTATAGATAATCCTCCATTTGCATCTTCCATAACTGGTATTTTTGGTCATTAAATTTCTTGATCCTAAACTTTCCTTCTTCTACCATTGCTCCCACTCAAACTAGGAACCCTTCCTTCTTGCGAGTTTACCAACCAAATAGACCTTTGGCTATAGAGCCAATTGTTATAAAAATAGGATCGCAAAGCAATAGGAATTAAATGATTAAACACATTACAAGAGAGACACATATATAACGTGATTCACCCAAGATGGGATACACCCACATAGAAATTGATTTCCCTTTATTATTATACCATCTAGAAAAATGAAGGGATACAACCTACAACAACCCTGCTGCACTTCCTCTTCACACTCTCATAGTCTCTCTCACAAAATCACAGGGATTGTTTTACAATGATACAATACAATACACAACTTTATTACAATGATTTCCTTTTATAGGGGAATTACCATGATAAAATACTATGGGTTACCCAATACCATGGGTTTGCAAACTGTTGGCCAACAAATATCCTAAAATATTTCTTTCAGGGGATTCGCCCCCAAACTCTCTAGCCGGTGGGTATGGTCCCCCCCAGATCCCTACAAGGGGATGATGTCCCCCACACCCCCCGGCTGGGATGAGTGTACAGTAAAAATAGGGTACAAACACAACTGAACAATAACATCTCTGAATCTAGAAGATCAGTCTCCACAACCAACACTTGCTATGATATTGTCTTCCTCAGATATCCTTGTGAAGGTACCCTCCCTTCATAGTTTTGGTCATAAATGTAATGGTGAGTCAAGGTTTGGGAAGTCCCCCAATCTACATCCTCCTTCCAAATACTTATGTTTTAAAGCCCCAATGCAAATTTACTCAAATGCTCCTTGCAATAAAAATGATATTATCCCTATTAATTCTATAAGACACTAGAAAGTCACTATACGTTTGAGGAATAAGAAGAAAGAATGTTACTCCACAAAAGGAATAAATGATGGTTTTTCTCACAGTGAATGTATTTCCTTATCTTCCAGGATGAAGGAAGTTACATCAAACACCACATTAGATGGTTCTTTCTCTGAAACCTGGTCTCTTAGAGATCACGCACCTTCGATGAGTGGTTATTTATGATCCTAATGTCATTCAACATTCAAGGTTTTAGAGGTGCCTTAAATATTAGAGCCCTCAAAAGAATGTTTGAAAAATAAACTCTTGATATAGTCATGCTACATGAAACTATGTGCTTGGGTGTTAGTGCTTGTGAGACTTTATTGAAATTATTCCTAGGATGGGAGGGTAGTGCAATTGATGCTAATGGGATCTTAGGGGGATTATTGATCTTGTAGAATTCCCAAATTGTAGATTTTAAATCCTTCCATACATGTGCAGGTATTATAGTGGAGGGAAGTATCAAAGGTTTTGATGAGGTTGTGAAAATGATTAATTGTTATGCTCCATACAAAGACTGGCAATAGTTCTGGGATACTGTGGACACCAGTATGATTCTTATAAAATCATGTCTTATATTTGCTGGTGATATTAACTTTACTATGAATTACACTGAATATTGGGGGAATAATAATAGACTAGATCCTCTATCTAAATTTTTTCATAGGTTTTTCTAGAGGAAACATCTTTTGTATATCGTCCCTAGTAAGCGTAGTCCTACCTGGAAAAATGGAGGGAGTGGAGCAACCGAATCCGGTTGTCTGTTAGTCGAATTCGACTATCATTTTAATAATGAATATGAATAATAATAATGTATTGGATTATGCTAATAATTACAAGGGAAGGCCGCCTTTATAGGCTTTGAGTGTGTAAAATGAAGGGTTACACCCTTTCATATGATAATTAACTAATCTAAATAATATTTTATTTTATATTTGTTACATTGCCACTCCCTTTAAGGAAGCTTTGTATTCAAAGCTTAAGTATTTGCCTAGTGTCGTTCTTCATTCTGACTCGGTGTCGGTATTAGAATCGGACGAGGTCTCTTGTGGAGAGACTTGCACTTCCTTTCCATTGATGATTTTGCATTGTATTGTCTCATTGTTCCTACATTTATGACCAGGGGTCCAATCATCACTGCATCGACGACATATGTTTTTCTTCTTTTTTCTATTATCAGTGTAACTATTAGATGACTTCGATCTATTTTCCATTTCATAGGCATATGATTGAGGTTTGCGGCATTGATGACCGGGTGACCAAGTATCTGCATGGTAACTACATTGTGTCTCTTTTTCTTGCCGATAATGGTTATCGCCTCTTGTTTTAATTCCTTCCAATTTGCGTTCTATGGATTTTGCTTTATGTCTTGCTACTTCTACATTAGGTATGTCATGCAACTTTAACTCTTTTCAGAGATATGGTTTAAGACCTCCTAAATAGGTTTCAAGTCTTTTCTTTTCAGACAACCCAAATACTCATGTCGATAAGGGTTCCCACTAATGTGTGAATTCCTCAACGCTTCCAACCTACTATAATTTGGTAAGTTTACTGAAAAATTCATCTTCTTTGATTCCTTGAAACCTATTAAAAAAATAATTTTTGAACAAGTTCCAGGTGTAGGTAAAATTATCTCTCCTCCACCATAAGTACCAATTATAGGCATACCCTTCCATATGTATTGACACATATTACCCTTCCATATGTATTGACACATATTTCACTTTCTCCTCGTCAGATTGAATATTGTAAATGTCGAAGTATTCTTCCATTTTATTTATCCAAGCAACACATTGGTCTTCACTTCCATTATATTTCGACAACTCTATTTTTTCCTTAGATGGGTACACTTTGTAACGACGATATTGATTGCCTTTTGCTTTACGATTTGATGGTGGCTCGGAACTACGGGACGATGCAAGTGACATATTCGAATTGCTTTGTTGTTGTTGGTGATTTTTAACCTTTTTATTCTCTACTATCTTACTGATAGCTTCTATTTTGCTGTTTAATCGTGCCTTCATATCTGGCAGTACTTTTGTTCCTAACTCTTGCTTAAGCATCGCATTGTTAATATTTATTTCTTTTTGCAATTCTTCTTGATTTTTTGCAAGTGTTTCCTGGGTGGCAACATGAAATGAGGCTTTTAACATGTCTAGACTGTTGACTTGGTCTGGACTGGATATGAGCCTTTGTAACATCTCGATTAATGTATTATGGTTCTACGTCATGGTGCTCATGTTCTTTGTTAAGGTGTTTATGTTTTGAGTCATGGTACTCATTTTGTCATCCAAGTCTCTTTTTTTTTCATTTAGGATGTCAAAATTTTCATCCAACCTTCTTTCTAGTACTAGAACAAGCTCGTCTTTGAGTACTGTATTGTTATTTTGTATCTTTTCCTGCAAGCCTTTTTGGTCAGCGACAAGTGACTTGATGTCATTCTCCATTTTCTCGATTTTTTCTTTCAGTTCCGCCATAGTCTTGGACCTTGAATGTGGAGGTGTGTATTTCAACGCTATTTTGGCTTAACGGACAAAAATTGAATAATAATATATTTATTATTATTATTATTATTATTATTTCTAAACTACATAATATTTTGTATATAGGTTTTTTTAAATATTCTAATAATAAATATAATATTTGTTTTTTTTATAAATAATTTATTAAAAATATATTATATTGCAAAATATTGAAATAATATAATATAATATATATAGTATTATATTATTTGTTTGTTTTGTTGTTGCAAGTTTTCGTGGGGAAGGTTGATGACGCGCAGACTCGAAGGGCAGCGAGGGTGGAATGTGTTCGAGCTGGACGGAGAAGGGAGGGCAGGGAAGATGGATGTGGCCAAGCGCAGAGATGGGAAGCTTAGGTATGGAGCGCTGAGGAGGAGGCCGTGATTTGTGAGAGTGTTGCACATGGTGTGAATGGAAGAGTAGGGTGGAGATGATGGGGATTGCAGTAGAGTGAGCACGCAGTGGGCGATAGAGGGTGGAGTGAGCAAGCGACAGGCAGCGGAGGTGGTGGCGCTCAGCTGTATGGTGGAGTGCAGTTGGCAAAGCTTAGGTGTGAATGGAAGAGAGTTGGCGTGAGGTGGAAGCTCGATGGAAGGAGTAAGGGAGTGTGGAGAACGTCGTTGAGTGGAGCAGGGAGGCACAAGGGAGTTGAGAGCAACCAGAAAGGAATGGCTCGAGGGGAGAGCATAGGTGTATGGGGGGAGAGGGGATAATGGAGTGTTGGTGGATGAAGAAGGGAGAATTGAGGATGAGTGTGTGGAGGGGATGCTGGAACGTGAATGGAGATGGAGATGGTGGAGTAAGTAGCGGAACAAATCAAGAATTGAGGAGCCGAGTCCAAGCTTAGAGTGCAGGAGCGAATCCGCTCTGATACCAAAATGGAGCAACCGAATCTGACTATCATTTTAATAATGAATATGAATAATAATAATATATTGGATGATGCTGATAATTACAAGGGAAGCTCGCCTTTATAGGCTTTGAGCGTGTAAAATGAAGGGTTACACCCTTTCATATGATAATTAACTAATCTAAATAATATTTTATTTTATATTTGTTACATTATATTTTATAATTAACGTATGTTTTAAAGACCCAATGCAAATTTACTTAAATGCTCCTTGCAATAGAAATGATATTATCCCTATTAATTCTATAAGACACTAGAAAGTTGTTAGTTTTTCATCACATTTAAGCTAGCATTATGATCTTAGGATATTTTCACTGAGAGAATAACAAGCACAACAATAAAACACAAGCACATCACAAGAGACAAGAGACACAAAGAGTTTTCCTCGGGGAAACCATAAAGGAGAAAACCCCACAACTTCCTCTAAGATAGAATCAACACCAAAACAGTAAGAGATCTCCCAAAATAGCAGTAGTCTTATATCTTCTGTCTAGTCCCAAAATTTCCTTCTCCAGTAGTGCGCCACACTTGGGAGAGCAAGTGATGTATTTCACAAGTGATAAATAGAGAGACTCTTACTCTCTATTTATATTCATCCGTTCACTTGAATTGCCTTTTCACATGTAGGATCAACCTAATAATTACTACTCGAGCCTACACCTTAATTAGTGTATAATAACTCAAGTGCCCCGAAACTGTGGGAACTTACCTAATGACTTGACAAGACTTGTTTACATTATTAATCCTCCCGATCGGAACATCAGGGTATGACAACATGACTCAAATACATAATAGAGACATCCCGGAATAAACATCGGGTTACAATATATAAGATACATAGAAGAATACATTCCAAAGTTACATATACATCAACACTCCCTCTTAACTAGGAAGGTATTCTTTTGACACAATTTTCAGCACTGGTCTTCTTCTCTGTATCAGCTGGATCATCTCATCTTCAAGTCATCTTCATCTTCAAGTCATCTTCATCTTCAAGTCATCTTCAGATCTGGATCATCTCTCGATCTGGATCATCATCGAACATTATCACTGGATCTAGATCATCTCTTGATCTGGATCGTCATCAAACATCATCACTGGATCTGGATCATATCTCGATCTGGATCATCATCACTGGACTGGATCGGGATCATCATCAAACATCATCACTGGATCTGGATCATATCTCGATCTGGATCATCATCACTGGACTGGATCTGGATCATCACTCGATCTGTATCATTACTGCTGGATCATCATTACTGGATCTGGATCATCACTCAATCTGGATCAACATTGGTGTTATCTCATGATTCTTCTCGTCATAGGAAGTTCTACAGAGCCAGCCCTTTTTCATGCTGGTTGTAGGCCTAAACTCATGTAGGTCTTCGCCCAGCACTTACATCTGACCTACTCGTCAGAAAGGCACGCCCAGCACTCATATCTGATCATATAAGAACCAATCCTATAATCACATTAGAAAGGCTCAGCACTCACATTCACCAGCATGATAGGACACACCTACTATCATCTGTGAAATGGATCAGCACCTACAACCACCAGCATGATAGGACACACCTACTATCATTTGTGGAAAGGCACAGCGCTCACATCCACCAGCATGGTAGGACACACCTACTATCATTTGTGGAAAGGCACAGCGCTCACATCCACCAGCATGGTAGGACACACCTACTACCATCTGTGGAAAGGCTCAGCACTTATAATCACCAGCATGGTAGGACACAGCTACTACCATCTGTGAAAAGGCTCTGCACTTACAATCACCAGCATGATAGGACACACCTACTATCATCTGTGAAAAGGAACTGCACTTACAGTCACCGGCATGATAGGACACACCTACTATCATCTGTGAAATGGCACAGCACTTACATCCATCCAGGCGGGAACACATCCTGCTCACAATGATGGAAGGGCATGCACTCATATCTGATCATGAGGGAACACATCCTAGCAATCATATCAGAATGGCCCCCAGTCCTCCTCAACTGATCTACCTGGTAACTGACCAGGTGCCTCCATTCTCCTAAAGAATGGTAGTTGCACTTACATCCGACTTGCTCATCGGAATGGCCAACACTCACATATGACATGGAAGGAACTTAATCCTTTAGCCATGAACAGAATGGTTCAGCCCTTACATCTAATTAAGTGGGAACACATCCCTCTATCACATCAGAATGGTTACTCAGTCCTACACTGAGTGTTCCTGGTAACTGACCAGGTGCCTCCATTCCTAGAATGGCAATTGCCCTTACATCTGTCCTGCTCGATAGAATGGCCAGCACTCATATCTGACATGGAAGGGAGCAACCCTTCCACCATGACAGAATGGCTCAGCCCTTACATCTGACCATGGAAGGAACCAATCCTCTCACCATGTCAGAATGGCTATGGGTCTCATCACTTTCTCTGGGAGGAATCCTCGATCTGGAGAACAACAAGTCTCTCTATGAAGTACTCGAACTTCACCATAGCCAATGGCTTCATCAATACATCAGCTATCTATTCCTCCGTTGCAACATACAGGAGCTTCACTGCTCCTCTCTGCACCATATCCCTGATATAGTGATACTTGATCTCGATATGCTTCGACCTGTCATGGAACACTGGATTCTCTGACAACTTCATGCAACTCTAGTTGTCACAATGTATACAAGTAGCATCTAACTGGAGATCAAATATATCAGACAGTAGCTTCTGCAACCATACTGCCTCACAACTAGCTGAACAAGCTGCGACATAATCTGCTTCAGCTGTACTCAGTGCCACACAGGATTGCTTCATGCTAAACCAAGATATCACACCTGATCCCATACTGAAGAAACACCCTCAAGTACTCTTCCTGTCGATGGCATTTCCTTCCCAATATGAATCAACATAACCCTCCAGGTTAATATTCTAATTCGCATCATACTTGAGCCCATAATAAATTGTACCCTTCAGGTACCTCAGAATATGCTTTGTAGCTGTCAAGTGAACACTTCTCGGATCTATCAAGTACTGGCTCAAGGTGTTCATAGAAAAGCAAATGTCTGGTCTTGTGTTCGTCAGGTACATTAATGACCCAGTCATCTGACGATACATCGTAGCATCAACCGATTCTGAAGAAGCATCACTCAATAGCTTCAGGTTCGATGCCATAGGTGTAGCCAAAGCCTTGCAGTCCATCATCCCAAACCTCTTCAGGATCTCTACTGCATACTTCCCTTGTCCAAGTAAGATCCCATCTGTACTCTACCACACCTCCATACCTAGAACAATAGTGCATCGACACATAACAGGAGCATCACTGGTATTCCATCTTCAACCTTGAAGCAAAGGTTGGAATCCGCTTTACTCTCAATAAAGCCTAGAGTCTTCAGCAATCTGCCCATCTTGTTGTACCATGTCGAACCTCAATATATTCTGTAGTCACTCCCTCTGAAGCAGAGCATCATACTCCCTCTGTCTTCTGTGCTCTATGCACTGAAAACATTCTGTACTAGAGTGACAAGTAGCTTCCTATGCTACTAATATTATATGTGACCATCTAGTGTATAGACTTGCATATTCAACCTTGTAGAAAAGGTTAAGATCTTCATCAATCTCATCATGTATGTGTTTCAACTCTTGCTGGCTGCAAATGTCTCTTCGTAGTCTAGGCCTTCCTTTCGTGAGAAGACTTATGCTATGAATCTTGCTTTGTATCCCACGATGTTTCCATCTACTGCATGATGGAACTACGAACTTCTCTTTATGTGTTGATACTGCATCCTAGACATCATTCTTCTTGAACTGGCCTTCCCTTTCTTCTTGGTGGCTGGAAGGTTCTTCATTAATGACGTCACTGCACTCGTCATATTATTTTGAAATGTCGTCACTTGCTCTTCGGAACAAGTCTTAATTCTTCTTTGCTTGTAGGTGATTATGTATGCGGTCTTTCCTACAAGTCAAATTCATTTGTATGGTTAGAAACATTTCATAAGGAATATTTATACTGGCAAGTTCTTATGCATGATCATGCAACTACTTTAGCCAATACAACATTCATCCATATCTTACTGAAACTTTCTAGATGCCTTCCATCTCTACCAGGACAACATTGAGATTGTGCACTAATCCAACATGTCAGCAAAGAGGTTTCATTCTAGATAAGTAGAAATGGAGAATTTGTATAGCACCATGAGCTACTTACCCATCACATGCATATTAGTAGTATTCTGTCATTAATGCAAACATCCTATCATGCATAATACAATAACTGAATATAAACAAATGCATAACAAAATAATATAATGAAATGACAATTGAATACTTATCTTTATTTGTTTTGAGGGTAGACTCCTTCTTGAGCCTTCAGCTTCATGTCTTCTTCGTTCATAATAGCATCGTTTCTTATCCAAAATCTAAGGTGGATAAGAAGTTCTTCAAGAGTTGAGTTCTTCATATTCCTCATTGATTGAGGGATCTTCTTTGGATGGCGATAGTCGGATCTTCAAATGCTCCCGTCTTATCTTCTCTTCTTATGGGTAGAGCTTCTTCTTCTTCCCAAAGTTTGCTAAAAGTAATCACTTCCTTCTGGAACACATTCCTTGAATGAATGAATTCCACGATCCTAGGAGGCCATTCAAGGTGGCCATCACCACTTCTACATTCTTCACTTCTTATTTTACCACTTCAAGTTGTTCTTTGATTTGAGAGACTCTTATGACTGTATGGTCTCTGCATTCTATATCTTCACATTCTTCAACTGGATTCTTTAGGTCATATTCTGATTTCTGTTCTTCCCTTCAAATAGCTTGAAATTCTGTTTTTCCGTTCTGCAACCCCATTCTGTTGTGGATTATAAGGAGTTGACAACTCCCTGCTTCTTTGCATAGCTCTTTGAATTCATTCGAAGTGAATTCTCCACCATTATCTCATCGAATGGTCTTGATATTCTTTTCAGTATGGTTCTTGATCAAGTCTTTGAATTCCTTGAACTTGCTGAACACTTCATCTTTGTTTTTTTCATAAAGTAAATCCATGTCTTTCTAGAAAAATCATCAATAAAAGAAACATAGTATTCATACCCGCTTAGTGAGTTTGATGACATTGGACCGCATACATCGGAGTGGATGATTTCTAGAATGCCTTTGGCTTTGCTTTTGCTTCTAGGAAATGTCTTCTTTGTATTCTTCCCTTTCGCACATCCTTTGCAAACTCCATCATGCTTTGTTTGGAATGCAATAGGTAGTGCTCTGTATTACACATGTGCAAGCCTTCTATGCCAAAGCTCATTTGGCTCTACCGTATCATGGATCAAGGCTTGTTCTAGATGACCCTTCAATTTGTACAAGCCTCCTTCTTGTTCTCCAATCACTACTGCATCATCAATTTTCTTTCCTTTTGGCCACATGATGACTTGACCATCGATGAATGCAACCCACATTCCTTTTGCATCCAAGGCTGAAATGGATAGAAGATTCTTCTTAAGTCTTGGAACAAACAATACTTCTTTCATTGTTAGAGACTTACCAGAGTCTAGCTTGTATGAAGATTCCCCACTACCTTTTATTGGATATTGGTAGTCATCTCCTAGTTTCACCTTGTGAGGTGATTCATGTCTGACAGTCTTACAAAGGATTCCTTGAATCCCGTCATATGTTTGGAAGCCCCACCATCTATAAGCCTATCATCATTTCCATGAGTAATGTTACCTGTGAGAGCTGATATCAGAACATATTAATCATCGCTTGAAGAATCTTCACTTTCATATATGGATCTCTTTCTGGATGGTTCATCGTCCTCTGCAGCATGAGCATGATGTTTTCTTTGGCCTCGTATCCCTCTGAAACTGGAACCTCTATACTCATGGAGGTGTCCAATCCAATTTCTTCAGAGAGATCAAATACTTATATGCTTGGAAGTTGTCAACTTCACCAAGCTTATCATAAAGCTATTGTGATAGATCATATTGAAATGAGAACCTCAAATGGAAATACAAAAGATTAGATCTTACCGATTTGAGGTGTCCGTCCTTGTCCCGGAGTTCATTGATCTAGGGTTTGTTGTAGAAACCCTAATTTTCAAAATTTGGAAACTTTCAGATCTGATTGGACAAATAGATAGATCTCTTCAAATGGAGCTGTCCAATGTACTCCTTTTCTGAAAACAGTGGAGGGAAGCTCCCAAAACAGGA
>LPNX010277650.1:32662-53998 GCA_001517045.1 Pseudotsuga menziesii
AATGAGGAGAACAATCCTATGCTAGTCTCACTCAAAAATTCCTCTTCTGTAGAAAGTCCTAATTTCCACATCGAAACTGAAAATGCTTGAAATTGAATTCTGCATCGACAGAAAGATGCACCCTTCAATGGAGAGTCATCCTAGCATACTTTTGCTGAAAATATGTGGAGGAAGATCCACAAAATAGGAAGATCTAGTTCCTGTAGCTGCACAATGTCTTCTTCTCAGGTTAGCTCTGATTCCATGTTAGTTTTTCATCACATTTAAGATAGCATTATAATCTTAGGATCTTTTCACTGAGAGAATAACAAGCACAGCAATAAAACACAAGCACATCACAAGAGACAAGAGACACAAAGAGTTTTCCTCGGGGAAACCATAAAGGAGAAAACCCCACAACTTCCTCTAAGATAGAATCAACACCAAAATAGTAAGAGATCTCCCAAAACAGCAGTAGTCTTTTGTCTTCTGTCTAGTCCCAAAATTTCCTTCTCCAGTAGTGCGCCACACTTGGGAGAGCAAGTGATGTATTTCACAAGTGATAAATAGAGAGACTCTCACTCTCTATTTATATTCATCCGTTCACTTGAATTGCCTTTTCACACGTAGGCTCAACCTAATAATTACTACTCGAGCCTACACCTTAATTAGTGTATAATAACTGAAGTACCCCGAAACTGTGGGGACTTACCTAATGACTTGACAAGACTTGTTTACATTATTAATCCTCCCGATCGGAACATCGGGGTATGACAACATGACTCAAATACATAATAGAGACATCTTGGAATAAACATCGGGTTACAATATATAAGATACATAGAAGAATACATTCCGAAGTTACATATACATCAACAAAAGTCACTATACGTTTGAGGAATAAGAAGAAAGTTTGTAACTCCACAAAAGGAATAAATGATGGTTTTTCTCACAGTGAATGTATTTCCTTATCTTCCAGGATGAAGGAAGTTACATAAAACACTACATTAGATGGTTCTTTCTTTGAAACCTGGTCTCTTATAGATCACGCGCCCTCGATGAGTGGTTATTTATGATCCTAATGTCATTCAACACTCAAGGTTTTAGAGGTGCCTTAAATATTAGAGCCCTCAAAAGATTGTTTGAAAATAAAACTCTTGATATAGTCATGCTACATGAAACTATGTGATCGGGTGTTAGTGCTTGTGAGACTTTAGTGAAATTATTCCTAGGATGGGAGGGTAGTGCAATTGATGCTAATGGGATCTCAGGGGGATTATTGATCTTGTAGAATTCCCAAATTGTAGATTTTAAATCCTTCCATACATATGCAGGTATTATAGTGGAGGTAAGAATCAAAGGTTTTGACGAGGTTCTGAAAATGATTAATTGTTATGCTCCATACAAGGACTGGTAATAGTTCTGGGATACTGTGGACACTAGTATGATTCTTATAGATTCATGTATTATATTTGCTGGTGATATTAACTTTACTATGAATTCCACTGAATATTGGGGGAATAATAATAGACTAGATCCTCTATCTAAATTTTTTCATAGGTTTTTCTATAGGAAACATCTTTTGGATATCATCCCTAGTAAGCGTAGTCCTACCTGGAAAAATGGAGGGAGGGTGATCCAATTGTCTGTAAGAGACTTGATCGATTTATGATGGCTAAGGAACTAGATGGCTCTTTGAGTAGATCTATATCATGGGTGATTAAATTTTCAGTTTATGATAATTGTTTGATATGCTTACAAACTAATGGACAACCTGTAAATTTCAATTTTCCATTTAAGTTAAATCAAGTGTAGCTTGAAAATGAAGAGTTATGTCACTAGTGAAGAACAATTGGAATAGTACTAAAGTTGACCCTAAGGATGATGCAATGGACAAATTATGTTTTCATCTTAAGAGCTTGAAGAATATGGTGAGAATATGAGAGAAGGATAAGAAAAGAAGTATTCCCAGGAACTCTGTGATATAGAGGAGGAACTTGAGAAACTATATGAGAATAATTTGTTTGGTTCTATTTCTAATGATGAAAAGATGTTAATGACTGATTTAGAAACCATGAAAGTTAAAATTATGAAGGTAGAAGAAGAATCTTGGAGGCTGAAGAGTTGGGAAATTTGGATAGCATAGGTTGATAACAAGACAAAAAAATTTCATACCTATGCAAATTATAGAAGAAATATTAACAACATTTGGGATTTAAAAGATGAGAATGGTGATTGGATAAATTCTCAGGGTGATTTGGAAAGAACTATTAGATCGTATTTCTCCAATAATTTCAATGACCCTGGTAATGTTGATATTATTTCACAACTTAGAGTAATTAGACATTTCCCCACCTTTTTTTTAGAGGATGATGGTTAGTACATTGGTAGATATATCACCCTATAGGATATTGAAGAAGTTCTTAAACATTTTGGCAAGGAAAAAAATATTAGGCCAGATGGCTGGTTTACATAATTCTTCTCAAAATTTTTTGACATAATGAGAAGTGAATTATTGGAAGTGGTGTAGCAGTATAGGACACCGGGTTGTTTTTATGGTGCCTTAAATTCAACATTTATTGCCCTCCTTTCGAAATGTGACAAACCTAGGACTTCTGCATATTTTAGAAATGTTTCCTTGTGTAACTTGGTATATAATATTATAACCAAGATTATATCAAATAGTATCAATCCTATACTCGAGAAGGTGATATCCAATGAGCAATTTAGATTCTTGGAAATCATACAAATACTAGATTCCATTGGGATAACCCAAGAGTGCCTCCACTCCAACAAGCAAAAAAAATTGGATCCTTTGATACTCAAAATGGATTTAATCAAGGCCTATGATAATGTAAAATGGACTTTTGTCAGACTTCTTCTACAGATTGGTCTTCCTTTGGTTGTTGTTGACTGGATAATGGCATGCATCTCCTATTCTTGCTTTGTCATGTTAATTAATGGAGCACCAACAAATTTTTTCAAGTGTTCCATGGGGCTCACGTAAGGATTCCCCCTATCCCCCTTATTGTTCTTGATGGTTATTGAAGGTCTAAGCAGATTGATCTAAGCTGTTGGGAATGATGGTAGATTAACTGGTATCAAAATCATTGATGTTCAATATCTCACACATTTGCTTTTTGTAGATGATGTGGTTATTTTTGGAAAAGGTAATGTAAATGAATGTTCTAAATTCTTAGATATTATTACACTTTTCTATGCTGCTACAGGAATGGAGGTGAGTACTAACAAATGTTGCTTCCTCAAAATGTTGTGGATGATCATACCCTTGCTCAAATTGGTGCTATCTTTCCATATAAATTTAATGATATTGAAAGTGGTATGAAATACCTTGGGTACCATATGAAGGATAACAATTATAGGATACTTGATTGCCTATGGTTGGTGAGGAAAATTGAGAAAATAATTGGACACTAGAGCTACAATTATTTGTCTATGGGGGAAAGACTCACTTTGATCATATTTGTTTTGATTGGAATTCTAGTATATTAGTTTTCCTTGGATAAAGTTCCTCTTAAAATTATAAAAATGATTAGACAAACTTTTTTAATTTTTTGTGGTCTAGAAATGCAAAAAATGAGAAGATCCACGTGGTCAGATGGGATAGACTATCCCTTCTTAAGCTATGGGGATATTGGATATTAAAAATCTACATTGGTTCAATAAGGATTTGTGTTCAAAGATATTTTGAAGAGGATTATGTGGTATAGGGTTTTGGAATGAAGTACTTAAAGTGAAATACCTTAACACTAATTCGTTGGTACAATGGTTAAGGAACCCAATTAAATCTGTCAGTGGTGTATTAAATTTATGGAATGGTTTTGTTCAGGATCTCCCTTGGATTAATAGGTGGTTAAATTGGAGAGTGGGTAAATGTACTCAAGTACTTGTGGGGGTGGATCCCTTCATTGGTGATGAAGGGAAATTTTTACTTTCACCATATCTCAGAGACATGATGGTAGAATTTGGATTTTGGACCTTGAATGAAATTAGAAATCCCAACTGGTTGAGAATTTCTAATTCATATTGGTCGCTGGATGAATATTTGGGGCTTGGATTTGTTTGGGATAAAGAATGGAATGCATATATTGATTCCCTCCCCAGAGATAGTATAAGACTGAATGAAGAAGAAGAACAACTAGTATCGGCTTGGAATGGCGTTAGAAGATAGGTAAATGTCGAAACTAGTTACGATGTTATTTCCCAAACAAATTATGTTGGTGAATCAAAATGGTGGAACAAAAGAATTTGGAAATGATGTATCCCTTTGATAATTAAACGTTTATTTTGTATTTTCTTCAAAAATTATAAACTAACATGGGAAAATCTGTCTAGAAGGGGTTGGTCAGGGCCTAGTTTCTATGTTTTGTGCAAAAATTGTGATGAATTAGTATTACATATTTTTATCCATTGTTTCTTCTACAAAATAAAGTTGGTATGGTATCAATATCATTATATAGATTTCACAATAATGGGGCATTGACACGGTAGAAAGTTTCATACATTGGGTGGTTACGATTAACTCCCATAAATATCTTTCTACATTTTTCTGTTGGGGTATATGGAATACCAAGAATATAAAGGCTATTTTTTTAAACATGATACCAAATGTGGAGAAATGTTACATGAATATTTTGGGGTTATACATGGTATTCCAGTTATGAGAGAAGAAAAAGAAAAAAATGGTAGATATTTGTACCTTCCAAGTTTGACCATATTGTTGTTGGTTTCTTTGATGGGGCTGCACAACTGGGGAAGTGTGGATATGGAATGGTTTTAAAGATCAATGAGGACCACCACTTAAATCTTTGGTTGAACTATGGTTAGGGTGCCAACTCTAGACCTAGCTACTGGCGCTATGGGTTTTATTACACTTTGCCTCTGTTATTAGTGTTGAATCCTTGCATGTATATGTTGACTCCAAGGTTATATTAGATTGGGAAAATGGAATATCTAACATGCAGGTGTTATCCTTGGCTCAATGGGTACAACAAACCAAATTGTTTATTTCTTCTTTTTTGATATTACCATTAATCTTGTTTATAGGGAACATAACTCGATTACAGATTAACTATCCAAGCTTTCTATTGAAGACTCTGTAGGCCAATTACATGTGGATAAATACATGGAGAGTACTCTTTCATTTGAAAACTCTCTTCCTTTCTTCAACTGGTAGTTGAATGGTTTTTATGGAGATTTGGTATTTGCATAGTATAGGCTATATTAATGACAGATTAAGATAGTACAAACATAGGGAAATGTTGTTATAAGTTTTTTGTGAGATGAGCAACATCAATTCTATTCATATGATAGACCTTGTGAACTGATTTTAACTAACTGACTCTTTCTGCAATCAACATATATAGTGAACTTGATAATGAAAAGTTTTGGTTTTCTTTGATTCACTGAATAACTAAAAACAATTTTTTTCTTTTCAAAAAATTATTAAAATTGATCTTTATTTTTAACTATTTAAAAATGATTCTCTAATATCCTCAATTATTTCTAAATTATCAAAGTGCATACAATAAAGGCTTATGAATCAAAGGACATACACAATCTAAACTACTACTTTAAAGAGCATGATATCCAAGTGATGCAAAATTAAACATGTAAAGCAGTCATAATAATAATTTGGCCATCCTTAATGAGCAGGGTCTTTATTGCTTAATGATACAATTTGGAAATAATGGTATGCTTTAACTTAGATTATAGTAGGTGTACCACTTAGAGTAGTGTGAATGTTATATGAGAGATCAATTAGAGAAGGTGCAAAATGATAAAGAGCCATATAATAAGTGGGTAAGTGGTTATAAGATAATATGAAAAAAGCAAGTTAAAAAAAAAAATTTACAAAAAAAAAAAATATTTTTTTTTTATAATTTTAATTATTTGGTATAAGAATCTAATTATAATTTTTCTTAATTTAATTAAATTTAAAATAATTTGGAAATTTTAAATGTACAGCTTGAGTAGGCTTAATAGTTAAGGACATGTGTTTCCTCCTAAGAAGTTACAAGTTCAAATCCATAGGGGTAGGGTATGTACACCTATGTAGACCTTAGTAGTTAAATGACTGCGTAAAGGGGGGGTCGCTTGTCCCACAAACAAGGAGTTCTGACACACCAAATTGGTGTCTTGCTTGGTGATGACCTTAAAAATAGATTATTATTATTAATGAACTTTAACTTGATCAACAAATAAAAAGTGAGAATAAACAAGTTTTTCAACATGTTATCAAGACCTTATAATATTAATGGATTAAGAGTAACTCCTAAATTGTAATCTTTGACTCATATAATGTGCAATTTGTGGCATATAGTAGAAAATGTTCATGGATTTTCTTGGAAGACTACCCAAAATAGGTCCAAAGAATAATTAATCATTTTAAAGTAGTAGAAATTAAGAAGAAGTTAAAAAAAACAACAAGCATGGGCCTTTTAGATAGGGTTGCATCAAAAAACACCTAAGAGAGAGACACACAATAACACAATATGATATCATGAATAGGTGGTGAAATATTACACCTCCTTATATGTGGTTACTCATGGAGAAAATCATTTTCACTTGTGAATGTGGGATAGATGTGTTTTCCACAAAAATTACAAAAACATGACTAATTCATAAAGTGACTTTTACTACAATAAATAAGTCTTATATCCTAACACCCCATCTTATGGATTATACCAATAAAACCCAAGCTGATTGAAAGCACACACATGGTGACTAGACTTAAATATTTGAAGTAATCAGAACCAAACATTCTTCTAAAGCTTATTCTTTGAGAAAATTCCTATGTTAGTTCAAGCTCCACCTAGCCACCTCATAATCCTAGAAAATATGTAGCTCTCAAGTTGAATTCTTGTTGGCCCTAAAATATAGGTGGAATTCAGACATAATTATGATCAGGAATATGAAGAGTTTGGTCGCATGAAAAAGGAAGATGCAATAGAGGAAGAAGAGCTGTGATAGAAGAAATCATGAGAGAAGAGTCTGAGAACAATGAAGGAAACCACAACAGAAGAAGAGTACAACAATTGAAAAAGGATAACTCAATGATCATGGGTAGGAATCCAGTTAGAATAACACATTCTTTGAGAATACAACATGTTTATAATTTTGGGTCGATAGTGCCTACTGCCAATATAACAGAATGTACACAAATAGAAATGATAGCCTGTTGGGTAACATAATAGAGTTAGTTTATTATGACATGTAAGAGCCTATAAAAGAGAGAACCCAAGTTGTATGTAGGTTGGTCTCTATGTCTCTACCAGCTTTTGTCTTAGACGAGTTGCGGAGTCGAAGAGTTGTAGAGTTGTAGAGAAGAGAGTTGATCCATGTTGTGTGAGGATTGACAATAGAGTGAAGAAGAGGAAAAATTCAGAGACCTAAGAATAGAGAGCATGGGAGGATAGAATTATGTATATATTGTAGAGAAGATATAGAACATAGTCTACAAGCTGAGTGTGCAGAAGAAGGTGCTATATATTTCTCATGCCAGATGAAGAGCGCCTTTGTGGATTTTCCCATATGGGTTTCCAGGTTAAATGTTGTCTCGATGTGTATTTGATGAATATGTATATGTTGAATGAATGTATGATGTGAATAAGTAGATTTGAATAGATTGAATAACATTTGTTTATGAATGAGTTCTTAGATGTATGTGTCACATTGTTGATAGATAGAATCTGTGCTAAATCTTTATATCACTATTGTAATCTCTCTTGATGGATAAGTAGAGTAATATCTTGAATGAACATAATAAGAATAGGAAACACACCCCCTGACTGATATCGAGAAAGATAGTAAGGTGACAAGGATTATGAAATCCCCACACAACTGTAGAAACCTGCCTCTAGAAGTTACCCATAGATATATCTCAGCTAGGACTGCATCTGCATCGCAGGTGCTGCTTACTGATCCTTTCTCTACCGGGTCGATATCTTGGGCTTTGTTGACGAAAAACCAAGGGTTTGAACCTAGGTCGAATGAGGAAACACCAAAAAATGGTTATGTTACCGGGACCATGAATAATTTTGTGAGGGAAATGTTTTGGCATCCTACGAAGCCAGAAATTCAAGAGTGGGTGTATTCTAAGGAATTATATTTTGCACAGGATGAAATTGAAAGATCACGGTTGAATCCAACAAAGTGATTGCTCCAGAGTGGTATATTTATATTGATATTCACGAGATATTATTCAGTGAGTTTCCTATTTTGTTGTATGAATGATTGTTGAAGCTAGAAACCCAACAAAAACATTTCCAACAAGGGGAACTGACAGAGTGGAGTCCTCAATTGATTTAGCGACTGAAAAATATTAGAAACCCTATATATAAAGCTGTTGATTTATGGGTAGATAGTATTTTGGAAGGATACATCACTGAATTTTTTATCGACACAATAACATCATATAGTGAGGTGGAAAGAAAATTTTTCCAAGCACCTAGAGGAAGATACTTAACAACTTTAAGCATTTGGATAAATATGCTTGTATATGAAAAAGGGATCTTGAGAATGGAATCCGACAAGTAAAGAACTCTGTGTGATGAACTTAGATATGTCACAAACAACTTGTGAGAAAAATGGAGCAGAGTAAGCTAATATGTTCCTTGGTGATAGTGGGACTGCATTAGAAGGCGGACGACTACAGAGTGGAAGAATATTTTGGTCAGGAAAGTGAAGAAGAATTGAGACAAGAAGAAGAAGTTTCAGTACGACTAGAGGAGAAGAATACGAGTTGACGTCGTACTTTGGCGGACGTTCTTGCGATGAGGAAGAGGAATACCAACCTATCCTTGAAAGTAAATAAGAAAAAGAAGCCCCAGATATAGAGTACGCATATGTCACACCTACAACCACGCGTACGTCTCTGGCGGTAAGGTCTTGAAAATCATCTCCTAGTGGGTTTTTCAATAAAAGTAATAATAACCATGGGAATAGTGGACAAGGGATTCATGCTAGCCAAATTTCTTATCCAGCAGTACTAAGGACCAATATAATGGCTGGGAATTTTATTAAGTTGTTGATATTTAACGAAAATGGGTTAGAATACCTAGAGCAACATTGGTTTCTATGTTTAGTTGTGTGGACCGTGCGATGAGTCCAAGATGAGGACATAAAGAGGGATCAAATGATCACAACCTTGAGGGGTTGTGCATTGGATTGGGATATGAAGTTCTCTGTTGTTTCGGCAGAAGTTGCACAAAAACTACTTGACCAAATTCGAGCAGGACTAATAGATGAATTTAGAAAGCTCAAATTTGAATCTCAGTGTATTACAGAGATTAAAGAGATTAAGAAATTATATACAGAATATTTCTAGGACTTCGAACATAGATTTAAGACGTTGATTTACAAAGTAAGCTTCCATATGTCAGACGTACAAAATAACAAATGGTTCATTGTAGTGTTGTTACCGCAAATCTGGATTCCCTTGATACAACAAAATATTGTGTCACAGAATGGATCTCTAGAGCTAGCCATGAAGCTAGAATACTCACCTATAGGAGATATTGGTGCAGAAATGATGAAAATTCGGTCACATCTATCCAACCTTATGCTACAACTCTAGGATATTAAAAAAGGAAAATATATCCAAGAAGAAATGTGGCGTACCAAATGCAGAACATAGGGACACCATAAGGATAATTGCTCAACACTCATGAATTATGTCGCATCGGGAGCGCCAAAACCGATAAATACACAAGGGATTCCTTAGTGTAGAATATTCCAAACTAGAGGCCATTGGTCAGAAGAGTTTTTGTACTTACAGAAGATTGTAAGTGCATCGGCTAGTTTATATTGTAAATTTTTTAAATTAGTAGGCCATGATGAGAAGGACTGCAGCTTGCATTTCAGTTGATGCAGGAGAAAATGATGGACACCTATTTAATTAAGAAGGAAGAGTAGATGGGATGGAAATTTTAGAGGTCGAAGACAAGGAGGAGGATTTGGTCATGGAAGAGTCAAAATTATATGTTATAATTGTGGGAAACCAATACATTTTTCCAAGGGCTATGTGAGTCCTACAAAGACATGTTCATATTGAAAATCCTTTGATCATACCGTAGAACAATGTCCATAGTTTATTTTGAAGTGGTAGGATAGAAATGTGGGAAATACGAACCCTTTGTAGAACCCCAACCCAAATCCCAACCTGAATATCCAGAAGATTTATGCTGAGCTGATGGAACCACATATAGTTGTCAAAACAAGAGGAGGTGTTGCGACTAGAGCATACCAAGAAACACAACATGAACATACTTAGGTGCGGCCAACATCACAAAATAAAGTTCCATTTGACATCCAAAAAGAAAAGGAAGTATTTTTGGACATGTGAGTCGAATTCGTCGACAAGAATTAAGCATCGACATCTGCTGCTATACTACATGGAAGACGAAAAATGGAGATGCCTATGAGGCTTGACTAGCTATTCTGAAAGCAACTAACGTGAAAGGTTAGTAAGCTTAAATATTTTTTCAAAATTTTCCTACCGCTAATACAAGATAAAGATGTTGTCGCAGATATGACAACTCTAATAGAAGAACCTCAAGAAGACCTACGGCTAGACAGAAGGATTAACCACACGAGAAAAAGATTAAGGACTGGTCATGAGTTAAGGATGACTTTTGAGATATGAGACTACGACATGGATTATGTTATCCTATACTTGGGATCTAATGTCAACATTTGGACAAGAAAAACATGCAAAATCATGGGAAAACCGTGACTAGAGTGGCCTCCTATCCAACTCAGATTATCAAATAAATCAAAAGTTGTACCTATCAGTAGACTGAAAGAAGTACCTGTCAAGGTAGAAGGCATTATAACATATGTTGACTTTGAATTAATCGAAATTGTGGATGATACAAATCCATATCCTGCATGTTTGGGGATCGACTATGTGATTGATAACCAGGCCATCATCAATTTTAAGAAAATAATCTTAACATTTGAAGATTCATATCTAAGGGTGGTCACACCAAATGATCAGCTAGAAGGCCAAAGATACGTCGAGCCAGTAAATAGTGAATGACAATGTGATTATCGAAGCAATATTTATAACATCACATGTGCAAGGGAGGATCATGTAAATCCAACGACAACTGAAAGATTAGTTTGCAGAGTATTAGTTCATGTACATTAGATTATGGCAAAACATTGGAAAATAGGTAGAATCAGATGCATGAAGTATCCATGAGAAGGTGTGCAAAGAATTACATGGTCTATGTGACGGGTAGGAATTGAGGTAAGTGATCTACCCACATATGACGGTTTACCTAACCTTGCATAATTTTTTACAAAGTTTGAAGAAAAAGTCACAGAACATCAGTGCTTGTCCACCCTGGACATTGCACTAAAAGCTACACCCTCCAAATGGTGGGTCACACATAAAGAATCCATATTGGAATGTCCACAATGTTGAATATTGATGGAGATAAGATTTAGAGAAGCCATCAGCTATACTAGTCAAAAGTTATAGGATTGACTAATCCTGTCAAACATATTGAGTATTGTCGTGTGACATGGGAGGCATATTTGCGACAGGAATGGGTTCATTAGTTCATACACGCGTTAGACATGATATCAATGAAACTGTATAAATCAGTTGAACTCAGACAAGGTATTGTTAAATGGGATGAATTAGCTACTAGATTCATGCACACTTGAGTTTGTTGATGATCATCCATCGATTAATGTTGCATTGCAAGTAATCAAGACAAATATATTTGAAGATATCATTATCACAATGACAGACTTCAATCATCACAGGGCAACAATCCAACACTAGATGGAGTGCTGTAATGTAACGGGAGAACCTGGTGATGATGACCCACTCGATGTAAACATACTAGATTTTGAAGGTAGGCACGCAGTGGAAGGATTTGGTATTTCTAGCAACCAGTTTTTGAATCCACTAAAAGTCATGAAAGTAAACATTGGCTTCCAAGAGAATCCAAAATTTTCCAGTATTGGAGATTACTGGGATGGTGAGACTATTGGGCAATTACATACCTGTTGCATGAGTTTCAGTATTTTTTCCCTACGAAATTCTCAGAAATAAAAGGAATTGTAGAAGACCTTGGAGAAATGAAATATGAGTAAATCCCAACGCAAAACCTGTTATGCACTGACCCTGCCGACTAGATCCGCGATATAAAGAAAAAGTCAAGATAGAATTGAACCGAATGATGGATGCAGGTGTCATATAAACTGTTAAATAATATGAATGGATTAGTTTGATAGTAGTGCAAGATAAGAAGGCTACTGTTGATGTAATAATTTGCATCGACCTAAGGAAATAGAATGACACTTACATACATGAGCCATTTCTAACTCCATTCACGGATGAGGTATTAGAAAGTGTTGGGGTCAAGAGGTTTATTTATTCTTTGATGGGTTCTCTCGCTACCATCATATCATAATCACAAAGGAAGATCGACACAATACAACCTTTGTGATGGAGTAATGTTGTTTCCAATACACGGTAATTCCCTTTGGACTCAAGAATGCTCCTACTATCTTTTCCAGGATAGTAGTGTTTTCCTTCAAATATTTTATTCATAAATTTATTGAGGTTTACTTTAGGGAATAGACGGCATTTGGGATCATTAAGGATCTTATTGAGAGCCTCAGAATGATGCTAGAACGGTCTCACCAATATCAAATTTGGTTGAACTTAAATAAATGTATTTTTTGTTCCCCTTTTGGAATTATGTTAGGCCATGTGGTTTGTCACGATGGAGTCTTGGTTGAACCTACTAAAATTGTGATTATCGTCGATCTACCTCCACCTACCATAGTGAAGCAACTGAGAAAAAAATTGGGACATACAAGATACTATCAAAATTTTATCAAAGGATATGCAGAGGTGACTGCTTCGATGAAGAAGTTATTGAAGAAAGATGTAAAGTTCTAGTGGAAAATAAATTTCCAAGAAAGTATAGATACTTTAAAGAAAAAGTTGGTTGCAATGCCCATACTTGTATTTATAGACTCGAAAAAGGGATTTCATGTACATGTTGATGCATCATCTGTCACGCTCGGCATGGTACTAGAATAACTTGGAAAAGGGTCGATTGATAATCCTATTTTCTTCTTTAGCAGGAAATTGTCAACACCAAAGAAGAACTATACCACGACATAAAGAGAGGGACTAACTATGGTATACGCTCTTCAAAAATTTCAACACTACTTGCAGGTTGGACATTTCAAAATGTACACAGATCATTTAGCGTTAAAATACTTGGTTAATAAGCCAATATTAGGGGGGAAGATCTATCGGTGGCTTCTCCTTTTTCAAGAATTTGACTTTGAAGTTATTGTTAAACCGGGTCAACAAAATTCAGGGCTAGAGCATCTCTCGAGAATTGAGAGTGGCGAAGAACCTTGTAATCTCGATGATAGTCTCTTTGAAACACAATTATTTGTGATAACAAGGTTTGATGATCATTATAGAGACATCATACAATTTTTGAGTGCGACATATGCACTAGCTGAATTTACTACTACACGGAAGAAACATTTAGTTGTGCGAGACACATATTTTAAGTTAATCACTAGACAAATATATAAAATGGGTCCTGATGATAGTCTTTGTTGATGTGGATTTGAACATGAGAAAGCGATGATACTTAATGAAGCACATGCTGGTGTCGCAAGAGGCCACTGCGCTGGAAAATATACCGTGCAAAAGATATTGGAAGCATGATTGTGGTGGCCCACCATGCATGTGGATGCTCGACAATACTGGTGCAGTTGTGATGTATGTCAACGAATCAGAAAGTAGTCACGATGAGATGAAATGCCACTAGTACCTCAAGTAAATTTGTAGCCATTTGACACATGAGATATTGATTTTGTGGGACCTATTAATCCAACAGGGAAGAAAATAGGTGCAAGATATATTATTACATCGACCGATTACTTGACTAGATGGGCTGAAGCAGCACTAGTGAAGGATTCTACTACTGTGACTTCTGCCAAGTTCTGTTTGACAATGTTGTCACTCGATTTAGATGCTTGAAGTTTTTGATAAGTGACCAAGGTACGCATTTTTTTAATCGATTGATTGGAGAATTAACTGAAGAATTTTAGATTCGGCATAGAAAGACAACACCATATCACCCTCAAGTGAATGGTGATGTCGAAGAATTCAACAAGATCCTATAGAATACGTTGGAAAATATGTGTAATATTCAAAGAGACGGCTGGGACCATAAAATCCTTGCATTTTTGTGGGAATATCACACGACTTGTAAGAAGTTGACAGCCTGAACTCCATTTCTCCTAGTGTATGGACAAGAGGTTGTGATTCCAATGGAATATATTGTACCCAACTTAAGGATTACTGTGATTATAGAGATGACAGATGTTGGTGTTGTCGAGGAAATATTATCGCAACTGTTACATTTGGAAGAGGAATGTTTTATTGTAGGTCATCATCAAAACTTTGAGAAGGAACGGCAGAAATAATGGCATGATCACCACATCAAGAATAAGCGATTTCAAGTTGGAGGACTTGTTCTTCAGTATGATAGCAAATTTTTAAAGCATCCGACCAAGCTGAAAACAAGTTGGCTAGGACTGTATATTGTAATTCATATCACTAATGGAGCCATAGTGAAACTACATAATTTAGATGGAACACCTGTTAAAGGATTGGTGAACATAAATCACCTAAATCCCTACCAGGATAGCCGTGACTTGGTCGACTGAAAAAAGAAAAAAACCTCTAAGTAATTTTGTTTTAATTTGATCGCATGCTATGAGCTATTGCAAGAAGAAAGAAAAGGCGTCATAGACTATATGTTTGCCGCAAATGAAAAAGGGTGGCAAAGACAATTCCTCTTTCACAATAAAAGGAAAATGTTAAGAGTTGAATACATATCACAAAAGAAGAAGAGTTGTCACAAGATGAACTTTTGTCGCAACAATGACAGCTATTCGTAATTAATTAAAAAACGCGAGCGATTTTGATGGCGTGCTTTTTGGTCACTTCATCAATTATTGCATAATAACTACCAATGATGTGATAGGTGAATGTCATTTTTTTATGGCAGTTTCTGTATGATTATTTGGACGATCTTCCCATGTGATTAATATCGTTGCCACCTTTCCATTCATTGTATGCGTGTGTGAAGGACTGATTGATTGAATGGGTAGATGTTAACACCTTTACGCCCAAGTTTTAGTACATTCTACTACATTTATGAGAAATATTTCACTTTGAAACTGCAAGAGCCTGAGTGAGTTTTGCACAGAGTATGGTTATTTCCATTTCTAGTACAAGCATAGTTGCAGAAATCGGTGTTGTGACTGCATCACCCATGCTCATTATGGAAGGCAATACCGGATATATTCTACCAGAAGCCTTGGTTGCAAAGGAAATTCCACAGAGTCCAATGATTCCTCCTGTAAGGTTAAGAATAGACACACCTGGTCCATCAACGGGGAAGTGATTTGGTAACCGTAAGAAGAAAGCACCACCAACACCACCACCAGAAGATGAAGGGTCTGCGACTATAATACCACCGTATATTCTGCCCAGAAAATAAGATATGCCTAAGATTAGAAATTCGAAGAATGCACGTTTCCCACTGGTAGCACCGATTGTGGCGAAAGGAGTTCAGATAACGCAAAAAATACTTCAAAATATTAAGAAGATGAACTTTGTTGATCATGACCTATGCATATTTCCAAATTTGGAAATGGATAAATACATGCTTACTGTCAAAGATGTAGAGGATGACCCGATGCACCTAGTTCCAATGGAATGGGAAAGATTACTGAATAAAGAAGGTTTAATTTTGTGGATGTACATGCCGCATTTTGGTCACAGTTTGGAGGTGAATGCATGTGTTAAAAAACTATTAGTTTCATTCCATGGTGGATTCCTATGGCTCGACCATAATATTTTTGTGGATGTCGAGCTTATAGCAGCAATTATGGGACTACCACTTGCAGGCCTAAACCTAGCACCATTTTTCACCAAAAAAGAGAAATATTTTGTGTTAATGAATAGGTTAAAAGACAGTTATGATCTTATCAGAGCCACTAGAGGATTTTTTATTGCCTCTATAAATGAAAATACTGTTCGGTTCACCAGCAAGGTTCTAGCTAGCAAATTGTTGTGAAATATGCAATCGAACCAATGTACCATAGGGATGATTGCTGCCACAAAATTATGTGCATCGAGTGCTCAACTCAAATGGTCGCAATATCTTCTCAATGAACTATTAGAAGATGCAGAGGAAGCGGAAGAGAAAGGTAACGCATTTCATTATTCATGGCTACTTATTTTGATTTCATTTGTTGCATGGGAAGAACCAACGAACTACCAATGGGTAGATGTACATGTGATGTGTCGAGGTGCCCGCTACCATAATATATGTTTTGAGAAAGACTTGAAGTAGAGACAGCAAGATAACAATGTAGAAATATTTTTGCATGGAGAGGCCCTGTGATATCATGTCAAGCAACAAGTTAGACTTACCGTGGAAACTGTTACGTAGTTTCAATTTTTTTTCAAGTTTACAATTGAGTCTCGTCAGATACTGTTGTAGCCATGGCAAGACCCATAGATACAATGGCTTATGACACACTATCAACTGTTGACTAAAGAAATTGAGATGATTGTACAAGAATGACCGGAAGAATGTCGAGTCCTCGTCGCAGATGATTAATTATCTCTAGTTGAAGAGGAGTGACATGATGATTCACAGACACAAAAGTATGGGGAACATGGAGAAAACCCCTCATAGAAAAACCTAGATAATACCCATAATGAGTTAAGCACCATTCCAATAGACCTAAGAGTGGGAGATAAGAGGAAGTAGATAGATTATCCTAAGATAAGGCATAAGAAAAGGGAGGCTAACATATTAGCAGGAATAGTCGGCATTAATAGTGAATATTATACCCTTCTAAGGGGCACAATGGGAGAAATAGAAACCCAAATCCTTAATAATATGGATGAGCAACAAACATAGCTCACAAGTAGTATTATGGACTTACTCTAGATACTTTGCAAAGTAGTAAAATAAGTATGATTAGCGGTCGATTACAGACCACAAATGGCAATATCGTAGGACTTAGCTGGCTCATCATAAGAGTGATCAAGTGATGTGTTGATACCTATCCCACCAATAAAGACTCAACTAGTGGGAGAAATACTCAAATTGGGGACACCAAATCTAAATTCTACGATAAAAAGTATAGGCCATGTTACTATCAATTTTTATACATCGTCATTCTACGAGGTATATGCCCTTCAGAATACCACAGTCACAGAAATGAAGGCCAGGGAAGGCACATTGGTTATGTAAGTTATAGAATCAAACAAGAATGTTAATAAGATGAAGAAAACAATCAAGGAAATGAAACAAAAAGCCAAAACACGGGAGGAGGATAGGTACCGACTCGACATGACTGTAACACTAGCTTACAACAATTTTGTAGAGGAAGGAATAACAAATGAGATGCTTGTAGAATCCAAGGTCTTTCAACTTGGTAAAATAATAGAGGACCTCCATAAAAAGGTCATGGAGTTGGAAGCATATGTGACACCTAGTACACCTTTAGAGGTATTGGAACAAACAAGGAAAACAAAAAAGGAGTTACGAAGAAGATTGAAGAGGCATAGGCACTGTGTGACAAAGCATTCAAACAAGTTGAATTCTTATTGGCCCTAGTAAAATATAGGAAAAATTTGGATAGAATTCTGCTCGGGAATATGAAGAGTCTTGTTGCATGATAGAGGAAGCTGCAACGGAGGAAGAAGAGCTACCACATAAAAAACTATGAGAGAAGAGTTTGTGATGAAAGAGAAGTGTCCACAAACAAAGAAGATAGCCATGATGAAAGGAACCACACCAGAAGAAGAGTACAACAGTTAAAAAGGACAACTCAATGATCGTGGGTAAGAAACTAGTTAGAATAACACATGCTTTGGGAATAAAGCATATTTGTAATTTTGGGCTGATAGTGCCTAGTGTCGGTATAACTAAATGTACAAAAACGAGAATGACATCCTATCAGCTAATTGAATAGATTCGGTTGATTATGACATGTAAGAGCCTATAAAAGAGAAAACCCAAGTTGTGTGCGAATTGGTCTCTAGGTCTCTGCCAGATTTTGTCTTAGAAGAGTTGTAGAGTTGTAGAGTTGTAGAGAAGAGAGTCGATCCATGATGTGTGCGGATCATCCATAGAGTGAAGGAGAGGAAAAATTTAGAGACCTAAGAATAGAGAGCATGATAGGATATAAGTTTGTATAGATTGTAGATAAGATCTATAACAAAGTCTACAAGCTGAGTGCACAGACAAAGGTGCTATATATTTCTCATGCCAGATGAAGAGCGCCTTTGTGGTTTTTTCGAGATGGGTTTCCATGTTAAATGTTGTATCAATGTGTATTTGATGAATATGTCTACATTGAATGAATGTATGATGTGAATAAGTATATTTTAATAGATTGACTAGCATTTTTTTATGAATGAGTTCTTATATGCATGTGTCACACTGTTGATAGATAGAAGATATGCTAAATCTTTATGTCACTGGTGTAATCTCTGTCAACAGATAAGTAGAGTAATATATTGAATGAAAAAAATAAGAATAGGAAACACACCCCCCAAATTTGGTCAAGCAATATAGTAAGGTTCCAAGGAAGAGGAAATCCCCACACAATAGCAGAAACATGGTTCTGGTAGTTACCCATAGAGATATATTGGGTGAGATTGCATCTACGTCGCAGGTGCTGCCGACTAAGCCTTGCTCTATCGGGCCGATATCTTGGGCTTTGTTGATGGAAAACTAAGGGTCTAAACCTAGGTTGAAGGAGGGAACACCAACAATTTTCATGTTCCCAGATACCACCTCCCCAAAATATCGAATTACAAATCTCCCAAATTAATTTATTGGACAATAATCACATGTGTTTCTCACAACCCCATTATTATACAACAATACAAATGCATGTCTCAAAACCATAATGAGGGATAATTCCCAATACAAACTCCCAAACTATCTAAGAAACCATCCATGTTGAGATTTATCCACACCATATCCCTAACTGCCTTAAAAGTGTGGGCTTCATAAGATGCATGCAATTCCTTTTTGATCCGGTGGATTATTCATCTTCAAAGCTTACACTGATCCAATATGGTACAATAGTATTAATCTATGGTTCAAAGAACATAACATATGTTTTAAACTCATATGCTAAACATAGTGTGAAGACTAAGCTTGGTGGTTAAGATGTGAATAGCCCGTGCAGTTATCGCATGGTGTGTAGTTATCTGATGGTGCGCACTTATAGCATGGGCCGCGCAGCGCAGTTTATGCATGAGCCGCGTAGTTATAGCATGCTTGCGTAGTTAGTTGGCAATGTTCTGGCGCAGTTGCGCACCGTCGAATGGAGCATGGAATGGCTCATGAAAAGTCCGTGTGGTCACGTATGCTACGACGTCGTGGAGCTGGTTATATGCTGCGACATTTGAGGAGGCTATGACGTTTGAGGGGGCTGTGACGTTTGAGGAGGCTGCGACGTTTGAAGATGCTGTGACATCAGATCAGTTTTATGCTGCGATATGTATATCACAGTTACTGCGACATACGTATATCGGTTGCTGCGACATTTGTGGAGTTAGTGGTGACATCAAATGGTTATGTTACATTTGGCATAGCCTAATTGCAAGTCATTGCAACGTGTTGTGAATCAACCCATGTGCGTGGAGTTGGTTGAAACGTTTCGGGGATATGGAACGTCATGGTAACATAACGCTTGGACAGTGATTCGGCGGGATTGCATGGTTAAGTTTTAGCATATGGTTGTAATGATAATAAAGAATATACCAGCTATGATCCGTTACTTATCCTCCTGATAAACACTTAAATAGAGGATGCAGGCCACATTTACACAGAGGGAGCGAGGGGGATTCAGATTGTTTTAGAGCACAGAGCATCATTTCTCTGAGGAGAGTTTGGCTGTGAAGTGTCCATATGCTGTTACTGTGGAAGTCGACATTCTCTGTTATAGTTTAGCTTTCTTTGCTTTCGAAGGCTAATTGTAATTTCCAAAAGAGAGGTCTTAAAGACTTTGCACAACATTCTGTTTACAGTTGCTGAAGTTGATTCCAAAACCATTTTTGTACCATTTCTAAGAGATTAATTGGATTGGTACCCATTGGAGAGGGACCCGGAGACATATCCCAGTGGAGGGGGTGAAATCCGTTATCAACTTCTGTTTGTGACTCTCTGATTCTGTGTTTCTTCTTTACATCTGTTTGTCAGTGTTGGTTCTTCTCATTCCTATTTCAGTTTGCTGTTCATTTCTGTTTTAAGCATTCAATTGATGTTAATGTTATCCCAGGAATTAAGTAAACTGATTAAACGCATTCTTTATAAACTTTTAATGCACACAAGTTGAGATCCGACATATCACTTTTCTTCAATAAAGTCATTACAATTGATAGCATCTGATGGATCTTAAACAATGGTTGCATTAGCTACATGTGGTTTGTCTTTGAATTTTCCCTCAATAATATTAGTTACACAAAAGCTACAATCCCAGGTTGTGTGGCCCATTTTCTTGCAATATTAACATTCCATATCTCCCTTCTCTTTAGTTGATCTACTACGAATGTATCTTGAGTATAGTGCAGTCTCATGTTCAAGATCGTATTTTGTATTTCCTACAATGGTTCTCTTTTCTTCAACTAAGAGGGAAACAATAATGTCTTCTATATTTTTTGAAGAGAATCGAATGAAAGTAAACATAACATTGTTGTATTTAGAAGGCATTTTGTTTAACAAGATGGATTTGGCGTCCTCTTCCTCCATTGTAGATTTGAATTATGCTAGTTATTTGATGAGAGATATAAGATTTCTTATGGGGTTAGACATAGTGACTTCATAAAGAATCTTGTATCTACATAACTATAGCTTTAAAGAAAAGTTTGTTCATTGTTTGCTCCAATAATTTGGATTATTCTAGATTCCTTTGGATAAATTTTTAATATATATATATATGATGCAACTGAGTTTGAGAGGGAAAGACAATAATGAATTTAGATTAATGATTTATATATTGTCATTACAATAAGTAATTGGTATTTGTATGTGATTGCATTGTCATTTTTAGTATTGTCCATGTGTTTTTGGTCATCAATTGCATCTAAAATTCTACTTCTAATCGATTCGTCTCGTAAGTGTCTCCCTCCCCCGACTATTCAATGAAATACATTTTTTTATATGTATTTTGAGTTTTTTTTCCTATTGGAGATCTGTCAAAAGTAAGTTGAGTGGTTACTCATTGGATGTGGAAACT
>LPNX010277650.1:70568-100512 GCA_001517045.1 Pseudotsuga menziesii
AGTTGGATACCATATAGTTAGCCATTGAGTCTATTAGCTCATAGTTATCTTGTATTGTAATAGAGTTGGGCTCTGGTTCTGTTATTAGTGGTAGCAATCTTACTGTAACCAGTAGCTGGCTTAGAGAGCATGCATGTAACGATCCGCAGGGATCGATAGAGAGGGAAGAGTATATTGTAGGAGAGCAATATAAAGAGGAAAAGAGATCTAAGAGAGAAGATCTTGAGCTGCATATGCGGTGCAGCAGAACTGTGTTTTACCTTCCCCTAAGCTATAATGAAAACTCATTTCTGTGGACGTAACTTCCATCCTGGAGGTGAACCACATTAAAATAGAGTGTTATGTGATTGACTTATGTGTTATGTTTACTTGTGCATTTATTAGTCATTTCATGGACTTTGTTTACAGTTTAATGAACAAATGTGTTAATCAGCTTATAGCAATATAGAAGGATAAACATAAGTTGAAGTCTCTAGCATGTTGTATGTGGGTTCATTTAAGCTTTTCTTGAACAGTCACTAGTCGCAGTGTTAAACATCCTGTCATATTGAGTCTTGCAAGTCTACATGAACAACGCTAGTGTGCCAAGCCGCAGGAGTAGGGTATCGCAAGAAGGCGATACCGCACCGGCAGAGGAGCTACGGTGCGCAATATCGTAGGTTAAGGGCTTAGCGTTGGGAGGAATTTACGTGTCACCTGGTGCGCAATGATGCGATAAGGCTGGAGTCATCATGAGTCAGTGAAAGTGCAAAACGTGGAAGGGGACCGCATGACAGTAGAAGGGATATCTCGCAGCTAGAAGAGCTGTGAGACGAGGAGATCGCGCGATGCGAGCAGAGGAGTCGCGCAATGCATAGAGAAAGAGACCTCGCAGCTAGAAGAGCTGCGAGTCGCAAGTAGGATCACCACAGAACCTGGTCCAAGATGCTTGAGTCCTTGGCCAACCCATTAGAATCACTTCGGGTGAGACTTCAGGCCGCTTCACAGTCTGTCACCGAAAGGGCTAGTGAGCTAGGGGTGTTGTTGGTTGATTATAGTAAACCCGGGTCTGCCCATGATAGCCAACACCAAATACATAGAATATTCCCACTTAATAAGACACATAGCTCGATGAATATCTTTCACTACATAAATATTTCGATGATGAAGCTCCCAAACTAGATCTTGAGAGAGTAATGAGTTCTCCCTCATTCCATAAATAGGATCAATTCCCAAGAACATTTGAATTCACCTACCAACCTGCTAACTCAAATCCTTTGAAATAATTGTGAGGATTTTTATCAAACTATTCTAGATGGTCAAAACATAAGATTTAGGTCTTGTTCCAGCCCTCAACCAGTGAATGCGATCCAAACTTTTAAAATACCTAGCCTTAATTATTTTCCCCCAAAGTCCTGTACTGAATAAATATCTCCAAAGCGATTTGGCACACAAGGAAGAGTTGAAAATACCCAGGTTTTTTATTCCCCAACCACCTAGGTCACGAGGGAGCGGCAGGTTTTCCCATGATGCCAGATGAAATTTTCCAAAATCTAAATTGCTAGCCCAAAGAAAGTGAAATAGCTTTTCCTTGATCGTTGAAAAAATTGCCTAAGGGATAGAAAATAAGGACATCCAGTACACTGGGATACCTTGTAGAACTGAAGAGACAAGGACTAATATGCCACCCAGGGAAAGATAGCGACAAGACCAGCAAGTGATTTTCTAGATGATAATCTTTACTAACCACTCCCAATCTTTGGGACCATAATCGTTGGGTTTTAGGAGAAAACCCAAATATCTAACTGTTGGAGTAGGGTCCCATAGCTACAGGAAAAGATGCTATTTTGGAACGAGAAAGTCAAAGGTAACAGTGCTTGAGCGGCCGGGAAGAGAGAGCTCACCTATTGCACTAAAGGCAGTGGCGTAGACAGGAGGGCTTAGCTACCCTCATAAATAGAAAAGGAGCAACAGGCCGAGGTATTGAAGATGAAGTACAGAAGGGAAGCGACTGAGGAAGCGGCTCCGATACCCACGATCAACGCCGTGAAGCGTGGAAGACTGCAGGAAGCTGTGGTGTGACAGAAAGCGGTAGTTCAAGTATAGATAAGCCGACTTTCACAGTTAGGGTTTCATTAGAGGAATTTTGGGGTCTAAAATGGGCCTCCTAAGGAAAATCATAAAATAATAGTCAAAATAATAAAATAATAGTTAAAATAATAAAATAATATTGATTAATTTTGGAGGAAGAAAGAAAAAAAACTACTTTTTGTGTTCGTATTTTCGACATATCTACCTGTGTTTTTACTCAAATTTCGATTGGGAGAGCTCGTTGGATGCGGAATTTGATTCTACATCCAACGAGTACCCACATTGCATACTTTTGATGGACCCTACTACCCCAAAAACAAGAAATACCTGAAAAAATGTGATGATGACATCATCATCACTTTTTTTCAGGTATTTCTTGTTTTTGGGGTAGAGGGGTCCATAAAAATTATGTAGTGTGGGTAATCGTTGGATGCGGAATCAAATTCCACATCCAATGAGTTCTCCCGATCGAAATTTGAGTAAAAACACAATGAGATATGTCGAAAATACGAACGAAAAAAGTAGTTTTTTTTAATGACAAATATGTCAATTGAACCATTATGGTTGACTTATTTTATTGAAATTCTATTGGTTCTTGAATTCCGACTCACAAAAACTTATTTTGGCACGTTTTCTTATAAGGCCCATTTTAGACCCCAAATTTCCTCTAATGAAGGGTTACTGTTGGGACAGGCCCACAGTTTTGTAATGGCGAGACCTTCGGCCGCCTATAAAAACATGTATTTTGTAGAGTGAAAGGTTAGCTAGCAAGACATTCAGATAGACAATTATCTAGTCAGTTTGTTAGCTCACAAACATTTTATATTATAGGAGAGTCGAGCTCTGGTTCTGTTATTCAGTCTATAGTATCTTACTGTAACCAGTAGCTGACTCCTAGAGCATGTATGTAACAATTCGCAGGGATTGAGAGAGAGAGAGAGAGAGAGAGAGAGAGAGAGAGAGAGAGAGAGAGGAAGAGTATATTGTAAGAGAAGCAATATAAGAGGAGAATAGATCTAAGAGAGAAGGGCTCCCACCTGTGTGCGCGGAGTTACCCAGAAGATCTCAGTTGCATATGAGGTTGCAGCAGAACTGTGTTTACTCTCCCAATTTATAATATATAAACTAGTTCTCATGGACGTAGCTTCTACCCTGGAAGTGAACCACGTAAAATCAGTGTGTTCTGTGATTGATTCATGTGATTGAGTTTACTTATTGCTATCTGTCATTCATTACATGAACTTTGCTTTAATAGTTAATGAATGTATGTATGCTATCTGTCAGTTTACAATAGCTTAGAAGGCTGACTGCATGTTGAATCCGTTAAAGTATTCTATGTATGAGGTTACCAGTGTGTGATTCACGATAGTAACAGTTACAGTGTTAAGTAACTTATGTGTACAAGTTCAACAAGATTGCACATAGTCGAGGTTAAGCATATTAGACTGTAGAAGTCTAAGTGAGGTTGTTTAACTCAGCTAGTATAACTAAGGGAGAAAGCCTTTAGACATCAAGAGTCATATTAATCCTTACTAGAGGAGATATCGCAAGTACAGAAAGGCGATATCACACCATCGGAGGAGTTGCGGTGTGAGATATCGCAGGAGAGAAGGAAAGTAGAGGGGAAAGTTGTGCATCATCTGCGATACGATAGAGGCCTTCCCCTATCAGAGTCAGCGAGTAAGAGAGATCATCACCTCGCAGAGAGACCCCGCGGGCTAAGAAGAGATAAGACCCACCAGGATGCCATAGAACCTGGTTAAGGACACTTGAGTCTTTAGCCAACCCATCTAAGATCACTTCGGGTGAGACTTCAAGCTGTTCTGTGGTTTGTTGCTGAAAGGGACAGTGAGCTAGGGGTGTTGTTGATACATTACAAGTAAACCCGGGTCTGCCCTAAGTAACCAACACTAACCCCTTCTTCAATAGTACCAGATTTATAAGGAAAAAGAGAGAGCAAGGATTCAATATGTGATTGTTCCTTGTAGTAGTGTAAGAGAAAAGATTTAGAATTGCTTACCTCTAACCCAGATGCTTTACAAAAAAGCGATAATAGTGACTGTAAATACTTCTACTCTTCAAAAGAACCCCCTTCAATGATGATGAAATCATCAACGAAGAGAAGATGGGTAATTGTAAGTCCTCTGGAAACCTTTAAACCCTGAATTTTTTGTTTGTTTTTTGGAATGTTGAATAAGGACACTGAGCCCTTTGATTTCCAAGATAAACAAATATGAAGAAAGTGGGCAACCTTTCCGAATCCCCATATTGATTTAAAAATAATCGGATGGCACATATTTGATAAGCACAACAAAATGGGTTGAAGAGACAGCACTCATCATCCATTCCACCATATCAGGCGATGAACCAATTTGAATAAGGATCAATATTAGGTAAGACCAGTGCACACGATCGTAGCAATTCATTAAATCCAACTTGAGAAAGAAAGTAGTCTTTTTATTTAATTTGGCAGAATGAGGACATTCTTGAACAACCCAAACAAAATCTATGATTTGTCTATCCGATAAGAAAGCAAAATGTTCTTCATATATAAACTTACCCAGAAAAGAATTCAGTCTTTCTGCTATAATTTTAGTAATTAGTTTGTAAAGGAGATTACAGAGAGATATTGACCGATAATCATTGAAGGAGTCTGGGTGATCCTTCTTGGTAATTAGAGTGAGATAAGTAGAATTCAACATTTCACTATTTTTTCTTTGGAAGCGTGACTTTTCCACAACCTCTGTAATTTCATACCCAAGAAGATAAACAAATTGACTATAAAACTCTATCGTCCAGCCATTGGTGCTTAGACTCTTGTCCTTTACAAACACATTCAACATGTTTTTTACCTATGAAATAGTCACCGGCCTGCCCACAATGACGCATTCATCTTCTTCAAACATACAAGGGAAATTTAGGATAGTGTTCATCTGTTCAATTAAGTTGACCTCTCAGGGTTGTGAAAACAAGTATTTAAAATGATCAGAAACCACCTTTCTGATGGATTTGTGATCATGGCAAATCTCCCCCTTATCTGTAGTTATTTCCCAAACTAAATATGACAATCTTCTTTGGTTTGCACATTTGTGAAATAAATTCGAATTATTATCACTTGACTTAAGCCAAACTGCTCTACTCTTCTGATGTAAAGTCTCCTCTTTTTTCTTGAGAAGGTCACCTCATTTTGTTTCCAAAACCCATAGTCTCTCTTTCCTGTTAGCCGAAAAGTAAAGTTCATCCACAGTATTTGTTAGGGACTGAATTTCTGAATCTATCTTCTCCAATTTATCACTCACTTCAACCTTTTTTAACTTCTCCCAATTTTGATTCGAATTTCAACTTATTTAACTTGTCCAACAAACCAAACATAACTGAAGGATAATGTACTTTTGAAAAAGAAATCCACTGCTCCCTAACAAAAGCACATCAGATTAAACTTAAAGGGGTATTTAACTAGACTTTTGTTGAACTCTATTTGCAATAAAACCACCTTATGATCAGAGAAACAAAGGTAGTGTGACCAATTTCTATACCTTTCAAAATATTCACAGAGATCCTCGACTAACAAAATCCTGTCAAGTCTTTTAGCTAGGCCTGTTGCCCCATATCTTCCATTAGACTAGGTAGGACACAAAATGTTAGGCTCTATGTCAACTAACTTCATCTCCTCAATTTTTTCCCAAAAAACTAAGAGATAGAGTCTTCAGTTTTATCAGCACCCCAAAACTCATCCAACGATAATGTAAGATTTAAATCACCAACGACTATGAGTGATTTATCATCTAATAAACCAGAATGGAAAATATTATCCCATAACTCCTTTCTTCTTCTATAAGGAGCGTAGATATTAAGAATCCTGGTTATCTTCAAATACCCAAGAAGATAACCCTCCACCATAATGCCAGCAGTTGTAATAAAAGGACTTTAAGTTTTCCACTTGGGGGTTTGAGAAAACCAATGTTCCACTCGACATACCATTTGAGTCCCAAGCTAAAACATGCCAAGAAGGTTTCAGTTTTAGGAAAAAATCATAAGAAGAAACCACATCTGTCATAGTCTCTTGTAATAATAACACATAGGGCTTCGTCTTTTCTAAAAAACACTTCAAAGAAGCTCTTTTGGGTCCATTGCCTAACCTTATTTAAGGATACAATAATCATTTCTGAACATTGTTAAGGGTCGTTGCTTCTTTAAGAGCCCAATAAGAAAAAACTGAAGAAAAATATGAATCCCTGGGAAGACCATTGTCATAAAGGGTCAAAATCTTAGGGTTTTGACACTCCAAGACACCATCCCCATCCACTACAGTACAGGAAACTATGGATTTATCCTTTCCCCAGTTCTTAGGTTTTCACACGGAGACATTAAGTCTTCTGATGGAAGAAATGGTGATTGTATCATGACCCTCAAGGTCATTCGAAAATGTTTTCAAAGGTAAAATCCCCACTTCTGAACCCAAGGGTTGAGGAGACATAGGGTCCTCTAAAGAGGAGGAGGAAAATTGGATAAGTGGAAAGTTTGCAAAAACCCTAGACAATGGAGGAAAATCTTCATTGTAGAAAATAGGAGTATCCTTGGGTGAACAGTTGCTAGAAGGGAGCTGAATATCTGATACAACATTGGTATCGTCTTCTTGACAAATGAAACCCTTGTCTACTACATTCGTAATTTCAACCCCAATACATAGAGAAAATGCCCTTTTCTCAGCCAAATTTGGATAACCTTTAATCGATAGTAACCCAAATAACTCATCGACAGTCATAAATTTTAATAGAACAGAAATAGTTCATGCGAACTTACTGACAAAAGATGCAGTTGACGCGTGATCTAGTGGAAGAGGGAAATTGACGCCATCTACTAGTTTCAAGTCAGAATCCCCAAATTTCAAGACTTCATCCTCATCCCTACACAGAGTGGCACAGAAGGATTTTGAATGCCCCATGTGCTTGCATCGATAACATCAAAATGGTACTCTCCAATAGTCCAAAGTTTGCATGAAAGTCCCTTCTTCCCACACCACCTCAAGCTCCTATGCTAAACCATTTGTTATATCCATTTCTACCAGAACATGTGGAGCTTTTCGATCCAAACCCAACATATGACTATCATCAATGTGAATAAATTTACTAATAGAGTTAGCCACTACTTGGAAACCTTTAATGTTCCAGCAAAACAATGTGAAACCAGGTAAGACAACCCATAAGTGTCTCTTCGCAAGTTTGGCAGTACAAGGATCGAAATGCACATTCCACCTGGACAAAACCATCGAACCTTTACCATGTACCCACAAACGATCCTCCATCGCTTGTTTGTCTTCTTCAGAGAGGAAATGGAACACATACCACCTATTGACCAATGCCGACACCCTCATCACATTTTGGATTATGGGTTTCCACTGTTCCCTAACCCATTCCAAAAGGTCAGACCTAGTCAGCTGAATGAACTCCATTTTCCCCACTAACGAACGCATAGAGAGTGTCAGAACCAAGTCCATTATTACATCTCTTCCCAGTACACACAAGGGTTTACCCTTATGAACTTTCTCAAAACGGAGTTGTCGAGGAGCCTTGTATGTATTTATATCTTTTTCCCCAAACTGGGCGGCATTTGCTAGGTTATCCGAAGGGTATTCAGTACAAACGTCATTCTCATGTCCACTCACCAAGCCAGATGGCGACTGTTGCATATGATCTATCTTCACCCCTTATGGGACAGGCTAGGACTTGGTTCCCAGACCGGTTGACCAACGATGAGGACTCTAGTTCGAGCCCATCGTAGAAAACTGAACCGAAAAAAGAGAGAAAAGTTTAAAATAGAACCAAGCTATGGATTTAGGACACAACCACAAAAACTTCCCACCTTGGTACCTAGCTGGTACTAGGTTGAGGACATCTCAGATGAACTTGAGAACCATAACTTGTTCCAGAACAACCATCTTCTCAAACCCATCTTCAGGCCAAGATGCTGAAACAACCTGTTCGAAACCATGGTACCGACAAACAATTAGTCTCCAGTGAATAGATCGTGAAATAAAATTATTGATGCTTTCACCAAACACATCTCACCTCTGACCAACCAAATGATTAGGGTAGACATGCATTGACCGAACACAACTCACCTTCGACCAACCAAATTATTAGGGTAGACATGCATTGACCAACCAAATTATGTGTACCGAAATGGTGGGAGCTTTGTTTTCTATGGCACAACAGTAAATTCAATTCAATTCTCTGCCAACAGAAGTAAGAGACTAAGACATTGAAACTGCTTTTAAAACATTGACAGTTGGCTTTGACTAGATTTCAAATATTCTGGTTTGCTGCTTGACGCACTGATTTTACTTTATAACGTCCAGTCGGTGAACCTACTGCATGGAGAAAATATTAAAGTACATAGCAGGTATAAATAAAAATGGTGCTCCATCGCTCAGGAACATGGTGTTCTCAGTCAACAGAGAAATAAAGTTTGAACAACTGTGAGTCCGATTCTTCCATTCTTTAAGCTTTTCACAAAGTACTCATTTGAATCTGTTGACTACAGACAGTCTAATTTGGCGATAATAGTGCTCTTGAAAAAGTGAGTGACTTAATTTCAATCCATAATTCCATTTACATTTCTTCCCTGAGAGATATCATGGCAGCGACAGGCATACATAATCTCCTTTTCGTTTGTCAAGCAACAACAAGAAATAGTAAAGATCAAGAAGACGAGGATAAAAGCTAGCCACAGACAATTTAGAGGATAGACTCTCAAGGATTAGTTTGTTTAAAAATTTTTAAAACCTCTTGAAATTGCTCTTATGGGCATACAATGATAATTAAACATTTTACCTCAAAAATTCACTCAACATGAAAGCAAAATAAACATAAAATCCCATCAACACACTAAGATGAGTGAGAATTTATTTCTAAAAAAATATTTACGTGGTATGAAAGAAAAATAAACATAAAATCTCATCAACACACTAAGATGAGTGATAATACATATTTAGAATAATATGCAGGTCATGATCATGATTGAATTTGCATTAGGAGTATGGTTGTCCCACCAATCATTGGTTAGAAGTGTCAAAAACACTAACACCTCAAGCATTGTTCTTAGATTGTTTCACAATGTATTAAATTGTTAGCGAAAAAAGTATAAAATTATCATTTAATGCCACTGTGGAGTGATTTCATGTTGCTTATGGCGGTATCCATTCCTTTCCCATGCTACTAGACTATTTTTTTTTTTTTTTTGTCTTAGCCTCTTGTAAATACAATAAGATTGCCTAGAACAGGCAAATGGATCGAGTTAAGTGATCAACAAGAGGATGCCTCCTTGTGCTACAGCCTACACCTAAAGCCATGCCTTAGTACTTTAGTAGCTAAAGCAAGCAATTCATGTCTTTTGGACCTCCTCCTTGTGCTACACCGAAAGGCATGCCTTGTACTCTAGTAACGAAAGCAAGCAAATTATGTCTTTTGGATCTCTTCAATTATATATAGCAATATATTAATGCATATTATTGAACTATTAAAACCAAAAAATAAGACTTTGATTCTAAAAAGTAAGTTGTTGTCTTTTTTTAGATGAAAAATGTCGTAACTTTTGATTTAAAAGTAAATCAAAGTTACAAAGTGATCTAAAATACATATATCCTCAGTACATCTGACTTCTTTTAGTCATAAACATCAATTATAACTAAATACTACCAGCCTTTACCAATCATAACAAAGGTGTAGACACTCAAACACTATTGGAAAATAAAATTTATATCAATACATCAATATTGACAACGAAAATAGAGAGTAATAGTCCACCAGTTGTTGTGAGGAGTACTCCTTGAACCTAATACGACCACCCATAGGTCCAATAGCCTCTTTAGAGAGTGAATCATCTTGATCATTGATCTCCTAGTAGACATGTGCAAAAATAATAGCAGCACAAAATTAACAATCAGAGCTCGAACCCTATTCATGCACTGGTCCAAATGGACAACTTAGATGTTTACCCTACCTTTAGCCCAGTCAATAATAATCTTTGAGTCCCCAAAGATTTGTATCTAATAGAAATCTATGAGTCTAGCAAACCATAGTAGGCCCCAACATGCGAGAATCTCGGCCTTTGTGTTAGTACCTCCCCAGCCCCCATCCAAAGACAAATTTTGTGATCCCTTTCACAATATAAAATCATCCTTGCACCATAGATGCCTTCTTTCACAACTCAATCGAAAAATCCAATCAACATAACATCAACAATAACTGAGAATTGAATAAATTTGTGGATCTTCTCCCTTTTAATAGTTTAATAATACATGAGTGCACAATGGACATAGAATCAAACTTAAGCTACAATAGTCCTTGAATTATGGAAAATTCCCCGATTTTGACCTTTTCAGAATTCCCACATAACAAAAAAGGGCAATGTTTGATGTTGTACCTTATACTACAACCAATTTTGGATACAGTCCATGCAATCCTCATTTGCCCAGCCATCATCGTGGTTCCAAGAGGATTTCAACAACCACCAAACCTCCCAAAAGAAGTCACACTTCACAAATAGGTGGTTGACACTCTCAGTTTGTGTCAACTTCACAATGCAATCTGTTAGGGCCTACGAATCCACATTTCATCAAGTTGTCCCATGTTAATATTTTTTCCATTGAGAAAATCCAGGTGAAGCACTTGACCTTTATAGGAATTTTCAATATCCACAACTTGATTGCCCGTCTTTTAATAGATAAATATCCCTCCTGAAATAAAATTTCCTGATATGTTTCTTTTTCTATTAAGACATCACCTGCCTCCCCCCTAGTCCCATACAAGTTTGTCTTCTTTCTTAGATAGAGTGATCCCAATGTTATACAATGACCCAACAAACTTGTTCCATTCTTCTCCAAGTGCCCCCGATAGTCCCAAATCTGTCGCGTCCAACCAATGTGAGACCATATGGTCCTCAATCCCCTCCTTCTTGACTTGAGACATAACATATATATTTTTCATGTGTAACTGATTTATCAATGAACTAGACAACATGTAATTCTCCCCGCATCCCACAAATGGGTAAATTCGAAGAAATAATTGAATACCATCACCGACCCTCTAGCTAAGCCAGCTACTCAACAATGGAAATAATTTGAGTAGAAATTTTCATATGGTAGAGGCTCTATTATCCTTAAAACATCGCTTCCTAATCCAATAATTAATTGTTTTCTATACCAAGTACTTTTCCTTAATGGTATCACTCCAGAGGCTGTTAACAAATAGACATCACCAAAGTGTTATAGCTCTTAATGTTTCACTAAACTAATCAATTCGTTTTATCCCCCATCCCCCCATATGCTTTGGAAGGGACATGATCTCCCACGACGATAGGTGAAATTTTGAAGTTTGTCTCACTTCATTAACAAGAAGTGGTAAATATTCTTTTTAATGGAATTCAAAACAGATATAGGGGTCAGAACCAGTAAAAACCAATAGATAGGTAAAATTTGCAACATTGAATTCACCAATACAAGCCTCCTAGAGATAGCCATTGGTGGGTCCAATTTTTTATTCTTCTATCAAAATTTTGAATCAGTCAGTTCCAATCCCCAACTTTATGACAGTTAGGTTTCAAATGAAATCCAAGGGATTTGAAACTCTTGTCAATGTCCTTCACTCTCAAGGGAAACAAAAATTTGATCTGATCGCATGTATTCACATTTGGATTAGAGTGGAGAAACATCGACTTATCCTTGTTGACCATCATCCTCTATGCTTTACAAAATCAATTGATAATATCCTTGTAAATCTCCCATTCAGCAACAAAACCCATCCCGAATAACAACACATCATCACCAAATATTAAGTAAGAAATAACAAGAGATTGACTCACTAGGATACCTTTAATCTTATTTTCCTCCTTCTCTTTATTGATAAGTTTGAAGAGGCCCTCAATAACCAAAATAAAAAACAATGGTGAAAAAGGACATCCCTGATGCAAACCGTGCAAGCAATGAAAGAAAGGAGTAGGAGTACCATTTACCAAAACAACAAAAGTTGTCAAATTGATATAGGCCAAGATCTAGTTTGTAACCTCAACCAGTAGTCCAATCTAGATCAACATAAAATTGATAAAGGTCCAGCCCACTCGATCATATTGTTTTACTAAATTCATCTTCAATATAAAATCTTATATATGTTTAAGATTCAAATGCAGACACTCCAAAGAAATCCCCATGGCATCCAATATTTTCCTATTGGCAAGGAACCCGAATTGTTCAAGTGACATACACATTTCAAGTACTGGATTCAATCTATTCGAAATAATCTTTGTGATGATTTTATAAATAAGATTGTAGAGAAATATAGGCTTGAATGCATTGAAGGACTCTGACTTGTCTGTTTTAGGGATTAAGGTAGTGTAGGTGATGTTTATATTATAAGGTATAAATTACTTCCTCCTAATCTCTTTTATAGCCTCCACCAAATCTTGTCCCATAATGTCTAAAAATTGCAGGTAGAAATTCACAATCCAACCATGCGAACCTAGACTCTTGTCCTTCAAAAAATGCCTAAATATCTCATGAATCTCCTCGAGTCCAACCCTCCTTCCCACTAGCCTGCCCTCTTCTAGATATAGGGTACAACATCAAAACCCACAGTTGATCTTCCAAATTATTAACCTGGTTTTGTTTAAATATCCTACCGAAATGAACCACCACTTCCTCCCTAATTTGTTGTTGAGTTGTGAGTATCTAACCTGTATCATACCTCAGATCCCAAATAGAATTGTTATTTCTACAAAAATATGCATACCTCTGAAAGAAGCAAGTATTACAGTCCCCTTCCTTTCCCTGCAGAGATCAACTCTTAAGATGCTAGGTAGATTAGACCTATGCTAGAATCCTTGATCTCTTACCCTCCAATTCCAATAACTTTTCTTTCCTATCTACTGAGAAGAGATCACTACCAACCCACTGATCCCGCTTAACAATTTTTTCTTCAATTTTAGCTAGCTCTTTCCCATTTTCCTTCTTTTTATTCTTTTCCCATTTCACCACTTCTACCTTCAACAACTTCAACTTTTAAATCAAATCCTGCATCGGAGATCTAGCATGTTTCCTTGAAAATGATGACTAACATTTCCTAATCAAGGACCCAAACTTTGGTTCTTCTAACCGTGTCCGATTAAATTTGAAAGGATAACCCCCATTACTTGAGTCAAGATCCAGCTACAAGGAAATAGCCTTATTATCTGAAACCCCTGTCGATAACGACCAAGTATGATATCTTTCCACCATAATCCCTAACTGCTTGAAACCATCATAAACTTGTCAAGATGCTTCACAATACCATCCCTCCCATGCCAACCATCCAATAATCCATCCTACTCAAACATCTGATTAAAATAACTAGATAAGGGATCTGAAATAGCCTTGGAACCCCATACTTCATCTAAAGATAAGGTAAAATATAGGTCATCTGCTATTATAAGTGCAGGATCTGCCAAGAGGCCAGACCCTACCACATGGTCCTAGAAATATTTCTTGACGTTGTAAGGTTCGAATACATTGAAGAGTCGTAGAGGTCCCTCCAATCTTCTAATACGACCTTTGATCAATATCCCTGCAATAGTTTGAAAAAATACAAAATTAGTTGTGTCCGGATTCTAAGCTGTCAATAGTCCCCCTCAAAAAACACATGCATCTAAGCCACAACATTTCCAATTTGTCTTAATTCTAAGAAAGAAATCACACACATTTACAACCAAAGTCATGGTCTCTTGCAAAATTTCATCATCCATACCCATTTTGTTGAGTAACCTTTTGAAGGCAGTCCTTTTGGGCATACTGTCAAGCCCACAGATGTTAAATGAATAAAGGATCATCGAGCAACCCCTCAGTGGGATGCATCCGCTCTAAGGACCTCAGAAGTTTCAACAAAAGAAGATTCAAATGAGAGTGCCACGTGACTACCAAATATATCTAAGACACTTTAGCGTTCACCCATTTAGGATTGTCTGACTCAACAATGACTAGTTTAGATGTAGGATTTTTGTAGGTGGTAATATTAATGCAACGAATCGATGGAATGGGAACAAATTGATCCTCAAAAACCAAGTTCCTCGAGCCCCCACCATAACTAGTTAATGAGATTCTAACTGGACCCTGTGTCAATAGAAGAGGAGAATCATTTGTACCTTTATGAAGTGCCTCCTATAAAGGAGACAACAAAAGGCTAATGGCTAAAGGATGCATAGTTCCCCTCTGTGATCTCTCAAGACATCCCTACCCGTGGAGGAGTAGGTTGAATGCTTCATTGTCCTCACCAAACTGAAAACCAGTCTTATAAGATGACCCATTTGAACCTAGAAACTGTTGAGCTCCCAATTCAGTCAAGGGGGTCTAGGAGTTCCCTCAACAACACACATAGGCACCGACGATTGACAATCCCTTGTGGTGAAAAGAATTTCATGTGATGCATGCTTGGCCACAAAACCATCACCATAAGAAGACTCGGGAAAGCCATTTTACCTAATACTTCAACCCCAAAAAGAGATTTGAGAAGTAACGACAAGAAAGAATGAAACTTAACTTACCCATAAAGTTTAGGGTTGATTCCTTCCCCAACGGCATTGCGAAAATGATGTTAGCCCCAAAGTCAGTGGATACCCCATTATCCAAAAAGGCATCCCCGTCATAACTAGAGACCTTAGAACATGAAGGGCTCAAGTGTTCTGTCTCATGACAATGAAAATAGAAAGGCACCCACTAATAATCAAGCTTTTGTATAAAATAACCATGATCCCAACATACCTCTATACTTGTCGTTTGCCATCAAACTAATGTAAGTTGTTTTTTAACAATGAAACTTTTAACAATAATCATTTCTTCCAATTAAATAATAAATATGACTTTAATTATAACAAGAGCCACGAGGTGGCAATCTCACCACAGTTACTAATAATTATTGCTATAACACCAATACTATAAGAAAAAAAACTAGTTTATTTGACCATCTACAAAATTTTTAACATGCCACTCTTATGGATTATGTAATCTAGACATACCTTGATTATATAAATGTATGGATTATGTAATCTAAACATACCTTGATTTTAGATTTTAAATAAATGAGGTTGATTTTATATAAATGTAATGTAGTGACATATTTCCATGTAAAAATAAAAATATAAAGTATTTTCATAACTTTGTTTCCATAAAAATATATTTAAACATATTATTAGTGACCTCATTATATATGTATTAAGTATAATTATAACAAAAAAAACGAAATTAATGAAAGGCACACCTTGCAAATAGACATCTAAAAAACATGTGGGTGGAGTTTCAATATATTAAACATTATTTTTAATTTTTTTGAATTATAGGTAAATATTCCTAGACCATAATAAAAACAGAGATGACATACTTTTTTGTTGGTAGTGTGAAATGTTGTGGGGTCGAACCACTTGTACAATTCCGTTGAGATATTATAATCCATAATTATGGAAAAGAAAGAATAAATTACATCATCACATATCATGCATGAAATTTATAGAAATGAGGTCAACATGCAATCACCACTATATCATCTAATAACTAAACCAAAGTATAACAAACAAGCATTGGGATGACAACAAAATTTAATATAAAATTCACCAGAATCGAACAGTGAGCCATAGCCAGCAATCCCTCGGAAGTGCATGACAAGATCACACGATTTCCAATATATGATGATGGGTCTTCCCTCGGAACAAAACTCCAATTCCTTAGAAATGCAACTTTCTTTTTCAATTTTCTGATTTATTCCAAAATTTTTATGTCGTCTCCCCTCTTCATGTGTGAGTCATTCTCTATTGGTTACAATCACAAAATAGGGAGAAAATATTTTCGAAGAATTGTGAATTATTGTAGTTGCACCTAGATGCTGGCGGAGTTATCCTCTGACCAAAGCATAGAGGTTAAGTTTAAGAAGTAAATTGGACCCATTATGGCCTCATTTATTTGACAAAATAAAGCAAACCCAAGTCACTAGAATTCACGGGTATTGCATTTAATTACATTAAACATAAGATCTTCTTGAGATTTACAATCATTTGTTAATTCATCCAAATATAAAATCAATCTCTATTTTGACCGTGTTTTAGTTGATTCAATTAGTGCAAATATTTCATAACTGTTTTGTGGAAACAATTCGAAATATGAATATAGGAGGGGATACATAGAGTTATATGTCGAATGTAAGTAAACTTTTTACATATTTGAATGGGATTATTTAGGCTTATTTATTAATAATATATGTTTTTTTAAGAGGTTATATGTTCATATATGTATACTTTTTTAGACTTTAGTAATTAAATTTAGTAAAAAAATCTTTTGTTAAAAAAAAGAAGAAGAGATTTCATGTATCAAATTGGTGTTTAGTTTAACTATAAATTTAAAAACATATTATTATTAAATAATGTTTTTAACATAAAATTTCAATTTAAAAATTATTAAATTCTTTTCCATTGTTCAGCTACAATTTTAAATGATAAAGAAATAAAATATATTATAATAAAATATTAACTTAAATTTATGTTAATTTCAAATCTAAACAATGTAAATCTTGTTTCTAGGTTTTCCAATCCAAAATGTAGATGTAAACTCTATCTATACTCATAATAAATCCAAAATAGAAATAGATATAAACTCCTATATTTTCAAATATAAAATAAAATAAAAACAAATAATCTATATGATTTTGGTATTACTTCTCACTTCAATGAATTTAATTGAAATTCCACATAGATGAACTTATATTGTATTTAACCACAAAGTGAATTGTTTCTTCACTTCAATGAATTTATTCAAAATTCCACATAGTTGAACTTAAAAGTTATTAAAAACAAATTGAATTGGTCTCAATTTTTAATGTTTACCTTAAGATTGAATTGACACTAAAGTTTGGATTATAAAATACAAACACCTTTAAATGGTAAAAAAACAAACATGTAACTTAACAGTATTTTCCAAGTGTTTAATAAATTGTTCATAATTGATCTTAGTTGAAATATTAATATATAGTGCATTGGATGATTCGTCATGAAAGCTATAGCTACTCTCAATTTATTTAGCGATTTTGTATGTAAAAAACTTCACCTAGTATTTGCTCCAATATACTTCCACAGCAGCTGCATGTCCAAGAAGAATGTTATGTGCCACTATGTACAATTCACTTATAGCGGGATTCTGCAAACTACAGCCACCAGGCGCAAATGTTCTGTGATCATATCCACTGTTAAATGTTATCCATAGAAGGTTAGTTAAATATTATCCACTGTTTAACCGTATCACCAAATCGTCATAGTCATAGTGTAATTTTTCTAGCAAAGAACCTTGCTTATCATGCTAAAACAAATCATATTAATGTCCAGTACCATTTATGTGACATGTGATTGAAGACAAGAAGGTGGTGGTGTTGGAAATGTTTGAACCTTTAAATAATGTTGTAGACTCATTCGCGAAGCATGTCAATATTGAGAATCTCTCTTGATGTAGAAATTCTATGGGAATTGTTTCCCTAAACTTGTAACCCTATCAGTACATGGTCCTCTATTATATTTGTTATTTTAGTTGCCCAATTCCTACTAAAACGCACAGGCTGCTGTTTTGATGGCACAAATGCTTAATGAAAAACTACCCAAATAAGTATGGAATTGCGAAAATTGAGAACACAAACAAAGAGAAGAGATTCACATACGTCAATATCAATCATAGACCTGAAATTAAATGGTAATTAAAATTTTGTTCAATAGTAATAATCGAAATATAAAGTCTATTCATTGGTTAACTTATCAAAATTCCCAAACAAAAGAAGAACAAAGTCTCCACATCAATTTATAATTTATAGACCATTTACTCACAAGAGGCAAAATGAAGGCCAGAGAAGAAAGTACTAACCTGGGCGTATTCATTCGTATAATGAGCTTCTCATATTCATTGTTTATTGTTTATGTCCAATGAAGAAATCCACTCCATTTCTGCTAGAAAAGATGCCATTTCACAGGTAAAGAATCCAATTATAAAACTAAGAAGCAGTGTCTGCTATTTGTTTTATGCAGCACTCAGTCAGGGAATACCGAAATAGGTTGGCAGAGTTTCTAGCTATGCGAGTTAGCGCCATGAATTAGAAATAATAAATCTATCTATGGGGCTTAGAAACAAGGCATATAAGCTGGGGCTTACCAGGAAGGCATATAAATCCACTCTAACAAGTTTATGGTTTACATCATCGGACAATATTATTTCCAGCTGATATGTACTACAAAATATGATGATCTACATAACCAAAAAGTAGTCAGGCTTACACCAAAGAGTTAAGACTGGAATAATTACTCTTAACTATTTGTACTACAAAATATAATGATCTACATAACCAAAAAGTAGTCAGGCTTACACCAAAGAGTAAAGAACAAAATAATTTCTCTTAACTAACACCATCAAAGCAACACCACTGATAACCTAAATTATTTTCTTTAATAAAATAAGAACACAACTGGAGTTAGTGTAATCCATTGGTTTAACTCGTTCTGCACAAGAAGCACACTTGCAACCATCCCTTGTGTTCTCTGAGATCCTCGTGGAGCATGCATGAATGAATGAAAAAGAATTTGTCAAATACCCATGTAATACAGCCAGCTCTCAACATTTTAGTTTAAAAATTAAAATAACCCTAACCCTAAACATATTTTATAAGCTACGCATTAGAGTAACCCTAAAGCGTCAAATTCGAAACACCAGAGACCCAAAAAAACATCTAAAAGATATGGTTCCATCATTATTAGAGTTTAACTCATTCTGCACAAGAAGCACACTTGCAACCAACAATAAGGAGTTCATTGCCACATCCGTAAGAATTATGGTGCGGAGCATCGAACAGTTGACACTACACAACATACTCAAGAGGAAAATAAATGGATGAAAACAAGAGCATCAATATTACAGTGGCAACAAATGGAGATGATAATGTATGAAAACCACCCTGGTCATCAATATCGAAGATTTATTTCTCAGAGCCCTTGTGTTCTCTGAGAGCCTATCCGAGTAATGAAAAAAAATAAAAATAAAATGAACAACCATGCAATTTTCCATGCTTTCAACATGCATCTTTCCATGATCTTAGTATGCTGCTTGTCATCCCTGCATCGATTGCAACAAATTACTGTATAGAAGCTACACATCCCAGCATCAAAGTTAAGCTGTCAATCAAAGCTTTCAATCCTCATTCTGATAGTCCTTAATCAACTATTTCTTCATCATATTGTATACCGATTGAGGCCTGGTGTAATAAAGAACCCACACCTAAATAACCAATACTTGTGTCCCCTAGTTGATAGTGTTAAAAATCTTGATATGACCACCATATTCCTCTTGCAGGTTAAAATTTTCCTATGAAGGGCTTATTTAATAACTAAGGCCCTATACATTTCCCATGAGCCATAGAGTAAAATATTGGTGTAAGGATTTGTATTTTTTCATTGGACCATTGAATGGGAAATGAGAACCAAAATTCGCATCCCAAATATTTAAATGAGCACCATATCCCTCTCACATGCAAAAATATGGTGGATCGAGGCCCCACACATTGCCCATGAGTCTCAAGGACAAATTCTCTCACCAAACAACCTATATCTTGGCACCAAACCATGTATTAGGCACTAAAACTAACCTCTAATGTGGAAAACCTCAAAATCACCACCATAATGCAGTCGTGGGTTGATATTTCCTACTAATTTCCTATGTGGTTGTAATGGCCCATGAGCTCTACACAAAAATGCTATGGCTCAAGACCTTGAATTTCAACCTCAAACATTTTATGATTCATGAAGACCATCCATGGTGTGATAAACCTTGAAATAAACACTACATATCACTCATATGCCAAATATTCCCTTTGTATGACTTGTGTGGTGGTCGAGGGTCCCATGTATGGACCATGAGATCCAAAGACAAATTTGATGGGTCAATAACATGTATTTTTGTATCAACCTTGGCTTGGGCACCAAGAAGCATCCCATTACAGGATCATATCTCATTGGTATGATGAATATTTTATTTGTAATGTCTATGTGGTGGTTTATGACCCCATAAATAGATCACCAGAATCCCCATATATGAATGTTATAGTGTATGCCTAGGGATTTTAGCATCGAACCACAACATAGGAATTGAGAACCATGTTTATTGTTAGAAAGTATAAAATGTCTATCATATCCCACTTGTAGGCTAACGATTCCCTATGGAAGGTATGTGTGGTGGTTTGAGGCCTTTCACATGGACCATGAGATTAGAGAAAAATGTATAGCGACATCTAAAAAATATCTAATCTATTTTCCATATGTGTACTCCTTAAACCTAAATTATAAAAGGCATCTAAATCAAATTATTTAAAAAATAACCCTTGCAAAAAATATAAGTAATTCCATGATGAGCTACACTTACACAATTTCTAGTGAATAAGCAAACAAATGTTTCAAGACAACATGCAACTTGTTTATATATACCGGACTATGTAGCTTTTCAAGCATTCTTAGCACCTTAAGGTGCCTAATCCAAGAACCCATATATAATATAGGCCTACACCGTTGACTTCATCATAATAATCAAAATGTTAAACAATATTTTATGTTCATCGCCCATTTCATGTCATTATACATAGTTGAACTACCTTGACCTCACAATAGAATTATACCCTAAATTAGATCAAATATCCATATCGAACTCCATCGCAAACGAGGATGTAAGATTTCTCGAGGAAGACAAAGTAGGAGACTAGCATTATGTTGGTGGTTTTTAGTGTTATAGGGCGCAACATGAGAATAAAGTTGACATTATTGAGGGAATTCAACAAGTTTTGGGAACCCCCCTTCAACGTTTTCTTAAGTTAACAACCACGATCTCAACAAGGACATCATTATTTCTTGTCTATTATAGACATGATAACCACTATATTTATCAACAATCTAAACTCAATATACATATAACTTGAAGCTTACAAACTTTAGGATGTAAAGAACGCAAGGTTATTATTTTCAAGATGAATACCTACAACCTTGGACATCTTTGAAAATAGGATGTCTTTGCACAATTTAATCCTAACTACATAATATAACTATTGGTAACTACCTAATAACCATATGGACCACTTCTCAACATCGCATGAGTGTTATGCCACTTTTTCAAAGTGGGTCCCATGGCTTCTCTCGTATTCTCGTAACATTGAAATTTGGTAACTTGGACTTTTGAGCCATGTGGGTCAATCACATAAATATTTTAGGCCTTATGGTACCTCTAGGTGCATATTACTCTTGGTTTATGGGTAGTAAATACTCCCCATTTATTCTTTCAACCTTAAAATTTCTCCTTTCCTTTTCCCTTTACCTGGTCACATTAGCTTATAGGTGTCAAAACATTGATGGAAGGATTGTTATTGGCATGCTCACATGGGGGTGTAATATCATTATCCATCATCATTGATCTTTAAAGGGTATCATACCCTTGTTAAATTAGTGTATGCATTTTTTTCTAAGTGTCCTCATTGTCAAATGGATGTTCCTTCATAGTTTGTCCTCAAGCTTACTACAATAATGCCAAGTGTCACCATTGTAGTGGATGTGGCCCTACCACAAAATACAAATGTGGTTTCATGTCTATTGTTCTACACCATTGATATAGAATTGATCAAACATAGTGCACATCTTGGGAAAGTGGTAGCAACCTTCCCAGAATGTGATGCACATGTTTTAAAATTTCTCACTCCACATAACTCACACATAATATTAAGTTATATATGTAATCCACATAGAAAAATAAAGGGAATGCTTCATGGGCCGACCTATAGAAAAAAATAAATTCTAGACCATCCCTTTTGATGAGTACCTTCAAAATCATGCAGAGAACCTCTGACACATGCCAAGATGATCAACATGAAAAATTCAAAAGGCACCCAAATTCGTGCCCAATTCCTTTACTCCTTTGGGTGCCTTTTGAATTTTTGATTCTTTAGAAGGTTTGTCCATTTTGAATTAAAACTCCTAAAAGTGATTTCTTACACTTATAACTACTAATAATTACAAGCTGCATTAACCTCTAACACTTATTGCTCCTAAATCTTAATCCCTAGTTTTTATAATTCTTAAAAATGTTAACCTCCATAATTGACCCATAATATTTAGTAAATAACACTTAAATATTATAATTATTATATCCCTTATTACTTAATCCCCATATACCTTAATCCACACTACCTCTAACCTAGAGTCATCTCCATCTATACATCCTAACCCTTATAAACTAAATAGTAATTATATTTCCATAGTGTATCACCTTTAACCCTTATGAAACCATAATAATACTAAATCATTAAATATTATAACCCTCATAAATCATATTCTTTAATCATTATTACACCTAAATACTAACCCTTATAATCACTACCACCTCTAAACTGAAAAACCAGACCCTCACTGTTACTTTAACATTTGAAACTCAAAACTTGGGCCCTCACTCTTACTCTAAACCTCTAAAATCGCTATTATTGTAAATGCTAAATTTGTTCTATCAATGTTACCCTTACTCAACCCTAGTTTTCACTCTAGATCTTGTCACCCTCATTATAAGGTGGGGCATCTATGGAAGGATTGTGTATTAAAGTGATTCAAAGTAGGATCACCCCATCATTTTGGAAGTAAAAAAAATTCAAGTTATGCCCACTCATGGCCATGAAAATCATTTGGTTCTTTAAAAACGATTTTATTGAAACTAGAGACAACATATATATTTTTCTTGGAAATATGAGGAATACGTGATATACATCAAACATGTATTTGTTGGCTCGATGACTACTAGGAATTGTTTCAGCATACACATATAGGAATTTTAAACACTCATCAATGGACTCTCCTTCAAAAGACCCACACATGAAACTTTTATGTGAATAGAATGGAATATATATTTTTGAATGAATTATAGGTTTTGGGATTGAATGACCAAATCGGAAAGACATACTTCCCAATACTAACACTAAGTATGACCCTATCATACATGAATATTCCTCTATGCTTCCATTATTGCATGAGGGAACTCTAACAACCTTTTGACTTGGTATTCAATGATTGCGTACATACATAAATAAGGTTGTTGTCTCCTATTGGAAAGGGAATTGGATGCGAAAGGTGTGCTTCCACCATCAACAATGAAGACATTGACATGAGAAAGAGTCAACTGCGTGGAAGAAGATACCGACATGTGTGTTCATTCTGGTGGAGTTGTTAGGAAGTTTTGGTCTGAATTAGTTAGAAAGTCGGTTATGTGGACAATTTTGTAAAGGATCAAGCCTATAAATAGAATTAGGGGTAGAGTCATTAGATCCTTGAAGGATCAATCAATGGATAGGAAGAATTCATGAATGAATGTATTTTCTAGTTTTGAGTCTATTCGATCGAGGGATGTTTGTATTTTTATAAGGTGTTTGCGGAAGTAATATAATGATGGCGTTGATGGAGAATTGTCTGTTCTTTTTTGCATGTTTGCGAAATATGTGAACTTAATGCTGGTGCAATATCTAAATTTACATGCTTGAATCTGAATGATGCGAAGTCTTGCAAGGATTAATTGGTTAAGATCTGTTGATTTTTTTTTAAAGTAAATCCAAATTATGCTAATGTGATGTCTGAATTAGAATAGTTGTGAGTGATAAGTAGTAGATGTTATGAATCATATGCACAGAACCTAGATCTTTGATTAATGTTGTGATATAGTAAGTAATAGTTTGAGAATCCTCTTCCTTATGTGGAAACATGGTTCCTACAGTCCTCCCTCAGATATCTCAGGTAAGACTACATATGCAACTTCACAGGTGTTGTTGGATAGGGTAAAACTTGTTTGGGCTAATGTTTAGGGAGATTGCATCGATGGGTGTCGACAGATATGTGGAGTGAACCTTTATCGAATATAGTTTGTTAAAAAATGGTTCCATTGTTGGGACCATAGTACATAGAGGAAGATGACATGTTGTAGCATCTGACAAAACCGAATATCCAGGATTGGTTTGATTAGAAGGCTCGATAATTAGTAGAAGAAGAAAATAAAAACTACATATTTTCAGTAGAAGAGTGGTTGGGGAGATATATTTACTTCGATATCCATGAAATATTCTTCGTTGAGTTTCCAATAATATTGTATGAGTGGTTGGCGCAACTTACTTTTGTAGAAGGGAAGTTTCCAAGGAGGTGAACCTAATCAGTGGACCCCAAAACTAATTGAGCAGTTGCAAAGGGTGAACAACAAAGATTCGAGAGCTGTCAAGGTTTGGATAGACAACATTTTAGAAGGATATATCACTGAGTTTTTTGTTGACATAGTTAATTCCTACAACGACGCAAAGAGGGAATTCTTTAAAGGACCAAGTAGAAGATTTCTATTGTCATTACAATTGTGGATTAGGATGCCAATTTGTGAAAGGGGAATACTGAATATGAATTCCAATGAGTAAAGATATGGTCTGCGAAGGTTGTCAGTACTACGAAGGAGAGGGTTGGATGGAATGATACGGGGCAGATGGGTGGAAGTTACGAAGAGACTATGAGGTATATCATGGAAGAGTGTGGACTCCTATGAAGTGGGGTGAGGTTTTAGCAAGAGAAGAGGAAGAGGGCTCTGGAGAGTCCATTTGTGACTGAAATGAGAAACTGTGAGAAGCGGCAACAAGGGACTAAGCACCCATACACTGACAAAGGGAAAAACTAGGCTACACTTGAGCCTAAGGAAGGACCAACCCAAAGCAACATAGTACCTACCGCATAATATGCCAAGTTCACGAGGAAGACACCCAAACTCATCGCAAGGTTGTCTGGTGTGTCAACACAACAGTAATAATAGTAGATCGACGAATACTAGGAGGAGACCCAGGATGGTGGGTGACAATGTGAAACTACCCTTGTTCTAGGGAATTGGGACTGGAGATCCTAAAAAATATTGGTTTTTATGTGAAGCAGTATGGACTGTAAAGTAAGTGCAAGATGAAGACATCAAGAAGGGACAACTAGCAACAACCTTTCGAGGCTAGGCATTGTATTGGTACATGAAATTTGTACAAGTACCAATAGGACATCCTCAGAAAATGTTAGCACGGATCAAGACAGGACTGATCAAAGAATTCAAAAAGATGGAATATAAATCATAGTACATCATTGAACTGAAGGAGATAAATAAGTATCCTAATGAATCAGTATGGGACTTTGATCAACAGTTCAAGACTCTGATGGATAAGGTAAGTTTTGGAAGGAACGATGTACAGCATAAAGATTGGTTTATTGCAACATTGGCACCAAACATGCGTATTCCATTAATGCAACAGATGATTGCATCCCATATGAAAGCTCTATAAATTGCTATGAAGTTGGAAGCTTCGTGAGTCGGTGAAACGGGAGTTAGCATGAACCAGATCCAGTCTCAACTAGCGAACCTTACTATTCAGTTGCAAGATATCAAGAAGGGAAAATAAGTCCGTGAAGAAGTATGGTGCACCCGATGTCAGTATGAAGGGAATCATAAGGACCAATGCCCAGACTTTCGCAAATATCTGTAGGTTGGAGTCTCATATCTGCTAACTCAAGGAGGATGCCCATGGTGTCGGATTTGTCAAACCAAAGGACATTAGTTAGAGGAATTTGTATATCTTCAAAAGGTTGTGTTGAAACCGATGAACTTGTTCTATAATTTTTTTTGATCGGTTGGTCGTGAGGAAAAGGACTATGGAGTGTACAAATTGCTCCAATAAAGGACCATGGATACATATTTTATGAAGGGAGAGGAGAATAAACCAATATAAAGACCACTTCCACAACCACAGTATAACCAATCGCATCCACAATACGCTCAATTGTAGTCTAACCCACCATAGTATGCACAGCCGCAACAATTGTAGTTCAACCAATCACAAAAATAGTTTAACCAGCCACAATATAACCAATAATTGTATCCATAGTAAGGAGGATTCCGCAAGGTTATAATGGAGGTTTCAGTCACGGAGGAGGTATGGGACGAGATCGTGGACTCATGAATTTCTATAATTGTAGATTATTGGGGAATTACCAGAGATACTGTCTAAACCTACAATATCAGTGTACTTATTGCAGTGCTGCAGTCCATACTATTGAAGAATGTCCATAACTTATTTTGAAGTGGCAAGAGAAGAATACTCCACCACCACCACTGAACCAAAACCAGAATGCATCTCAGAACTAAGATTCCGGACCAAATGTAGGGAAGATTTAAGATAAACCAATAACTCATCCATGACATTTTGGAGTCATAGCCAAGGGAGGATCTACGACAGGAGCCGACATGTTGTTGATAAATAACCGACCAACAGCTTAAAAGAAGGTACAATTGATGTAAACATCGAGAAAAAAAATTTCTTTGACGTAAGAGACATGCTGAACAGACACATTGGTAAGTTACATGTCTATGAAATGCCACCAATTTTTTATTCGACAGCTATATTGGGATCATCAATGAAGGTTAGTACTTCACAAAGTTTTCTAGAAAGTTGTTTGTCACTAGAAAAAGATCTAGATGCGTTAGCAGAAATAACACGCTTGTTATTTCGATGGGAAGGAGGATGACGGGATCACCTAGTGAATTCACTACAAAAGAAGAAAATTAGATGAGAGATGAGGATGAATGTTCATATCAGAAAATATGATGTATATTTTTTCACCATGGATCTAGGATTAGATGTCAATATTTAAACAAAGAAAACATGGGAAAGGATAGGGAAACCGCAATTGGTTTGGTATCCGGTACAACTGCGACTAGCAAATCATGCCAAGGTATTGCCCATTCATAGAGTTCCTCGTTTACCTATAAAAGTGGAAATACTAAATACATATGCATACTTTGATGTCATCAATATAGTCAACGAGAATTTTTCATACCTTGCATTGTTGGGAATCGATTGGGAAAATGAGAACTTGGAGGTTATTAATTTCAAGAAACGAGTCATGACATTCAAGAATTGTGATATGAGGGTCATCGCCCCTTTGGATCCAATTGAAGGACAAGGATATGTCAAACTAGTAAAAGATGAAGTGGTAGGAGGATGGGATAATTCCTATAATATTCCCAAAGACTACATCAATCCCATCGCATATGGGGAGTTGGGATGGCATATTACTAGTTCAACATCTTCAGATTTTGATGATGAGCTGGAAAACTGTTAGAACTAAATACACAAAGTATCAATCAGGAAATGCATGCGAGTCACCCAGTCGCTAAAGTGGGTAGAAACATAAGTCATCGAATTACCAATATATGAAGGAGTATTGAATTTGGTGAACTTCATTCTAAATTTTGAAGAAAATTTTTCAGAACCACAACGATTGTTAGCATTAGATGAAACCTTTAAGGCCACTTTGAAAAGATGGTGGGATACGCATAAGGTAGAGATATGTAGCATCCCCGACCCTCCGACCGGGAAAGAGGACGCTACCAAACACCAGACATCCGGGCAAACATCCCCATGAAAATGAACAGAGATAAATGCTGAAATTAAAAAGCTTAACATTATGCATAACATGATGCATAATCCATCATACAAAGATGCATAATTACTCAACATTCAGCGGAAGCAAACATATACATTCCAGCATTCAACAAGTTCATCATAATTCATTTGACAGTAGAAATAATTGCAGAGATGAAACAGTCAGGAGTACTTATCTTTTTGATGAAGAATTCACTCCGCAACCAGCTACGTCGCTGCAACGTTCCACCCAACCATAGGCCAGCATGCTTATCAATCTCTCAGCAACACTGCCACCCCCGAGCTGGGCATGATTCCTCCAGGAATAAGGGTCAATGCAGGTTTACACATAGCCAAGGTTTGCCAATCAACAAAACCCACACAGTAGGGTTTTCCAGGTCATCAAGGAGCTAGGATAGGCTAAATGCCAAGCTGGTGGCCTCAACACTAACTTCTCAAGCATAACCAGCCTCTAATCCCACTCTCAATAGTCTGAAGACCAACCACTGCATATCGCAGCAAAACAATCCCTTCACAGCTCTGTGAAGAAGGAAAAGACAATCGGGTGACAATCCCAACCAACGGGTGGAACACAACTCAATTCCAACCACGCTCCAGATTTGTTCTTGGACCTAGCGTGGCCAAAACAAATCAGCAACAACATTTAAAAGACATCTGCAGCCTCAACAATGGAGAAGCAACCCAAAACCAGGGTAGATCAACATCCCAAACTCACCATGAAAAGACAGTCCCAAAACAGGGAAGAAGTCAGACTCCCAGTGTGGACAGAGGAAAAATCAGCCAATAGATGTGGAAATCAACAGCCAACCAACATCCACAAACCCACAGCACACACAATTCCCCAATGTAATGGTTGGGAAACTTACATAGGAAGAAAAGGGAAAAGAACAAACTCCTAGCCCGTGTGCAAAGGAAAAGACACAGCCCAGGCAAAACATGGAAGAAAGAAACACACATGCAGTCCGAAATGGAAGATGAAAATAGGAGTCTCAACAGCATCCAAAATTCATGGAAGAACGACAGCAACCCAAAATGTGGGTGAAACCAACAGCAATCCCGAATCACGGGTTAAACTAACAGCAAGGAAAAATTGTGGCTGAGAAACCACAGCTATTCACATAGACAGTAGAAATCGTGCCCTTGAGGCCGCTCTTCTAGCTTGCTGCATGCACAAAACCCAAAGGAGAACCCCGACTGGTGCATGATGAAAAGCAGAACGTCTCTCTGCGTGAGGATCCAAATTCCCTAGACCACCATCGTGAAGGTGAAGACCAGGCGTGAGGAAAAATGATGGCTTCTGCCGCTGGGTATGTGTACCATCAGAACTGACAATAGCCTGCCCAGCTGACATCCCCCCATGCCCACGTTTCCTCAAGCAATAACTGCCCTCAACTAACTCAACAAAAAATTAAAGCGGTTGGATGAGACAAGGAAGATGGAAAATCAAATAGGGTGGTAACACATGGATTTCCCCCCCATAGACTAAGGTTTGACATCCCCCACCCTTATCCTTTGGATTCATGCCCTTTTCATTTCAACGTTGCACTGTCGTAGCTGGTTGTGGGTTTATTTTAATTGATGTGCATATTTACATGATGCCAAACTATAATGTGCCGAATAGCACGATATACCATCGGCAACTATCCCCGTTACCGAAACATACACAACCAAATCGATTGTGGGGATTTTTCCTTTAGCTCCTCACCACGATTAATTACAATATATACATCATGTAAACGGGGTCAAAACCGGGGTGTTACATTCCCATCCCCCTTGGAATAACACCGTCCTCGGTGTTCCCAATACATAGGAATACATATACAATACATATACAATTGCACATCAAAATTTCAAAATTTTGTAGATCTGTCCCACGTTCAATTATTTACTTTGAACGTTCAAGACCAAGCCCCTCGGCTTCCATGAACTTCTCTTGCTGGTTCTCAGTTTTCAGCTTATCCTGAAGTCTAGGAACTTTGCGGCTGTTGCCCTCATCATGTTCCCTCATTGGGCAGTCCTGGCGTAAATGATGTCCTTTACATTCCCATCATTTCACTGACTGCTTCATCTTTACCTGCTCAATTTCCTTTGAGCCTTTATGCCTGGACCGTTTCTTAACGAGTCTCTTGGATGATTGTCCCATCACCGATCCACCTTCCTTTCCACTGCCGATTGATCCCAGAAGGCTTTTCAACTCCCTTTGTAAAGCAATAGAGTCTTGCAAAATTTGGTGGTTCATTTCATTCTGCCTTTTCTGTATCTTGAGCATCTCCCCAAGATTTTCTTGGGTCTTGGCAATCATTTGAAGGAGACTT
>LPNX010277650.1:113101-124930 GCA_001517045.1 Pseudotsuga menziesii
GCTACAGTTGGTTCACAGCTAGCTGCAGTAAGGACTATTGATGTGGTTTTCTACTGAGAAGCAACCAATAAATTGTCTGTATCAGTGAATACATTATTTCCATCCCATTAATAATAAATACTTTGATACATTTGATACCTTGGGGCATATGCATTGGTTGTTATGATCAAATTATGAGTTGGTTCTCATTCCCCTTAATACTGATGATGTATATCTCTATTGAGAAACAACCAACAAATAGGTCATCTCACTGAATACACTATTTCCATGTCCTTAATAATAAATATTCGATATATTCTATGCCTTGGGGTATATGCAGTAGTTCTTGTTATAATCGAATTATTTCAATGATTTCAGAGAATGCCCATTGACTCATTGAACAGTCCAATCACAATGTGATTCTGATTCTGAAACAATGAAACTTATATATTTTATAATACCCCCACACATCACATGGCTGTGTTCAATATTTTCATTTATTTTGAGTTGGTGAAAGCTCAGGGATAAATCATACCATGCTTGTGCACCCATGTTCTCACTGTGGGCTTGGAGCATGTGCGTTGGGAAACAAGGCCTCAAAGTTAGGGCCACTGACTGAAGGCCATTCTTACTAAGTGGATCCTCCAGCATGCTCCCAGTTTCCTAGTGTAGCAATGAGTATCTTTGCATATAGTAAGGCTTGACACTATCAAAATCCACATCAATTTCCCCCAGGTTCCCCCCAATCAAAATCCAGCAAAGTTACACAGGCTCGTTCACTCATTGAATAGTTCAATCCAATTTTATAACGATTCTAAATCAACAGACTCAAAGATCGAATACAACACCCTACACTTTGGCATGACTTGGGGCATATGCATCTGGTATCAAGGCCTCAGAACCTGCTACTAGAGGAGCTGACAACAAGGGAATCCTTGTTCATTGATCCCTTGGCTTGCTCTTAGTTTCTAGTGTGAGTGCATCTACATATAATGTGGTGCAGCGCCAGGTCCAGGTCTAGCCTTGCTGCAGCAAGAACCCCTCACAGAATACCAGCAACACACCACTTTCTCAAAACGTGGCCCTTCCAATCAACACTAGGACCAAAATGGGAACACCATCATTAATGGCCATCATCACTCAAATGAGCAGCCTATAGTGATGTGCTGCTACATCAAAAGCTACACTACTCTTCTAGGCATTGAAATATAAACCCAGTTGAGATCTTCGGCAGATCTGGATTGGGGGTGCTATTATAAATACGTACGGATGGCCTGCCGTGTACAGCTATACATTTGCAATTGTGGGCAAAATGGAAATTTTATTTTTCATAGGAATCCAAATGAATTGAGACTTGAAACGTCTATACCTTGATTTGGAGATCATCCACAGCAGTGTGTCTTTGAATCCCTTGAAGGTCTTCCTATTTGAGACTAACAATGCCCATTATATCAAGTTCAAACAAGCTGGGCACGTTTGATTGAGGATGCTCGTGGACTTGTTGTCATTTGATGGAGGTTCTTGCTGCGTGGGAAATGGAAAAAACATGTTAAGGCTATCCAATGACCTTTGGATAACAACCAGGACAAAGGAGCATGAGGGTAAGAATATTGCTACCTTTGTATTCTGCTTACTACAAAAACTTGAATACTTCATCAGTTGATCTCCCCGCCTTGTTCCATCAGACAGAAAGGCAACCGCTCGCATATTGCACAGCTTCTGAATGATACGAGATCCATATTGCTTGGAAAAGGAAAGAGCATCGAGCATCCTTCTCCCTCAAGTTATGCTTTTCCTCTTTCATTAATCTCTTCTCCACCTGTTCTCGCTTTGGACATTGTAAAGAATTTCTTGGATTCCAAGATTACCAATTAAAGGATCTGTCGCTTAAGCGACGCTTATCACCTTCTTCTTCCACCCTAGATAATTGACCAATTAAGTTTATTTATTTAAATGATTGACCAATTTGAAGCGCTGTCACTTAAGTGACACTTATGAGATTATCCGTCTCTTAAGCGACGCTTATGAGCCTATCCATCACTTAAGCGACGCTTATGACCAAAATTTAAAAAAAAATTTAACTTTCTGATTTTTGGTAGGTTTAAAAGAAAAAATCCACGCACCGTCGGATTTTGGATCGAAATGTAGTAGTGTCAGCAACAACAGATATCATTGAATTTGAATAAGTGTGTATTTTTTGCTCCCTATTAACCCAAAAAATCCCTCACTCAGCTCTACATGGCCTACACCACCCAAGGACACTCATGCACAACCATCATTTGATCCCATTTGACCCCCACACCCTCAAGAAGGCTTAAAAACATGAAAAAGGCCTTAAAAACCCCTAAAAAGAGCCTAATAGCTCTCATAGGGGATAAAGCCTCCAAAAAGGGGCTAAAACTCCTCAAAGGATCCTAAAACCCTAAAAGGAGCTAAAGATTGAGCGAAAGGGGCTAAATCCCTAACCAGGGGCTTAGAACCCTAAAAAATATATAAATAGAGGGTGGGGGTCACTCTCAAAACATTCCTCCCTTGCATATTGTTATGTTGCTTGAGTGGATGCCTTGAGACCATTTGTCTCTCAATCCACCCACACTCCCTCTCATCCATCCTCCCATTGAGCCATAGCTCCTCCATTTCCAAGAGAGAGGTGCTTCTCCAAGCTAGGGCATGGTGGCCCATTTCCACCAAGAGGTATAAGCTTTGTTTATTATCATTTTTATTCTAGTTTTTCTAGCTTAGTTTGCTTGCAGGTTTATTTTATGATCTAACAAGTTGTATGCAGGTTTATGGAGTCTAACCTTGTGTGCAGGGTTTCCATTTCTTTCTTTTCTGTTCTCTTTGCTTTAGTTTCGTTTCGTTTTTCTTGCATTACCATCAGGAACCCTATCCTTCTCTCCCATAGATGGAAGGTAGCCATTCCTTCCCTATAGCAAGGGAAAAATCCATGCTACAGAACTGGTGACCATACCAGGTCAATCCCACATGATCCCTGGGTTTATTTTTCAAATTTTCAGTTTTTAATTCTATTTTTTTCCCTAGTTTAAATTTCTGTTAAAATCTAGTTTAGATATCTGTTTATTTGCGTTTCTAGTTACTGTCGAGCCTCCTCAAGGACAATCCGAGCCCATTTGGCCATAGTACAGGTTACTGTTGGCCGGATCTGGCTCAAGACAAAAGAAATTTCAGTTTTTGGAGCAGGTCACTCTCACCGGGCCCAGAGAGGGGACCAGGTCGCTCATTCTATCCTAACAGGTGCGACCAAGTCACATATTTAGCCCCAAAAGGTGTGACCCCCTTCCAGAAGTTATCCCGCTTCTATATACAGATTCTGAGTGACCCCCTCGCCTGTTTCTAGGAAAATATGGTGACCCCCTCGTCACATTTGACCTGAAAAGTGCGATCTGTCACTCAGAGTTTTATTTTTTAAAAGTTAAGGACTATCAATGTGGCTCAGTTGCCTCTGTCCATCCAAACTATTTTTGTTTCTGTTCATTTCATTTGTAGAATGTGTAAATCAATGGTTAATGGATTAATGAACAAAGCTTGATTAAAATTTACTTAAAATCAACATCTTTCCTAGCCCTCCATCCTCTACCCAGTCATCACCCTTAGGGGTATTCTGGGATAAGATGAAGGGTGAAGCTCGTATAGTAATAGGCACTTTACCTATTATTTTTCGAAGGCACTAAAAATATGTGACTTGGAAGGTAGAGGGGGTAGAGAAGGAGGGCTTCTCATGGCACTCAGCGTCCTCCTTGTTGACCAACCTTGCATCTGGAGGGTGACCCATGGATCTACGGATGGGCTTAGTCCCAATTGTGTTGAGAGCCCAACACCCTCTCCTGGTTGAGGAGAAATATAGGTGCAAGGTAGTCACCTAGTCAGGCTATCATAGTTTAGGTTCATAAATGGTACATGTGTAAAATTTCTGATTACTATTTACTACTTTCATTCACAATGTTGTGAACTCTATGGAATATTCATAAACCATTTAAGCAGCCACTAGGTATAACAGAAAAACAAAATACATACACACCATACCATATAAATCAACCCAACTCAGTTCATGATGATGAGTAAGCCATTCAAATTTACAATTTACACTAAGTTAAACATCTGTAGTCCTTGAGGACATAAATCCTTGACTGTCTTAACCATGGGAAGTACTTAGGCTCAGCTAAGAAACTCATTATGAGGAGTACCATGGGAACCCGAAGTAGCCAGCTGCTGAGAGGAATTGCCAAGCGAAACGGGCAACGACCCCACCGATTGACTAGCACTCCCGTGAGGAAAAATCCAAGCATTGTCTTTTGGTAGTCTTGGTGGCTGAGTGACCACCTGAAGCCAATAGGAAGCCATTAAAACCGGGGTCCAAAAATCATTACCACCAGTTTGACATACAAATATGACACGATTGATCCCTCATGCTCTTCCTCACGCCTAAGAGGTGAACCACCACAGTACAGGTCATTAAATTGACATCGTCGAGACCATTCTCGATGACCTTCCACGCCATTAGAAGGCCACATAGACTTTGATTTAGATTCAGACCCATATCAATCTGAACTAGATCTACACACTGTACCATCAAGCCCCATGGCTAGTGCAAACCTGGATCCATTTTTCGACGTAGTAATTGCTAGTGGACCCATGTCCACACAACAAACCACCACCAACACACCTGCAAGTGGCCCCAACATGGTCGTGCAAACCATCATAAGCCATCTACCACCACCCATATTGACTAGTCAAGTTGTCCCACCTGCAACACATGGGGGCAGTATCCCTTCAACCCACACTGTCCCACTTGGGATACACGGGGGCAGTGGCCCTTCCACCTACACTATCCCTCTTGTCATACATGGGGGTAGTGGCGCTTCCACCTACACTACACCTCCTACCACACTTGGGGGCACTAGCCCATCCACAATGGTGCCACAAGTACCCCCAATTATGCAGGTGCATCATGTACCTGCAAACCCCACCACCATGGATGCCCCATCTCACATCAACCTGGGGTCAAACCTTCCTTTCATGGCACATATCAACTTGCTTAAATTGGCTTAGTTAACAAATGACCCTATCCGCCATCAAAAATTTTGGCCTCCCATGCCAACCAAACTTCCCTCAGACATACCCAAGTTTGAAGGGAAGGCAGGGGAGTGTCCCCAAAACCACATCATGAAATTTCATCTATGGTGCTAATCAAACACCATTGTAGATGATTCAATTAGGCTAATACTATTCCAATACACCCTCACAGGTGTTGCAACCAAGTTGTACATTGAGCTACCACAAGCCAAGTACCTAGATTTCAACTCCCTGGATTTCATGTTCTTGCAATATTTCCAACTCCCTGTCAGATATGACGAAGGGGTGGAGATATTGTTATCTTGCCATAGAATACTGTGACCCACATAATCTACCACATCCATGAGTGGCAATGACGTCGTTGTTTTTGTAATATCTGACTTGACGATAGGAGCTTCCTGGATTGGTTTCTTAAAACCTCTCTCCCACCTATAGCAAAGGACATTGCATCCGAACGTCCCCAATTTGAAGCGAAGGCCATCTTGAAAGCCCAGTAGTTTGATCTGATCTATGCATAGTCTGGATACCTTTACACTGTCATTCCAGATGCTCCCCATGCTAGCACCTCCTACCGGGATGCACCGGGGGCATCCCATGGTGCAGATGGAATCATAGGTTCTGTCTCTCACCAACCACAACATCGTCCGACACCACCTATAATACCACCATAACCAAGCAACACCCCTAGTGTTTCTTACCAAAACCAACTTCTTATGCACAACCGGGGCCACCGCAGCAGGATCAGGCATTAGCTTGGCCGGCATAGCAATACGCGGGACAAATGCCCACATTTGTGGCACTGACACCTACCAAAATATACTATGCACCACCGGTGCAAGCTGTTCAAGCCTTCACCCTTACTCCACCAGCTCCATTGGAACAAGTGTTTGCACAACAAAATTTATCCAACTAGCTAGCCCCCAATAACCAACAAGGGCAAGCCAGGAATAACTGACCCTGGAACCAAGGCAACAATCAACCACAGGGAGACGATCAACAACCCAATCCTCCCAACAATGCTGTAGTGAACCGGCCAGCCCAAAATACTCAACAACCAAATGCACTGAGATAGAACACTCCATTGCAGACAAACCAGCCGTGCACACTATGCGAGGTCTACGGGAACTACACATTCAAGTATCCCTTCATGGGTTGCACTAAACTTAGCCATTAGAAACGAGGTTCAACATGCCACCAATACAACGGACCAAGCCCAACCCAACCCGGCACCACTAGGAGCTCCTCCTATGGTGCTCCAAAACCCATTACCAATCCAAGGATTGGTGGAAACCGCACCCCCTCCCCAACCCAATCCCAACACTCTAGGGGCACCTCCCATGGCAGAAATAGGTGTTCACCACCCGCTAGCTCACTACTACATTTCGACCAAAAATCCGATGGCCGTCATGTCAGATTTTCGACACTTCCCTGTCGCATGTATGATAGTTTGATTTTTTTTTAAGCATCGGAAACTTGTCGTTGGTTATCTGACACCTAAGTAACCGTCGGTTAAGCGACACCCGGAGTAACCGTTGGTTAAATGTAAAGCGTCGGTTAAGCGACAAAATATCTTCGACGGTAGTGAATTTTTTGAGAAAATAACCTTCATTCCGTCGGTTAAGCGACATAAATTCTGTTGCTTAAGCGACGGCTATAACCTTCAGTTCATCGGTAAAGCGACAATTATAGGCGTCGCTTAACCAACGCCTGTGTGTGTTTTAAAAAAATAAAATAAAATCAACGATTCCATTAATTTTGTGAGCCATTTGGTTCATTACATTGGTATCAGGATCCCTTTCAGGGCACTCACATTGATTCCAACCTTTGTCCACACACAATTATTGTAATTTATCTGTTTACATTTCTTTGACCACAAGTTGACCTTTGGCCATTTATAGTTCAGAAGTTCTATTGAAAGATTATTACGTTGCAAATTTGAGAAGAAATAAAATCACAAAAGAGAATTATCAAAGAAACCAAGATAAGAACAAAGTTGTCAAAATTAGAGAATCCACCACTTGGAATAATTGCCCATCATAATGAAATAGTTGTGGGTAGATGACATCATTGTCAGAGGTTAAAACTCAGAGCATGGAAGGAGGCACCGAGGATTTTGACTACCATTTTTTGTGGCAAATAAAACCCAACATAGCTGTGCATTGTTCTAAAGCTGCCAAAGAGGGAGTGAGAGCAATCAATTCTATTTAAATTTGCCATCTGTTAATTCTAGTCAACTCTAGTTACCATGTTTGGTTTTCTTTCTTGTAAGGCCAAGCTCAATGCCAAACTGTGAACAAATTGACTGTACAATTCTGTCATACCAGCTAAACAAGATCCTCTGAATACTACTTTCTGTTTATTGAAATAATGAAACCCAACACTCTTAATAACAACACATTTGTCCACTCATATTATCAAGCAATATACAAGATGAAACAAGCTCTGTTCGAGCATTGCTACAGGTAAAACACACTCTGTATATCCCATCGCTTGATTAATAATACTGTCTGCCCATTCCTTACATTTATTCAAGCGATAGACAAGATGCATAACACTTTGCTCTTTCCATCATTTTCAAAACATCCACAAGACATTAACTAAATATCAATTCATTTATTTGTATGAGGATCGTTGTAGGTAAAGGCATGCTCATGGCTTGAGGGTGATGGACGGTTGTGGTGCATATTGGTGTTTTAGGCTTGAACAAAATAAAGTGATGGTTGTAGGTGACATTCCTTACAACTCTAAACAGAGGAGACAATGCAAATAGGTGTTGTAGCATGTGGTTTACGTGACACTCAAGCTGATATGGAAACCAGTTAACAGGGCAAAGATAAATTAAGCTGTAGCTAAAAACCAACGATTCCAACAAACATATTTTAGTGTTGTTGTAATTGATTTGGTGATTAAAGGTGTGAATACTTCTACGAATTAACAAATGAGTGAAATATAGATGAAGCAGAGCACACAATAAACAATGCCCACACTCAAACTATGGGAAATTGGGCTATGGATACCAATAATTTGCTGGTGCTTTGCCATGGAGTCCTGAATTGGGCAGAGACAAGTTGCTTGAAATTGAATACTTCATAAGTTTTAGCAGAATTCTGCGCCATAATGTCCATTTTGGCCATACAGGGGAGCTATCACAGCTGGCAAATATCATTCTAGATATACTCTCTCAGCTTCAAACATTATACAAAGAGCATAGTGTGAAGGAAAGGGGTTGGTTATTCTTAAGGCATAGTGCATGGCTGTCTTGATTCAGGCTGTAGCGTAATTTAATTAACATGCTACGCTAATTTCTATCTATAAACCAACATGATTTAATATATTCATATCTTCCCCCTCATAGCGGTATCTATATATCTTTTCGTAGTGCGGATAGGTCTGAATTGGTCCATAGGAATATCAATCAAAATCTGAATGGGTTCTCCTCCACCTTCATGGTAAGGGCCTGAGACTTACTCGCAACAGAGGTAGCAATAAAAATAATAAATAGATTGGTTGAACCACCTGGTAATTTAATACATCCAGCAATATACCTTTGCAATTAAAGTGAGTTGGATTATGGTTGGGATTAGACTATGAGCTAACCTCCAGCAATCTATGGGAGTTGGTGATAACCTGATTACTGAACTTAGGAAATTGTTAAAGCACTAGGAATTTTTTGTTATGGATTCTTAGGGGATCTATAGTGGTTTAATAACAGGTTGGAATACTCCCTTGATTAATTCCTTATATGTGTGTACAGGCCTTTGTACAAATTTGTGGAGCAAAGGGATGGATAGAACACTACAAACCATTAACTTATACATCCGTTGATAAAAAAACAGTTTGGTTGCATGATCGATCACCTATCTACATGGCTATATTGGTCATTCGAGTATGTTGATTGATCATGGCAGGCCTAATAAACAGTAAACTTCCCCATAAGAGCTTTTGGGCTCATAATAAAAAGAAGAGTAGGGCAATGAGCCTAGAAAAGTTCAGTAACAAACATAATAGATAGAAGGATGTGTTTTAACACATCCAAACAGGTTGCAATGACATATTAAGACAAATGGAGAGTAAAACTAAATTTTCAATGAAAAAAAATAGTTGATGCTTACCTTTTCCTGCTTTTGCTGAAAGATTTGTTACCACAACCTCCAAGCTTCTTAAGCCCTATGTAGAAAGCACATACAATCCAAAATGTTAAGGAAATTTGTTTTTCTGTCCTTATTCTATACTAAAACCATTTCATAATCTGAAGCAAAATAGAGAGATATACTTCCAAAAACAAAATAAGAGAGAATGATAAGTGTGAACTTGGAACTCTGACAAAGTTTAGAGGAATTGTGAGCAAAGAAAACACAGGGAACCTGAAAATAAGCCTCCTTGTAGATCACCCTTTCCAAACACAAGCCTCTTTGCAGACTCTTGAATTGTACCCCAAGCAAGCCCTGCTCCTAGTTCTGCAAACCTGCAAAAGCACTATGCTAAAGGGTTTCAAAGCAATAAGAAATATAATACTGATTTGAAGCAATTTTCAATAAATTCCAAATATGAAGTAAAATTGTTGCATATAGAGAGTTGAGAGCAAAGAGCGTATACATACTTAGATGTGCTTTTTAACCAGAAATATGATTTTGTTTAGAAAAATCAGAAGGACCAACATTTTGTTTTAAAGGTAGATTCCTTGAAAGTTGAAATACATAAAAAGGTCATTCCATATCCTAAATCATAAAGAACCTGACCTACAAATTGGCCACATTGCCCAAAATTATAATTCCCCACATGGTAGACAGGTCACAGAATAGTAAGTTTCATGTTCTGACGTAACATTCTTAGGACAAGAAGCAATGATACTGAATCTCCTTACTATTACAATAGCTATTAATAAGACAAAAATACTTAAAAGGTAAAGTCTTTTCGTCCAAGATAAGGGATTTTCAGATGACAAAAGCACAATGAAATCATCTATTTCTATTCTACCCAGTGCTTAATGAAGTAGAGTAAATAATGAAAAAAAAAACTTTATGGGTTGTCTTTAAATGCCCAGAAACACTCCAAATTGCTCATATTTTCTTGCATTTTCTTGCTAACTTGCTCTCTCCTTCAGCAAATGTGACCACGGATGACCGAGAGGACTCAAGCACAACACATCAAAACAACTATGGTATCCATAAAATCAAATAGGGCATCATAATAGAGGTACTTTGTGGGGATTTCTTCTTTTGCGGTGGATAAGGTAACTAGGATTTCTCATCTTCTGCTGTTACAGCTGATTTCCCAGCCCAGACGGTACTCTCCTCCAAGCATATTTTCTCCTTTCTTCTCTGGTGTTAGGGTTTTAGAGGTTAGAATCTTTGTTTTTAGGGCTCTTATAACTGTTGTTAGGGCTTGTTTGGGGTGTTTATTTAGGTCATTTTTTGCTGTTAATGTTTTTTCTGGCATTTGAAGGCTATTAGTGTTCATACAAGCAACAGTGCTAACTCTTTCAGGATCCATCACCAACAGTGCTAACTCTTGGTTAGTGGATAGTGGTGCTTCTAGGCATATGACAAATTTCTTTGAAGGACTTACAAGCTACAGGAAAAAGAAGTTCACTAATCAAGTAGAACTTGGGGATGACACCACCTACAAAATCGCAAGAGTTGGCTCAACTTCACTTCAACTTGACTCAGGGACGGTTCTGCACATCGAAGACATACTATATGTCCCTGGTTTGAAAAAGGACCTCCTCTCTGTTGTACTGACACTCAGGAATAGTAAATTTTAAATCAGGACAATAGATTGAGTTGTCTCATCGCCATAGAAATGCAGCAAATCTCACAGTACACTACAGAAAATGATATTTGATAAACACATAAAAAGGAGTGGAAATAAAAGATCAATAAAAGATCTGGTTTATCCTCATGTTCAGCCAAACTAAAGAGATTTACAGCTCTTATTGTGAATCCAAATTAGGAAAATTTATTTTCCATATAATCTGTAGGTTATAACTTATAAACAAATCAGAACAAATACCGACCAATTCCAAATATATAATGTATGGTAGTCAAATCAACCTATTGGTCATAAGGAACTTGCTTCGCAGATTCTACTTGTTCATTTATAGTAATGGAATAATAAGATCTAATTTAGGACTTGAATGAAGACTACTAACATAGAACTAAAGAAAATAAAAAAGGCAACAATTGGAAACATGATTGTATAAAATGTTAAACTGCCACCAACAATTTAGGGAAAATGAGCAAGAAGAGAAGATACCATTTGGGACTCAACACTAATGGAACAATGATTTAAAGAGAAACGATCATAGTAGAGAGAAAAGGTGAGACTCGTATACATGATGGTAGATATAACAGAGGCACTCTAGCATAAACCGTAGGTTTGCAGCTTCACCCCAAACGAGAAGATATAGTCCCATATGAAGAATTTTCTGCTGTTGCTTTTCCTGTTGGATGTTTGGTAACCTGTAATTCAACAAAACAATAGAATGAAGCCCACTGGCATCTTTTTGGAAGAAATATTTCAAAACACTGCTCGCAGAACAATTATTAAAGTTCCATGTGACAAATAATTCCATTTCAATGTTTTCCCTAAGTATCTACACCTTAAAATCACAAATAATTCCATTTCAATCTTTTCCCTAAGTTAATATTGCACATAATATAACAGTCTTCATGAAAATATTGCCAATAATAAATGGAAGCTTAAACATCAACAGCTTTACAACACCACAAAAGTCCACAAATCTTACCAAAGGCT
>LPNX010277650.1:130841-146152 GCA_001517045.1 Pseudotsuga menziesii
ATTGGATAACACATGATTACTTGGAATTTCAATCAAAGTTAAAAGGCCCATTTTGAGTTGAAATTTCCTCTAGTGCTTGACTGAAGGAGGTGATCAAATCAGATCCAGAGTTTATCTTCAGCATCCTTTATGGGGAATTTCACCCTCCCTCTCTCCTCAACATGTTTTGGCTCATCTGGATGAGTTTTGGTGGATGCTTCAGTCAACAGGTTGAGGTGTTAGTTAGATCAGCTCTCCGATTGACAATTGCACTCAGTGAGACTTAGATCTGGCTTAGTTAGACACAGATCAGGCATTGATGGACTCTCCATCAGCATATTTGGTCTATCTCCTTGGGATTTGCGCCCCCCCTGGGTTGGATCTCCTGGTTTTTGTATATATCCAAGTACAACAGCCTCTTCCAAGCTAGTTAGAGTTGGATTGAAGGGCTTGCTATTGTAATATTGTTGTAATCTTTTGATTGTTGTAATAAAGAAGCTTTGGAGGCTAAATGGTGTAATGCTCTCATGTGTGTGGATTAAGCATTGTCTTATGGCTATTGATGTTGCTGGATTTTCTCTCAATTTCTGCAACTGAACCCTGTCTGGCTTGAACGATTCAGTTGAATCGATAGGAGTATAGTTGGGCAAGTAAGGTTACTTGTTTTTTCTATATCTCATAGCATATATGTTTGAATATCTAGATTATACATGTTTAATAAGTTTATTTGCATGTAAATTTTGTCTCTTTTTCATATATATATCCAGATCTCATGAGGTTTCGTGTAGGATTGTCTGTTTAGCTTTCAGGTAGCAAGGATTGGACGAGCTATGGATCTAGTTTGACTCCACTGTACATCCAAAAACTTTGAGAAGGAATTGCCCCTCTATATTCCACTAACAAGTTTCCATTGCAGATCCATCCAACAACGGGCCTTTCCCCTTCTCTTCTTCCTTTCTTTAAAAAATCAATCTTTCGGTTACCTGTCTCTTTCTCTTATGATCAGATCTAGTTCTAAGAACTGAATATATATTGTTAGATCTAGTTTATAAGAGTCTTGTTGCTTAGATCTATAATTTTATAAAGAATATCATTTCATAAAGATAGATCTAGGTGTAGGAATCTCCTTTTTTGCAAGTAGCTAAAGCATAGATCTAAAGCTTGCTCATAAGGTAGTTTATTTTCCCATTCTTCAAAGATTTAAATTCTGAAAGAAAAGTGCATATCTCATTGGCTACCCAAACAGAAAGCCAAGATTCCAAGGAAAGCTTGCTTTCCTTGGTTCCTTTTTGCAAAACTAGATTAGCCCCTTTTAACAATTTTTTACTTAGTTTTTCTTCGATAACTAGCGTGGTGACCCAAAACACTTTTAAAGTGTGTTTGGGCACATTTGATTCTAATTAATCGCTGTTTTTTATCAGGTCTAACAAAAAAGAGAAGGAGAATCTGCCCATTTTCCAACTCTTGGATGAATCGGAGTTTCCTGGAAGCTTCCCCCACCACCTTGTTTAATTCTAGCTTGTTACAAGCTTGTTGTAAGCCTTTGGATCCCAAATAACAAGGACCAAAGTGCAGCAATTTTAATTTGCTGATATTTTAAATCACTTCTAATAAAAGGAAAAGGTCCTTTCGAACAGGCTCTTTCGAGCCTATTCACCATCCCCCCTGGGGGGATTTGCATTGGTGTCAATTTTTTAATTTTTGCTCATATTTTTTCAAAATAGCATAACTCTAATATACAGGGTAGTATAATTTGATTCATTATCAATTTCATATTCCATATTTGATATTTCAAAGTAATCTTAATACTTACCCCACGACTTCTCGATTGACCCGAAAGGGGAAACAGATGCGTGCTAGGACTAATTAGAAAACTGAAATTGTGTATTTGTGTTTTCCTTTTCATCATATGTTTCTTTAGCTATTATAAAATTAACCACTCCTTGATTCCCCGATTGAGATCCACTTGGATTGAAAGAGGTTCCTGGAGGGTTTTCTTTTTAACAAGAACACCCAATTTTAAAATTTACTAAAATTTACAAGACTCCGGTGTGTATGCTCTGCACTTGGCTGCGGTTCATCTGATCATTCAAGTTGTATCAAAAGCACTTGAGTGACTAGTATAATTAGGACTCACTCTCCCAAATTGACAAACCATCAGGTGAAAATCCAACACCTAGATCAAACCATCACGGTGGCAAAATACCCAAAGGAAGTGGGAACTTCTGAAAAGTGACCTTAGGGCACCAATCTCTATCACACCCTAATGGGTGCATTATGAAAAATAGCCCCAAAGACTCCATTCAGCCCACATATTCCTTGCGGGTAGCCATGAAGGTTTAGTTTTGGACATACTCCAAGTACTCTCGGGTATATCTGGAGTCCACCCCTTCCCCTAATTTTAATCAACTCACACCTCAAATTTAACTTAAAATGTACCAAGAGGCAATTGCAAAACATTCACTCCAAGCACATGCAAGTACATTGATTTTATTTTTTGACTCCATTCTAAGGCACTGGTTATTTTCTTGCTTTATATATATATTGTGTATCAGCATTGTGCTTTCGTGTGTTCATTTTTGTATCTTGTCATCTTTGATTGTCTATAGTTAAATTTCAAACTCCTAAGTAACTGATTCAGTTTAACATCACCATACTAAGTACTTATCCTTAGTAACTTGATAGGGTCTATCCCCCTTGGCTTTGTTAGGAGTTGAGCCTAAATGGAGGAGTCAAGAACAAGGTGACAGCCTTGACTCGAGACTTTCCCCTAAGGACACACCAAGTGGCTTGAATATTTCTGCCACTTGACCAAGGTGTGTGAAAGGCAGCAACATGACTCAAAGTTGATCACATTCGACACAGAGAATGGAGAACCGTGAAGGCCATTAACCATTGCCTTTCAAATCCCGGTGGCTATCTAGAATTTGGTCATGCACCGGTGCATGGTGGATGAAGGGGAATCCATGTGTATTATGTCTACCCTAGTCTGGTAGAATCTTGGATCCCCAATTCTTCAACCATACTCCACAAATCTAAAGGCTTATGATGGCCATCCCACTAAAGCCCAAGGAATCCTCCCCCACGTCCCCATCACATTAGCCAGGAAGATAGTTCTGATTGACATAGAGGTTGTCAATGCTTAATTGGACTATAACCTTCTCCTTGGAAGAATTTATATGTACACCATGAGAGCCATAGCATCAACTATTTTCCATCTCATGATGTTCCCCCATGAAGGGAAAAACATGACTGTTGACCAACTAACTTATCATGATCCACAAGCGCTAACCACACCCACCAACGTTATCCCTACGATCAACACCATTGATTTGCAAGGGCTGACCACACTCGCCAAGGTTATCCTTATGGTCAACACCATGGTTGACAACATACCAGCCTCTGCATTGTTGAATGTGGGCCTTGGGTTGTTTTTTGATACCCCCATGATGGTTTCTTTCCCCTCAGTATCACCACCATCGACACCAAACAAGACTTTGGACTTGTGTATGCTCTCATCCAGCACCACTGCACCCAAACAACAACTGCAGCCGCAGCCCCAACCGCAACCACAACACCGTCCACAGTTGTAACATCAACAGCAGCCGCAACATCATCCACAGCCGCAGCAGTACACGCAACTGCAATCACAACCTCATCCCCAAATACAACCATCAGTGAGTTATTTGGGCTCCTCCCCAGTCCACACAATTCCCTTCCTCTTTCCCCTACCTGGTTTCATGAACAAGCCAGTAATGGCCACCTTAAACTTACCCAACTTTACATTGAGAATTCCTGTGTGGTATCTTGATCCACCGGCTCAACCTCCAATGCCCTAGGTAGTATTAATCCCCATACAACCCATTGTGGTTGAATCTCATCCTCCACCAGGCCCACAAAAACCAATCACCACACTCGCACCACCCCACTAAAAAAGGGCCAGGGGAAAAAATGCGAAAGCTATTGCTGAACCTCGACAGATCCTGCCTTGCACCGTCTGTGAATAACAGGGCCATCCAACTCAAAACTGCCCAGAGATTCCTATAATCCATGTGCATTTGGATTCCATGGATACAACTAAAAACCTCCTCGTGGTTGAAATTCCAAGCGCACCAATAGTGAGAAACAAGTCATTGAGAAAAAACCATGCTTGCTCCCTTTGTGGATTGTATGGACACTATTCTCACCATTGCCAAGAATTGTCTGAATTTTGAATGGATTTAGCTGACCTTCGACAACATTACCTTGAATCTGAGATCACTCTGAGTGAAGAAGTTCACCCCCCACCTCCTTCTTCGGACACCATGTCCATTTACATGATGTCCAGTTCTATTGACCCTCTAGTCTCCACCATTAATGACGATCCATCATACCCATCTCTTTGTTTCTTCCGTAATGATGAGGAGATACTTGAAGCCTAAACCACCCCAGAATACCCATGGGATGACATGCACTATCGCTCGTTCCTCCTCCTCAAAGAACTTGTGTCACAGTCAGACCATTTTTCTATGGAAACCAAAGATTTCATTCATGGGAAAGTCGACTGGTTCAAAAACCCCATTCTAGTACCAGATGCGTTCGAAGAAGGGAACATGGCTAACATCTCGCCAACCACCAAAATCAACATCTCAACCAACCACGAGGTTGTTGAAGAAATCATGCTGGGGGCATCCTGCTCCCTGGAAGAAGTCACTGCCTACAAAGCTCTCTTCCAAGAATTATGCGACATCTTTTCTTGGTCTTACATTGAAATGCCTAGGTTGGATCCATCCATCATGGAACACCACATCGACACATGGCCCGATGTGGCCCCCATACGCCAAAAGTAATGGCCCATCCATCCTTCCAAAGTGACTATGGTCAAAGCCAAGATAGAGAAGCTACGCATAGCCGGATTCATTTACCCCATTGCGTACACCACTTGGGTTTCTAATCCTGTTCCCATGAATAAAAAATAGGGCACCATCCGCATTTTCACAGACTTCCATGATCTAATTGGGGCATGTCCCAAAGACAACTTCCCAGCACCCTTCATCGATCAGATTATCGATTCATGTGCTGGACATGAGGTCTTTTCCTTCATGGACAACTTTTCTGGATATAACCAAATCTAGATCTAAAAAGAAGACTGTTATAAGACTGCATTCACAACCCCATGGGGAACATTCTCATATCGAGTCATGCCCTTTGGCCTGAAAAACACTGGAGCCACCTTCCAGCACGCCATGACATACTGTTTCCATGATCTAATCCATATCGTCTTGTTCTACTTGGAAGACCTTACCGCTCGATCACCAAAATGAGCACAACATGTGGATGACTTATGACAAGTATTTTTGCATTACCGTAAGTACAAAATTCTACTGAATCCCCTAAAGTCCATCTTTTGTGCCCCAGCAGGCCATCTACTTGGGTTCATCGTATCCCACAAAGGGATAATGGTAGACCCCCTCAAAGTTTAGGCTATCCTTGATCTTCCTTCAGCAAAAACTTGGCACCAACTACAGAGCCTCCAAGGAAAGGCCAACTTCCTTTGCCGCTTTATACCAGAGTATGCAACAAAACCCTATGGATTCATCTGCCTACTTTGCACAAAAATCTCCTTTGCTTGGGATCAGGAAGCATAAGAATCATTTGATGCACTCAAGCAAGCCCTAGCTTCTGCACCATTACTTTCAGAACCAGACTTCACCTGAGACTTCATTCTCTACATATCGGCCTCAAACAACACCATTGCTAGAGTATTGGTCCAAGAAGACAATGCTCGCTATGAGCACATTATTTATTACATTAGTCAGAAGTTGACAAGTCCCCCACTACGATATTCACTCGAGGATAAATTGGCCCTCACCATCGCCTTCTCAGCTCAGAAGTTGCGCCACTACATCATTGCTAACCATACATGTGTAGTGGCCGATTCAAACCCAAGTGATACCTCTTAAGCCATCGCCTTCTACAAGGTTGTGCGGCTAAGTGGATAGTCGTCCTCCAAGAATTCGACTTAGAATTTATTTCCCCAAAAATTACAAAGGCACTTGCACTGGCCATGCTCATGACTGATTTACCCCCATTAACTGTGTCATCACCTCCCAAGGATGACCTCCCTGATGATTTCCTATTCATCATATCCACAGAATACCCATGGTATGGGGACATCCTTCCATACTTACGAACACATAAGTTCACGACACACTTAAACTATGAGGACAGGTGATGCATTCGACATCAAGCCATTTGCCACCTATTGATTGGAGATGTTCTTTATCATCAAGGTATTGATACTATCCTACGTCATTGCCTCACCCATGACGAGGTCGAGAACATCCTCAACGACTGTCATAGTGGAGCCTGTGGTGGCCACCTTTCAGGTCTGGAAACCGCCCAGAATATTTTACGTGCCAGAAACTTCTGGCCTTCCTTATTTGTTGATTACATAGAGGCAGTTAAGCGTTGTCGCAGTTGTCAGCTCTTTACCCCAAAGGCAAGAACCCCCACTGCACCATTACACCCTGTAGTTACAGTCGGGTCTTTTTGCAAATGGGCAATCGACTTCATGACAATCAACCCTGTCTTGGCCAACAGTCATAAATACATCATTATGGAAGTCGATTAATTCACTAAGTGGGCCGAGGACATGCCCACATTTGATTGCAAAAGTGAAACAATAGCATGCTTCTTCTTCAACCATGTTATTTCATGATTTGATGTTCCTAAAAAATTGGTGTTAGACCATGGAACACACTTTCAAGATGCTGTTTGGGCTGAGCTGTAAACCATGTTGAAATTTGAACACTAGTACTCATCTTTCTACTATCCCCAGGGCAACATCCAAGTTGAAACAGTCAACAAAATCATCAAAACAATGCTCCAAAGGATGGTGGGAAACCATAAAACCAACTGTCATCACATGTTATTCTTCGCCCTATGGGCTTATTGCACATCCACAAAAACCGCAACTAGTTTCACTCCTTTCCGCCTAGTACATGGCGTTGAATCAGTACTTCCTATAGAGTGCCAAATCCCATCTCTCCACCTCATGGTATAACTCCTCCCTGATACTTCACCTTTAGAAGAACGACTCCTCCAACTCAAGCAAACCATAGAAGATCGTCAAGCTACCCTTCAAGCCATCGAAGTAGCGAAAATAGGGTCAAAGGCCCACTATGACTCCCATGCCCATCCTCGCACATTCGATGAAGGCAATATGGTTCTAGCCTATGACCAACCCAATGACAAGTTGGGCAAAGGCAAGTTTGAGTCAATGTGGTATGGCCCATATGTCATCCACCGTTGCCATGAAAAAGGGGAATACACCCTTGTTAACCCAAAAAATTCTTCATTCAGCTCTACATGGCCTACACCACCCAAGGACACCCATGCACGACCCTCATTTAACCCCATTTGACCCCCACACCCTCAAGAAGGCTTAAAAATAGGAAAAAGGGCTTAAAAACCCCTAAAAAGAGCCTAAATAGCTCTAATAGGGGCTAAAACCCCACAAAGAAGCCTAAAACCCTAAAAGGAGCTAAAGTTTGAGTTAAAGGGGCTAAAATCCCAAAAAAGGGGCTAAATCCCTGACCAGGGGCTTAGAACCCTAAAAAATCTATAAATGGAGGGGTGGGTGTCACTCTCAAAACAATTCTTCCTTGCATACTGTTATGCTGCCCGAGTGGATGCGTTGAGACCATTTGTCTCTCAAGCCACCCACACTCCCTCTCATCCATCCTCCCATTGAGCCATAGCTCTCCCATTGGCAAGAGAGAGAGAGGTGCTTCTCCAAGCTAAGTCATGGTGGCGCATTCCATCAAATGAAGGTATAATGTTCATTTTGTCTTGTTTATTTAGTTTTATCTAACCCATATTTGCTTGCAAGTTTCCATTGTTTGTTTGCAGGTTTTTCTAACATGTTCTTGCAGGGTATTGGAGCTAAACCCTAACCTTGTTTGCAGAGGGGTTCTTTCTTTGTTGTTCTTCATTTTTGTTCTATTTCATTTTTGCTTTTATTTTTTGCATCCACCACCAGGAACCTATCCTTCCATCCTATAGACAGAAGGTAGCCATTCCTGCCCTGTGGCAAGGGAGAAATCCCTACTATAGAACTAGCGACCATACTAGGTCGATCCCATAGGATCCCTGGGTTCTATTTTTGTAGTTTAGTTTTATTTTCCCTAGTTTAAATTTATGTCAAATCTAGCTTAGATCTTTGTTTTTTTGTATTTTAGTTCACAGTCGAGCCTCCTCAAGGCCAAACCGAGCCCGTTCAACCACAACACAAGTTACTGTCGGCCGTTCCCAGCTCAGGTTTTCATTTTTTTTAGTTTTCGGGCTAGGTCACTCATATTGGGCCAAAAAGAGCGAACCAGTAGCCTATTTAAGCTCAAAAAGCGTGATCTACTAAAAAAAAAATTAATGATCAACTTGGAGTCAGAGGGTTCTACGGCCCGAAGGGAAGCTGGTAGGGATTTCCACTGTGTTGGGAAAGTTTTGAGTACCTCAAGAGCGGACATGGCGATAGGTGTTTGGGCCAAATCATCCATGATGCTGTAGCTGACAGCAGCTCTAGCCGTGGCGTTATTGGCAACCCAGCGTATGGGGGGGCGAGGGAAAGGGGGTAACTGAAGAGGTGCATTGACTATTTTAGACGTAGATGCCGCTGATGGGTCAGCGGGTTTAGTGTTGGTTTCGTACTGATTTAGTCTAGTTTGTAGATTGAACTCTTTAGTTGTCATAACTAGAAGGTGGTGGAAACCTATTTCTACCATAGGAGGTGCCCCCAGAGCGTTGGGATTGGGTTGGAGAGGGGGTACAGTTGCCACCAATCCTTGGACTGGTAATGGGTTTGGAAGCACCATAGGAGGATATCCTTATGGTGCCAGGTTGGGTTGGGCTTGGTCCGTTGTGTTGGTGGCATGTTGAACCTCGTTCCTAATGGCCTGCTTAGCATGACCCATGAAGGGACACTTGAATGTGTAGTGCCCATAGACCTCACAGAGTGTGCATGGTTGGTTTGTACGCAACGAGGTGTTACGTCTTAGTGCATTTGGTCGTGGGGGATTTTGGGCTGGCCGGTTTTCTGCGACATTGTTGGGAGGGTTTGGTTGTTAACCGTCTCCCTACGGTTGATTGTTTCCTTGGTTCTGGGGTCGGTTATTCCTAGCTTACCCTTGTTGATTATTGGGGGCTAGCTGGTTGGGACGGTTTTGTTGTGCAAAAACCTATCCCATTGGAGTGGGTGGAGCAGGGATGGGGGCTTGAACCGCTTGCATTGGTGGTGCATAGTAGATTTGGGTGGGTGGTGTTGCCACAAATGTGGGAATTTTTCCCGCGTATTGCTATGTTGGCCAAGCTAAGGCCTGAGCCTGCTGTAGTGGCGTAGGTTGTACGTAAGAAGTTGTGGCTCCGGACTGGGACATCATTCTCGCATAGTATAGAGTTTGGTTTTGGTAGGAAACACTAGCAGTGTTGCTTGGTTGTGGTGGTACTGCAAGTGGTGTTGGACGGTGCTGTGGTTGGTTAGAGACCGAACCTATGATACCATCTACAACATGGGATGCCCCTGGTGCATCCTGGTAGGAGGTGCCTACACGAGAAGCATCTAGAATGATGGTGTAAAGGTATCCAGACTGTGCATAGATCAGATCAAACTCTTAGGCTTTCAAGATGGCCTCCTCTTCAGAATGGGGACGTTCAGATGCGACGTGATTTTCTATAGGTGGGAGCAAATTTTAAAGGAACCAATCCATGAAGATCCTGTCATCAAGTTGGATCTTACACAAACTATGGCGTCGCCGCCACTCATGGATGTGGTCAGTTATGTGGGTCATAGTATTTTGCTGGCAAGATAACAAGATATCCACCCCTTTAATCATGTCTGATGGGGAGTTGGAAATATTGCAGGAACATGAAATCCAGGGAGTTGAAATTTGGGTACTTGGCTTGTGGTATCTCAATGTATCACTTGGCTGTAGCATCTGTGAGGGTGCGTTGGAATAGTCTTAGCCTGATCGAATCATCTACGATGCTGTTTGATGAGCACCATAGATAAAACATCATGATGTGTTTTTGGGGGCACTCCCCTGTCTTCACTTCAAACTTGGGAATGTCTGAGGGAAGTTTGGTTGGCATGGGAGGCCAAAAGGTTTGATGACAGATAGGGTCATTTGTTAACTGAGCCAAATCAGGCAAGTTGAGACGTGCCATGAAAGGAAGGTGTAACCCCAGGTTGATGTGAGATAGGGCAGCCATGGTGGTGGGGTTTTCAGGTGTATAATGCACCTACATAGCTGGGGGTACTTGTGGAACCATTGTGGATGGGCCAGTGCCCCCAAGTGTGGTGGGAGGGACATTGTGGGTTGAAGGGCCACAGCCCCCATGTGTTGCAGGTGGGACAACTTGAATGGTCAATATGGGTGGTGACAACTGACTTATGATGGTTTGGATAACCATGAAGGGGCCACCTACAGGGTTGTTGGTGATAGTTTGTGGTGTGGACATGGGTCCACTAGAAATTGCTATGCTGAAAAATGGATCCAAGTTTGCACTAGCCATGGGGCTTGATGGTGCAATGTGCAAATCTGGTTCAGACTGATATGGGTCTAAATCTGAATCATAGGTTGTGTGGCCTTCTGATGGTGTGGGAGGTCATCGAGAATGGTCTCGATGATTTCGGTTTAATGACCCTAGCTGTGGTGGTTTGCATCTTAGGTACGAGGGATCAATTGTGTCAAATTTGTATGTCAAACTGGTGGTAATGATTTTTGGACCATGGTTTCAATGGATTCCTATTGGCTGCAGGTGGTCACTTGGCCACCAAGATTGCCATAAGACATCACTTGGATTTTTCCTCACAAGAGTGCTCAAATGGTTTATGAATATTCTGTAGAGTTCATAATTATGTGAACGAAAGCAATAAATAGCGATAAAAAACTTTATACATGTACCATTTGTGACCTTGAATTTTGATACCTGACTAAGTGACTACCTTGCACTTATATTTCTCTTCAACCAGTAGAGGCTGCTAGGCTCTCAACACAATGGGACTAAGCCCATCTGCAGATCCATAGGTCACCCTCCAGATGCAAGGTTGGTCAATAGGGAGGACGCTGAGCGCCGTGAGAATCCCTCCTTCTCTACCCCTTCTACCTTCCAAGGAACCCATTTTTAGTTGTTTCCAAAAATATTAAGTGAAGTGCCTATTACTATATGAGCTTCGCCCTTCGTCTTATCTCAGAATACCCTAAAGGGTGATGACTAGGTAGAGGAGGAAGGGTTAGGCAAGATGTTGATTTTAAGTATGTTTTAATTAGATTATGTTCATTAACCCATTAAGTATTGATTTACACTTTGATTTAATTAAGCTTTGTTGTGTAAATGAAATGGACATAAACAGAAATAGAAACAGAAAAAAACATAGTTTGGATGGATAGAGGTGGCTGAGCCACACAGATAGTCCTTAACTATTAAAAAATCAGATTATGAGTGACAGATTGTACTTTTTGGGTCAAATGTGGCGAGGGGGTCGCCAAATTTTTCCAGAAACAGGAAAGGGGGTCGCTTAGATTTTGCAGACAGAAGTGGGTTGACTTCTGGAAGGGGGTCACACCTTTTGGGGCTAAATAGGTGACCTGGTCCCAAAATGAGTGACCTGGTCCCCTTTCTGGGCCTGATAAGAGCGACCTACTCTAGAAACTGAAATTTTTTTGACCCTAAGTCAGATCCAGCCGATAGTAACCAGTACTGTGGCCAAATGGACTCAGATTTGCCTTGTGGAGGATCGACAGTAACTGAAAATGTAAATAAACAAGAATCTAAGCTATATTTTAACAGAAAACTAAACTAGGGAAAAAACTGAACTAAAAATTGAAATTTTGAAAAAATAGACCCAGGGATCCTGTGGGATTGACCTGGTATGGTCACCAGTTCTGTAGTAGGGATTTCACCCTTTCTACAGGGTAGGAATGGCTACCTTCTATCTATAAGATGGAAGGGTAGAGTTCCTGGTGGTGGATGCAAGAAAAAACAAACAGAACAGAAAACAAAATGAAATGAAAGAAACCCCTCTACACACAAATTTAGGGTTTAAACTCCAAGGCTCTGCATACAACTGTTAGAACCAAAATAATTTCAAAAACATGATAAGCAATGAACCTGGAAACAAATACTATTAGAAAAACTACAAACTACTAAAGCAAACACATAAAACAACACAAGTACACCTTCTGGTTGGAATGGGCCACAATGCCCTAGCTGGGAGAGCACCTCTCTTGGAAGGGGGAGCTATGCCTCCATGGAAGGATGGAGGAGAGGGAGAGTGAATGGGTTGAGAGGAAAAATGGTCTCAAGGCACTCACTCTAGCAACATAACAATAGGGAAGGGAGGAATGTTTTGAGAGTGACCCCCACCCCTCTATTTATAGCCTTTTTAGGGTTCTAAGCCATTGGTCAGGGCTTTAGCCCCTTTTTTGGGATTTTAGCCCCTTTCGCTCAAAATTTAGCTCCTTTTAGGGTTTTAGGCTCCTTTGAGGGGTTTTAGCCCCTTTTTGGAGGCTTTAGCCCCTATGAGAGCTATTTAGGCTCTTTTTAGGGGTTTTTAAGCCCTTTTTCCTATTTTTAAGCCTTCATGAGGGTTTGGGGGTCAAATGGGGTTAAATGAGGGTCATGAATGGGTGTCCTTGGGTGGTTTTGGCCATGTAGAGTCCAGGAAGCACCACCATGCCCCAGCCCAGGAAGCACCACCTCTCCACAGAAAATCCTATGATGTCCGTCGGCCATACGATGAGCTCCTACCCTAACACATCAGGGGGCAATATGTTAACCCAAAAAATCCCTCACTCATCTCTACATGGCCTACACCACCCAAGGACATCCATGCACGACCCTCATTTGACCCCATTTGACCCCCACGCCCTCAAGAAGGCTTAAAAACATGAAAAGGGCTTAAAAACCCCTAAAAAGAGCCTAAATAGCTCTCATAGGGGCTAAAGCTTCCAAAAAGGGGCTAAAACCCCTCAAAGGAGCCTAAAACCCTAAAAGGAGATAAAGTTTGAGAGAAAGGGGCTAAAATCCCAAAAGAGGGGCTAAATCCCTAATCAGGGGCTTAGAACCCTAAAAGAGCTATAAATAGAGGGGTGGGGGTCACTCTCAAAACATTCCTTCCTTGCATACTATTATGTTGACCGAGTGAGTGCCTTGAGACCATTTTTCCTCTCAAGCCATTCACTCTCCTTCTCATCCATCCTCCCATTGAGCCATAGCTCCCCCATTCTCAAGAGAGGTGCTTCTCCAAGCGAGGGCATGGTGGCCCATTTCCACCAAAAGAAGGTATATTTTCTATTTTCTTGTGTTTTTTTGAGTTTTTCTAATCTATCTTTGCTTGCAGGTTTATGGCCTAACATGTTCTTACAGGTCTCCATTGTTTGTTTGCAGGTTTTTGGAGCTTAACCCATAACCTTGTGTGCAGAGGGGCTCTTCATTTATGTTCTATTTCATTTATGTTTCGATTTTTCTTGCACAACCACCAGGAACCCTACCCTTCTGTCCTATAGATGGAAGGTAGCCATTCCTACCTTGTAGTAAGGGAAAAATCCCTGCTACAGAACTGGCAACCATACTAGGTCGATCCCACAGTATCCCTGGTTTTTATTTTTGTAGTTTAGTTTTATTTTCCCTAGTTTAAATTTCTATCAAATCTAGCTAAGATCTTTGTTTTTCTACATTTTATTTCATAGTTGAACCTCCTCAAGGCCAAATTGAGCCCCTTCGGCCATAGTTCAAGTTACTGTCGGCCGTTTCCAGCTCAGGTTTTCATTTTTTTTTAGTTTTCGAAGCAGTACGCTCATATTGGGCCAAAAAGAGCGACCTAGTTGCTTATTTAAGCCCGAAAAGTGCGATTTGCAAAAAAAAAATAAAAAAACTGTTTTTTATTTTATTTTATTTTATTCAACCAAGTTGCACGTATCGGGCTGAAAGGTGTGAACAGGTCGCTCATTTAGGTATGAAAGGTGCGAATTCAACCCAAAAGTCATCCCACTTCTGTCTATAAATTCTAAGCGACCCCCTCGCCTATTTCTAGAAAATTTTGGTGACCCCCTCGCCACATTTCACCCAAAAAGTGTGATCTATCACTCAGAGTTTGATTTTTTTAAAGTTAAGGATTGTCAGTGCGGAACAGCCGCCTCTGTCCATCCAAACAGTTTTTTGTTTGTTTATGTTTATGTTCATTTACAGAACAAAGATTGATTAAATCAAAGTGTAAATCAATGCTTAATGGATTAATGAACATAGATTGATTAAGATTTACTTAAAATCAACATCTTGCCTAGTCATCACCCTTTGGGGTATTCTTGGATAAGACGAAGGGTGAAGCTTGTATAGTAATAGGCACTTTGTCAAAATCCCAAAATTTCCAAAAAATTTAAAAATTTGAAAATACAGATAATACTCAATAATGCAGTCAGCTAATTGTTTTAATTAGTTATATGTTAATGATTTCATAATCTGAATTATCTACTTGATTATGTTTATCTTATAGAATAATTCTTTTTCAGTTTAATGACTTGTTTTTCTTTGCGACGACAAGGTGGAACTATCTTGGTATTCTGGGGCTTACTTAGCTTTGAGCTAACACAGAAAGTTTACCTGCTCTTACAGATTTACAGGTAAGAAAGATCCGGTGTTGCTTTTCAATAATCCTAAAGCATTCAGATATATGTTCATTGCAAAAATAATAGCTCAGTAAAAGAATATAAATTCTATTCAATTTCAAATGCTTTTATGAGGTAAAAACCATTAAATCGTTATTCTTTTTAAAGATGCCATGGAAACGAGATTCAGTCCTATCAGCATTGGTGATAGTTTATTTCTCTCTCTAGTTATAATTTATAGTTTTTATAGTAGAATAACCTCTTTGATGTTTGTCGATGTTTATCAAAGTCCTCATGTGTAAACGCCTTTGATCTTTCCATACACACAGAATAAAGATGGCAGGGTTATTACGCTAAGGATCTATCTTAAAATGTGAACATAATCCCTTTATGTCATGATAAATTTTGGTTACTCCTTGTGATGTGAAAGTAATGTGCAAAAGTTAATTAATTTCTATACTATTATTCCATCTTCCAAAGCTTTTAAGTTTTAAAGGAATTATATCCCCTTACATACTACTATCAATTAGACTCAGTTAGTGTTGATGAACTAAGTTCCTCTACACGTAACTTACTTGGAAGATATCATCCAGTTAATGTTATTAAGTCATCTAAGTTACCTATTGACAAGCCTGATAAATACGATAAGGCTTAATATTTTTATTTGTAAAATTAATAGTTTATATATAT
>LPNX010277650.1:147102-181019 GCA_001517045.1 Pseudotsuga menziesii
ATAGAGTTATAGTTGTTTGTTGAGCAAATACATTGCAATGTATAAATGAAAGGGGTCATAAAATAGACCGCACCCATGATGAGTTTATGGTTAAACATTGATCTAAAGTTTTATAACCGTTTATTATAAGCGTCCCTTTCTTGCATAATGTGCTAGGTCACGTAAAAGCTTATAACCTTGCTATGTTATAACCCTAACATTCGATAGATTTATAATCGTTGGAATGAATGATCATCATGCTTGTATAATAGATGGGTCATAGTATTGACTATACCCTTAATAAGTTTAAGACCTAACAATAATACTAATGTGCTATTGTTTACACTCCAGCGTGCAAGCTAGGTTGACTTCGGGGTATCAAACCTTATAGAAACTTCAAATCTCCAAGTGATTGGAAAAATAATTTGTTTGTTGATTGCACACCGAGACTATATAATTTCACCCACTGCATGCAAATAATCTTGATTGAGTACGTGGACTCATCATAGCCAAGTGTTATGTAGATATAAGGCACTGACGAACCCTAAACTTGTTATTTTCCTCATTGTTTTCAGCCTCTGGCCGCTCTTCTACTGTGTTAGTTTCCCACCTTGTCACTCTACAACTTGTCGCTGGCAGTCTCTCGGCTTGGCTTCTTTATCTCCTGCACGTTGTGGGCTTGCCCTGAACGCTTGATAGAGAAGAGTTGTAAAAAATTTGATTACTGTTGGAACTGGGCTAGTTTTTTTCCTCCAGGGTTTATCCTTCACTGCTTACTCCTTTTAGTAATCTTCAAACTGCAAATGTATTATTCTCCTGTGGCCCAGTAGTGAGCATCGTGGCTTCACCTCTCGAGTTTTGTTTGGTATTAGGGTTTTTTTTGCAGCAGAGTGGGTTTTAGAGTTGGAAAGGTTGCAGCCCAAGTGTTTATACCTGCTTGGTTGTCGCTCCATCTTTTGGGCCTTCGCTGGTCAATGCTGCATTAGTAAACTCCAAATTTCCTATGGCAGATGAAGGTTTGGTTCCTCCTCACGTTGGTAGCTGCACTATTGCTTGTGGGTGGTTACGTTTCAATGAAATTTTGAGGTAAGAACTGCTATTAACATATTCGTTATCTTTGCAGATTTGTTTCATTACATGATTGCTTATATTAATGCAAGGTATTAACAGTATTGTTTTCGATGATACACAGGTGTCGACTTGTCCTTCTGCATGGTTGGTGCAAGGCCAGGACAAGCGCTTTCTCACGGGTAAGCCTTGGATAACCCATGGCAGTTTGTCCTTGTTCAGTCCCTTATGGGATATTTGACGATTGGTCGCCATGGCCTGCAAAACCCTTGTGGTTTTCGTTTACTTGGGTTAACTTGGTTCGCTGTTTCTGTTAAATAAAAACCCTTGCTTTATGCAAGGATTCCGGCTTAGGCCGTGACTGTAAATTTTGATTTTTGTTCTAGTTACTGTGTATAAAATGTATAAATGAAAGAAGGCTGGTAAAGCCTTACTCTGTTAATTTTTAGAAGCCGAGAGGCATTAGAAGGAGCTTATACTCTTTCGTTTGATACCTCTGTTGTGATTTTGATACAGTAGGGTTTTAACCCTAACTCTGTGATATAAAGATGTATTTACTGTTTCTTTTTAAATTATCTTCTCATTTATAATATAATACTGTGATTTATTTGTTTTACTTATATTGTATAAATGGTTATTTAAGCTCGGTGAATCAAGCATGTCTATGTTCTGTTAATTTGATTCATGCAAGTTATTATATTTAAATTTACCCTGTAAATTATTTTAATATTACCTGTTCAGGAAAGATGTATATTGTTTTTATATTATCTTGCTTTAATTTAATTTATTCTAATAAAGTTTTAAATATTGTTCTATACTGGTTAACCTTTAGAAAATAAGTAATTTCAAGTTCTTAGAGTTGTACTTATGTAACTGATAGTTACATCTTTAAAGTACAAAATTTATATTTACTTGATATTTATTATAATGGGATATCAATGTTTTTTTTTTTACCTACAAACAAATATTGTTCCTATAATTATATACCTATGCTTGTATTTAGTTTATTTATAGATGTATATTGAGGAAGTATTTTGTTGTTATATCCTTATGCTTTCTAAATTAAATAATTTATAAAGAATTCCTCTTGTATCTATATTACATATTTAGATTATAACATTAGCATTTAAAATAAAAGAAATAACAAACTATCTATGTTCTTTCCTCTAAAATATATATTGTAGTGTTTGTTTAAATTTTATAAAATATAGGTTAGTAGCTGTAGAACTTGTTTAAGTTCAGCTAGATAAAAATGAAAGAATTATTTATATTACCAACCATAAATAAAATCTTAAACCAACTAGTTTTATCTTTATAATTAAATCCAGGTTTATCTATACTTACTCACAGTTTGGATGCTATAAATACAGTAGTTATTTATCCTAAACAGGAAAGAAATAAACTGTAGAACTAACATGAATTCTTATTTAATCTAACACTACACATTTTAACTATTAAATTATTTTTCTTTGGTTGCAAAATAGATATAAAGATTACTGAAATGAAGGCTGTATTTAGAAAACTGTTTCATCTACCAAAATTATTACTGTTAGTGTAATGATATAGCTTCCTTTCCCTTTTCTAATAATCTGGCTTTCACAGTCTAGGTATAACACTACTCCATGTACAGAATGATATTTCTTCTGATAACACTAAAATAAAACATTCTCATAATCAAGCTAACATCTTATTTTATATTTACAACATACTTTCCTCATTTAAATACCCCTCCTGTGCTAGTGTACGATCTAGAATACTCCAGATGGGGAAAAACGCAGGTAGGATTTGTTTCTCATTAAGAATAATTTCATTACTAAACAAACTAATATATTCTATCCTCTAAGTTTTTACATCATAAACTGCAAATGCATCATTCAATCACACACAGATAATCACACAGAAATTAATAAATAGCAGAACCTGTTTTTAAAGCTTGGTCGACAACAGCAATGGGAGGCCGTTCCTCCCTACCAATTCCTGGAGAGCGCTCAAACAACGACTCCTCAGGACCCCCGAGCCTGCTCTGGTCTCCCTGGATGGAACTAGGTGAAGCAAATAACAAAGTACTAGTCCTGAGACTCAATACCAATCCTGAACTCGTCAGTCAAATCTCTCAGTTAGAAAGCTGTATCAGATCAAGTTCCTGCAGTTTATCCCTCAAACACCTTCCTTACAGTTTCCCTTTTTCCCAATGAATTCTTTGAAGTGCATTCCACCTGAATGATTCTTCTCCTGGAAAATATCTGAGTAGCCTCAGCTCTCTACATTGGGCATTTTTAAAAGATTGCCTAGGTCTTTTTTGGGTTAGTTGTCATTAATTGAGCCACCTGCTCTGATCCCACTTTCTTGGGGGATCATGACCCCAAATGTAGGGAAGTTGCCACCTGCAACATAGAAAGTGTTTGAGGATACTCCCACTTGTCTTTTGCTCTCCACCTAGTTCCTTCCATCAGTTTGACCAGTAACACTCTTATTAACAGCTCTCCCAAGCTGTCATCTCCACTTTCTATTTATTAAAAATAAAATATTTAGAATTACATTCCACATCTTTTGACTCTGCTGAGTCATCAGTTTCAACTTAGCATTAAATTTAACATAATTTCTTAGGAATCAAATTAAAACAAATAACATTATTTTACAAAATTGGGGTATGTGACATACACACCCCCTTAAAATATAACATCGTCCTTGATGTTATTTATTCTTCCTCCTTCGAAGTCCCCTGGAATAGAATTGGGTATGCTTCTCGCATATTACTTTCCAATTTTCAGGTGGCTTCTTCAGGAATAAGGTGCTTCCATTGCACCTTCATCTACCCAATGGTGCGGTTCCGTAGTGTAATTTCCCTCCTCCTGAGGATACAGTCCGGTTCCACCAGAAATTCTCCTTCTGGTTCCACCTGTACAACATTCCAATCAACCACATGAGTAGCATCATGAACATATTTCTTTAAAACAAAAATGTGAAAAACATTATGTACTCTCAAGTTAGGTGGTAATGGTAGTTGGTAAGCTACTTGACCAATCCTAGACAAAATTTCAAATGGACCACAGTAACGTGGTGCCAACTTTGCACAACTCCCCAGTCTTAGAGAGATTTTCTTGGACCTTATCTTGATGAACACATGTTCACCTACTTGGAACTCCTTGGGAGTTCTTTTCAAGTATGCTTGATTTTTCTGTCGATCCTGTGCCACCTTCAAATTTCCCTGCACTTGCTTCACAATTTCCTCCATTTCTTTCAACAATTCTGGACCTAACACTAATCTATCTACTGGATTATTCCAAGAGATAGGAGTGTTACATTTTCGTCCATATAAAATTTCAAATGGACTAAATTTAGCTAATGACTAATAGTTATTGTTATATGCAAACTATGTTAGATGTAAATAATCCTCCCACTTACCTGGATGATCTTTCACATACATTCTCAATAAATCCTCCAGTACCTGATTTACTCTTTCAGTTTGTCCATCTATTTGAGGATGGAAGGAAGTACTAAAATTCAATGTTGTATTTAATCCTTTAAACAAGGACTTCCAAAAGTTTCCTGTAAACTTACGATCTCTGTCTGAGATTATAACTTTTGGTACTCCATGTAATCGAAAAATATGCTTTAGAAATATATCAGCTATGTTGGCAGCCTTATAAGTAGTTTTAACAGGTATAAAATGAGCTGCTTTGCTTAACTTATCAACCACTACCATAATAGAGTCATTCTGATTTTGATTTCTAGGTAGTCTAGTAATAAAATCTAAGCTAATCACTTCCCATTTTCAGCTAGGAATAGGTAAAGGTTGTAGCGAACTAGCTGGGTGTTGATGTTCGGTTTTTACCTGTTGACATTCTAAACACCTTGCAATGTATTCAGCTACTTTAGTTTTCATATTTGGCCAAAAATATTCTTTTCTTAGCATGGCTATAGTCTTTTGATAACCTAGGTGTCTTGAATATGGTGTTTTATGGAATTCATCCAGAATTAACAACTTAACCTTAGGTACATTAGGTACATAGAGTTTATCTTTAAGTAATAAAAATTCATTTTCATTTAAACTATAACCTTTTATTAAGCTTTCTGTAGGTTCTTCCTTAGCTGTAATTTGCAATTTATGATAAATTTCATCTCGTTTTACCCCTTCTTTAAGCTGTTCATTTAAATCTGAAACGTAAGTGCTGATTGCTGTTGTAAAGTTCAGCTTTGCATTTCTGCTTAATGCATCAGCCACCTTATTCTCCTTACCCTTTATATGCTGGATTTCAAAGTCATACTTGCTTAAGAAAGCTAACCACCTAGCTTGTCTAGCGTTTAAATTAGGTTGATCTAAAAGATATTTCAGTCCTTTATTATCAATCATTAAAATAAATTTTCTACTAATTAAATTATGTCGCCACATTTTTAAGGCATGTATTACAACTGCTAGTTCCAGATCATAAGTTGCATAATTCTTTTTGTGAATTTTTAACTTTCTAGACTCATAGGCAATGACATGCCCTTCTTAAGTCAGAACACCACCTAAGCCATCATTACAGGCGTCAATGCACACTACGAAATCTTTATTAGGATCTCCTATTCTTAGAATAGGTGCACTAGTCAATAAGGTTTTTAACTTCTTAAATCTTTCTTCACATTTCAAGTTCTAGTCAAATTTCTTTCCTTTCTTCTGCAAGGAAGTTAGAAGATTTTCTATCCTTGAAAAGCCTTCAATGAACCTCCGGTAATAACCGATAATTCCCATGAACGACCTAACATCCGTCACATCTTTAGGAATCGGCCAATATTCAATTGCCTGTATCTTTTCAGGGTCTACAGAAATTCATTCCTTGGTCACTACATGACCTAAGTACTGAATTTTATCCTTAAAGAAGTCACACTTACTAAACTTTGTGAAGAGTTGATGTTCTCGCAACTCTTGCAAAACAATTTTTAGGTGTTCTTTATGTTCTTCTTCCATTTTTGAGTAAATTAGGATGTCGTCAATAAACACGACCATAAACTTATCTAAATACTTATGCATTGTATTATTCATTAAACACATAAAGACAGCTGGGGCATTAGTAAGCCCGAATGGCATTACGATAAACTCGTAGTGTCCATATCTTGTTCTAAAGGCTGTCTTAAAGATATCTTCATATTTAATCCTTACTTGATGATATCCTAACCTCAAATCTATCTTCCAAAACACCATGGCTCCACGTATTTGATCAAACATATTATCTATATGGGGCAACGGATATCTATTTTTGATAGTCATCTTGTTTAGTTGACGGTAGTCTATGCATAATCGCATAGTTTCGTCTTTCTTTTTAACAAAGATGACCGGTGCCCCCCAGGGAGACACACTAGGTCAAATGTACTTTTTATCAATTAACTCTTTTAATTGTGATTTTAGCTCATTAAGTTCCAATATGTTCATTCGATAAGGAGCCTTTGAACTAGGTACCACACCTGGTATTAGTTTAATGGTAAAATCCAATTCCCTCTTTAGAGGTAATCCTAGAATTTCTTCTGGGAATACGTCAGTATATTCTTTTAAAAAAAGAATATTTTCTATTTTAACTTATCTATTTTAGTTTTACCTTCCTCATTTGTAATAGTTACTGCATAGTCTTTACATCCTTTTCTAACAGCTCTTTTAAGTTGTAAAGTAGAAATCTGCCTTACTATAGTTTTTCTAGGAATACCCTTAACCTTTACTGGTTGTTCATCACTATTTAAGCATGTAAAAGTTTTATCGTAATAGTTTAAAATTACTTTATGCTGTTCTAACCAATCCATACCAATCAGCAAATCATATGAGCCAAGTGGCAAAACATTAAGCTTAAATACAGTTTCAAATTCATCCATAAGTAAAGCACATTCTTTCACAAAACAAGTTACTTTTCTTTTATCCCCAGTGGCTAATTGAACTAACCAAGAATTCTCAAACTTATCGACAGACGACTTACATTTTTCCACTATCTGAGGTGCAATATAACTGAGACTAGCTCCTGGATCGATTAAAATGGTTACAGGGATTTGATTAATCATACCTTCTACTTCCACCATGGAAGTCTTATATTCAGCTTGGCAGTTCTCCAAATCCGCATTAATTCTGGGCATGCTCCTTGCTAGTTCCCCAACGGTCATCTCCTCCTTTACAGTATAAATATTGCTAACAGTCTTTTTCTGGTTTGGACAGACCGAGGCATAGTGCGGGCCATTACATTCCCAGCACTTAACAGGCTCTTCACGTTCAAAACTCTTAGTAAAATTTCCATGGTTATTTGCAGTTTCCTTGCCCTTAAAATTATTCAAATTGTTGAAAGTACTATTCCTATTTCCTTGGAAATTCTTGTTATTAGAATAATTTTTGGTCTTATTATTCCTGAAATTTCTGTGAGGTACAAATTCCTTCTTCTTAAATTCAGGTTGATTGTTATTTTTCTTAGCCTTCCAATTGGCCAAGCCTTCTTTCTTTCGATTTTGCTCAAAAAAAAAATTAGGCTTCCTCATAGCTTCCTCCAAAGTCTTCGGGTTATCATATTCAATTCTGTCTTTAATATGATATGGTAGACAACTAAGAAATCACTGTACTTTTGGTTTCTCGTCTACTAGGTAGGGTACATACCTAAGTAAACTTAAAAATTTGCTGTTCAGATCCTTCATTGTCATTGAACCTAACTTCAATTCATAAAACTCTTTAGCTCTTTCCTCGTAATACTGCTTAGACAAAAATTTATTTTTGAAATACCTTTTAAAGGTACTCCAATTAACTTCTTTCTCTCTTATACCCTTGACTCTCTTCAAGTCTTTCCACCATATGTCAGCCTTTCCTGAGAGGTTATATATTGTGATCCTTGCCTTTAATTGATTAGAGTAATTATATATATAAAAGTACTTCTTCATCCCGAACAACCAAGATTCGGCTTCCTCCCCCTTCTCAGTCTCTCCATTAAAATTTGGTGGCTTTATCTTTTTAAACTCCCCTAAAATTTTCTCATATGGTTTGTATTTCTTCTTGTCATACAAATCCTTTTCACTATTGTCACTAGTAGTATGGTAACTTTGTCGTTCACCAAACCCTTCAGATGATGAACTACTTTCAGTTTTTGCAAGCTTCATCTTTTTGGATTTTCTTTGATGACTGACATATTCAGATTCTGACCTTCTACTCCTTCCTTCAGTTTGAAATTTTTCTATTAAAATTTGGTTCAGTTCTTCCTGAGCCTTCAGAATCCTCTCATTCTCCTTCTTTACTAATTCCATTTCAGTTTTTAAATATTTTATAGTCTGTAACAGCTTTGAGGAGTTGGCAGTCACATCTTCTAATATAGGTTCTCTAGGAAAATTTCTTGTTTCTGTATCTGGAGACTCCTCTTGTGCATATTCTCCCAGCTTTTCCATACCTACCTGTTAAACTTCAGAAAAAGGAATTTTTTTGTTATTAACATAAAACAAAATATATATTAGCATATTATTTTAATTTACTGTTCTATGAAAGCTACATTTGGGTTGCATCAAGGCCTAGTGTTTGAACCTTATGCTTTGATACCACATGTCAAAATTCCAAAATTTCCGAAAAAATTAAAATTTTGAAAATACAGATAATACTCAATAATGCAGTCAGCTAATTGTTTTAATTAGTTATATGTTAATGATTTCATAATCTGAATTATCTACTTGATTATGTTTATCTTAGAGAATAATTCTTTTTCAGTTTAATGACTTGTTTTTCTTTGTGACCACAAGGTGGAACTCTCTTGGTATTCTGGGGCTTACTTAGCTTTGAGCTAACACATAAAGTTTACCTGCTCTTATAGATTTATAGGTAAGAAATATCCGGTGCTGCTTGTCAATAATCCTAAAGCATTCAGATATATGTTCGTTGCAAAAATAATAGCTTAGTAAAAGAATATAAATGCTATTCAATTTCAAATGCTTTTATGAGGTAAAAACCATTAAATCGTTATTCTTTTTAAAGACGCCATGGAAACGAGATTCAATCCTATCAGCATTGGTGATAGTTGCTTTCTCTCTCTAGTTATAATTTATAGTTTTTATAGCAGACTAACCTCTTCGATGTTTATCAATGTTTATCAAAGTCGTCGTGTGTAAACGCCTTTGATCTTTCCATACACACAGAATAAAGATGGCAGGGTTATTACGCTAAGGATCTATCTTAAAATGTGAACATAATCCCTTTACGTCATGATAAATTTTGGTTACTCCTTGTGATGTGAAAGTAATGCACAAAAGTTAATGAATTTCCATACTATTATTCCATCTTCCAAAGCTTTGAAGTTTTAAAGGAATTATATCCCCTTACATACTGCTATTAATTAGACTAAGTTAGTGTTGATGAACTAAGTTCCTCTACACATAACTTACTTGGAAGATATCATCCAGTTAATGTTATTAAGTCATCTAAGTTACCTATTGACAAGCCTGATAAATACGACAAGGCTTAATATTTTTATTTGTAAACTTAATAGTTTATATATATATAAATACTCCAATGCCTAGCAAGATGGGCATCTTATCATAAGAAGGTTTTTATGAACTCCTTTTATAAATATTAAAAAGGCATAACCCATGATAGAGTTATAGTTGTTTGTTGAGCGAATACTTTGCAATGTATAAATGAAAGGGGTCATAAAATAGACCACGCCCACGATGAGTTTATGGTTAAAAATTGATCTAAAGTTTTATAACCATTTATTATAAGCATCCCTTGCTTGCATAATGTGCTAGGTCACGTAAAAGCTTATAACCTTCCTATGTTATAACCCTAACCTTTGATAGATTTATAATCATTGCAATGAATGATCATCATGTTTGTATAATAGATGGGTCGTAGTATTGACTATACCCTTAATAAGTTTAAGACCTAACAATAATACTAATGTGTTGTTGTTTACACTCCAGTGTGCAAGCTAGGTTGACTTCGGGGTATCGAACCTTATAGAAACTTCAAATCTCCAAGTGATTGGAAAAATAATTTGTTTGTTGATTGCGCACTGAGACTATATAATTTCACCCACTGAATGCAAATAATCTCAATTGAGTACGTGGACTCATCACAACCAAGTGTTACGTAGATATAAGGCACTGACGAACCCTAAACTTGTTATTTTCCCCGTTATTTTCGGCCTCCGGCCGCTCTTCTACTGTGTTAGTTTCCCACCCTGTCGCTCTGCAACTTGTCACTGGCAGTCTCTCGGCTTGGCTTCTTTGTCTCTTGCACATTGTGGGCTTGCCCTGAATGCTTGATAGAGAAGAGTTGTAAACAATTTGATTGCTGTTGGAACTGGGTTAGTTGTTTTCCTCCAGGGTTTATCCTTCGCTTCTTACTCCTTTTAGTAATATTCAGACTGCAAATGTCTTATTCTCCCATGGCCCAGTAGTGAGTGTCATGGCTTCACCTCTCGAGTTTTGTTTGGTCTTAGGGTTTTTTTGCAGCAGAGTGGGTTTTAGAGTTGGAAAGGTTGCGGCCCAAGTGTTTATACCTGCTTAGTTGTTGCTCCATCTTTTGGGCCTTCCCTGGTCAATGCTGCGTTAGTAAACTCCAAATTTCCTGTGGCAGATGAAGGTTTGGTTCCTCCTCGCGTTGGTAGCTGCACTACTACTTGTGGGTGGTTACGTTTCAATGAGATTTTGAGGTAAGAACTGCTATTAACATCTTCGTTATCTTTGCAGATTTGTTTCATTACATAATTGCTTATATTAATGCAAGGTATTAACAATATCATTTTCAATGATACACAGGTGTCGACCTGTCCTTCTGCGTGGTTGGTGCAAGGCTGGGACAAGTGCTTGCTCACGGGTAAGCCTTGGATAACCCATGGTAGTTTATCCTTGTTTAGTCCCTTATGGGAAATTTGACGGCTGGTTATTGTGGCTTGCAAAACCCTCGTGGTTTTGGTTTACTTGGGTTAACTTGGTTCGTTGTTTTTGTTGAAGAAAAACCCTTGCTTTATGTGGGGCTTCCAGCTTAGGCCGTGACTGTAAATTTTGATTTTTGTTCTAGTTACTGTGTATAAAATGTATAAATGAAAGAAGGCTGGTAAAGCCTTACTCTGTTAATTTTTAGAAGCCAAGAGGAATTAGAAGGAGCTTATACTCTTTCGTTTGATACTTCTGTTGTGATTTTGATACAGTAGGGTTTTTACCTTAACTCCAGGATATAAAGATGTATTTACTATTTCTTTTTAAATTATTTTCTTATTTATAATATAATACTATGATTTATTTGTTTTACTTATATTGTATAAATGGTTATTTAAGCTCGATGAATCGAGCATGTCTATGTTCTGTTAATTTGATTCCTCCAAGTTATTATATTTAAATTTACCCTGTAAATTATTTTAATATTATCTGTTTAGGAAAGCTGTATATTGTTTTTATATTATCTTGCTTTAATTTACTTTATTCTAATAAAGTTTTAAATATTGTTCTATACTGGTTAACCTTTAGAAAATAAGTAATTTCAAGTTCTTAGAGTTGTACTTATGTAACTGATAGTTACTTCTTTAAAGTACAAAATTTATATTTACTTGATATTTATTATAATGGGATATGAATGTTTTTTTTACCTACAAACAAATATTGTTCCTATAATTATATACATTATCCTTGTATTTAGTTTATTTATAGATGTATATTGAGGAAGTATTTTGTTGTTATATTCTTATGATTTCTAAATTAAATAATTTATAAATAATTCCTTTTGTATCTATATTACATATTTAGATTATAAAATTAGTATTTAAAATAAAAGAAATAAAAAACTATCTATGTTCTTTCCTCTAAAATATATATTGTAGTGTTTGTTTAAATTTTATAAAAGATAGGTTAGTAGCTGTAGAACTTGTTTAAGTTCAGCTAGATAAAAATGAAAGAATTATTTATATTACCAGCCATAAATAAAATCTTAAACCAACTAGTTTTATCTTTACAATTAAATCCAGGTTTATCTATACTTACTCACAGTTTGGATGCTATAAATATAGTCGTTATTTATCCTAAACAGGAAAGAAATAAATTGCAGAGCTGACAGGCATTCTTATTTAATCTAACACTACACATTTTAACTATTAAATTCTTTTTCTTTGGTTTCAAAATAGATATAAAGATTACTGAAATGAATGCTGTATAGAAAACTGTTTCATCTACCAAAATTATTACTGTTAGTGTAATGATATAGCTTCCTTTCCTTTTTCTAATAATCTGGCTTTCATAGTCTAGGTATAACACTACTCCATGTACAGAATGATATTTGTTCTGATAACACTAAAATAAAATATTCTCATAATCAAGCTAACATCTTATTATATATTTACAGCATACTTTCCTCATTTAAATACCCCTCCTGTGCTAGAGTACGATATGGAATACTCCAGATGGGAAAAAACGCAGGTAGGATTTGTTTCTCATTAAGAATAATTTCATTACTAAAAAAACTAAGATATTCTATCCTCTAAGTTTTTACATCATAAACTGCAAATGGATCATTCAATCACACACAGATAATAACACAGAAATTAATAAAGAGCAGAACCTGTTCTTAAAGCTTGGTCGACAACAGCAATGGGAGGCCGTTCCTCCCTACCAATTCCTGGAGAGTGCTCAAACAACGACTCCTCAGGACCCCCGAGCCTGCTCTGGTCTCCCTGGATGGAACTAGGTGAAGCAAATAACCAAGTACTAGTCCTAAGAATCAATACCAATCCTGAACTCATCAGTAAAATCTCTCAGCTAGAAAGCTGTATCAGATCAAGTTCCTACAGTTTATCCCTTAAACACCTTCCTTATAGTTTCCCTTTTTCCCAATGAATTCTTTGAAGTGCATTCCACCTGAATGATTCTTCTCCTAAAAAATATTTGAGCAGCCTCAGCTCTCTACATTGGGCATTTTTAAAAGATTGCCTAGGTCTTTTTTGGGTTAGTTGTTATTAATTGAGCCACCTGCTCTAATCCCACTTTCTTGGGGGATCATGACCCCAAATGTAGGGAAGTTGCCACTTGCAACATAGGAAGTGTTTGAGGATACTACCACTTGTCTTTTGCTCTCCACCTAGTTCCTTCCACCAGTTTGACCAGTAACACTCTTATTAACAGCTCTCCCAAGCTGTTGTCTCCACTTTCTATTTATTAAAAATAAAATATTCAGAATTACATTCCACATCTTTTGACTCTGCTGATTCATCAGTTTCAACTTAGCATTAAATTTAACATAATGTCTTAGGAATCAAATTAAAACAAATAACATTATTTTACAAAATTGGGGTATGTGACACAGTTCACCTCTTATTTTTTGAAGCCGCTAAAAATGGATGACTTGGAAAGTAGAGGGGGTAGAGAAGGAGGGATTCTTACGATGCTCAATGTCCTCCCTGTTGAAAAGAAATATAGGTGCAAGGTAGTCACCTAGTCAGGCTATCATAGTTCAAGATCACAAATGGTACATGTCTAAGAATTTTAGATTACTATTTACTGGTTTTATTCACAATGTTATGAACTCTGTGGAATATTCATAAACCATTTAAGCAGCCACCAGATATAATAGAAAAAAAAAAGACATACATACCATACCATATAAATCAACCCAACTCAGTTCATGATGTTGAGTGAGCCAGTAAAATTTACAATTTACACTAAGTTAAACATCTGCAGTCTTTGAGGACATAAGTCCCTCACTGCCTTAAACATGGGAAGTACTTGGGCTCATCCCAGAAACTCATTGTGAGGAGTACCATGGGAACTCCAAAGTAGCTGGCCGCTGAGAGGAATTGCCAAGAGAAATGGGCAACGACCCCCATCAATTGAGTAGCACTCCCATGAGGAAAAATCCAAGCGCTGTCATTTGGCAGTCTTGGTCGCTGAGTGACCACCTGAAGCCAATAGGAAGCCATTAAAATTGGGTTCCAAAAATCATTACCACCATTTTGACATACAAATTTGACATGATTGATCCCTCACGCTCTTCCTCACGCCTAAGAGGTGAACCACCACAGTTCGGGCCATCAAAATGACATCATCGAGACCATTCTCGATGACCTTCCACACCATTAGAAGGCCACATAGCCTCTGATTCAGATTCAAACCCATACCAGTCTGAACTAGATCTACACACTGAACCATTAAGCCCCATGGCTGGTGCAAACCCCACCACCATGGCTGCCCCATCTCACATCAACCTTGGGTTAAACCTTCCTTTCATGGAACGTCTCAACTTGCCTGATTTGGCTCGATTAACAAATGACCCTATCCTCCATCAAAAATTTTGGCCTCCCATGCCAACCAAACTTCCCTCAGACATTCCCAAGTTTGAAGGGAAGGCAGGGGAGTGCCCCCAAAACTACATCATGATGTTTCATCTATGGTGCTCATAAAAAAACATTGTAAATGAATCAATCATGCTAATATTATTCCAACGCACCATCACAGGTGCTGTAGCTAAGTGGTATATTGAGCTACCACAAGCCAAGTACCCAGATTTCAACTCCCTCTCTTTCATGTTCCTGCAATATTTCCAACTCCTCGTCAGATATGACGAAGGGGCAGAGATCTTGTTATCTTGCCGCCAGGATACTGCGACCCACATAATCGACCACATCCATGAGTGGTGGCAATGCCGTAGTTTGTGTAAGATCCAACTTGATGACAGGATCTTCCTGGATTGGTTCCTTAAGACCTTGCTCCCACCTATAGAAAATGACGTCGCATCCGAACGTCCCCAATCTGAAGAGGAGGCCATCTTGAAAGCCCAGCAGTTTGATCTCATCTATGCACAGTCTATATACCTTTACACTATCATTCTAGATGCTCCCTGTGTAGGCACCTCCTATCGGGATGCACCGAGGGAATCCTATGCTGTAGATGGAATCATAGGTTCAATCTCTCACCAGACACAACACCATTCGACACCACCTGCAATACCACCACAACCAAGCAACACTCCTAGTATTGTTTATCAAAACCAAACTCCAGACTATGCAAGAATGATGTCCCAGTCCGTAGCCACAACTTCTTATGCACAACCTGTGCCACTACAGTAGGCCCAGGCCTTGGCTTGGCCAACATAGCAATACGTGGGACAAATGCCCACATTTGTGGCACCAACACCCACCCAAATCTACTATGCACCACCGGTGCAAGCTATTCAATCCCCCACCCCTTCTCCACCTGCTCCATTAGGATAGGTGTTTGCATAACAAAGCCATCCCAACCAGCTAGCCCCCAATAACCAACAAGGGAAAGCTAGGAATAACCGACTCCGAAACCAAGGAAAAAATCAACCTCAGGGAGGCGGTCAACAACCAAATCCTTCGAACAATGCCATGGTGAACCGGCCAGCCCAAAATCCTCAATGACCAAATGCATCAAGACACAACACTCTGTTGCAGACAAACCAACCGTGCACATTATGCGAGGTCTACAGGCATTACACATTCAAGTGTCCCTTCATGGGTCGAGTTAAACAAGCCATTAGAAACGAGGTTCAACATGCCACCAATACAATGGACCAAGCCCAACCCAACCCGACACCACAAGGACCTCCTCCTATGGTGCCCCAAAACCCATTACCATTCCAAGGATTGGTGGCAGCCATACCCCCTCCCCAACCCAATCCCAACGCCCCATGGGCACCTTCGACAGTAGAAATAGATGTCCACCACCTACTAGCTATGGCAACTGAAGATGTCAACTTACAAACTAGATGAAATCAGTACGAAACCAACATCGAACCCACTGACCCATCAGCGGCATCCATGTCTAACAACCAATGCACCTCTTTAGTTACCCCCTTTCCCACTCCCACCCATACGTCAGGTTGGTAACAATGCCACGATTAGAGCTATTGTTAGCTACAACATCGTGGATGATTTGGCCCAAACACCCACCGCCATGTCCGCTCTTGAGGTACTCAAAACTTTCCCAATGTAGCAGAAAGCCTTACTAGCCTCCCTTGGTGCTGTGGAGCCCTCTGACTCCAAGTTGATCACATTTGACATGGAGAATGGAGAACCATGGATTCCATCAACCATTGCCTTCGAAATCCTGGTGTCTATCCAAAATTTGGTCATGCACTGGTGCATAGTGGATGAGGGGGCATCCACATGTATTATGTCTACCCTAGTCTAGAAGAAGCTTGGATCCCCAATTCTGCAACCATCCTCTACTACTCTACGGGATTATGAAGGTCATCCCACTAAATCCCAAGGAATCCTCCCCCACGTCCCCATCACATTAGCCAGAAAAATAGTACTGATTAACATAGAGGTTGTCAATGCTCAATTGGACTATAACCTTCTCCTCGGAAGGAGTTATATGTACGCCATGAGAGCTGTAGCATCAACTATTTTCCATATCATGATGTTCCCCCATGAAGGGAAAATCGAGATAGTTGACCAATTGACTTATCATGATCTGCAAGGGCTAACAACACCTGCCAACATTATCCATACGATCAACACCATTGATCCGCAAGGGATGACCACACATGCCAATGTTATCTCTGCGGTCAACACCATGGTTGACAACATACCATCCTCCCCATTGTTGAATGTGGGACCTGGGTTGTTTTTCGATACCATCATGATGGTTTCTTTCCCCTTAGTGTCACCACCACTGACACTAAATGAGACTGCGGACCTGTGTATGCTCTCATCCAGCATCGCTGCACCCAAACAACAACCGCAACCATAGCCCCAATCACAACCACAACACCGTCCATAGCCGCAACATCATTCGTAGCTGTAGCATTACACAGAGTCACAACCACAACCTCATCCCCACATACAACCATTAGGGATTTATCTGGGTTCCTCTCTAGTCCTTACAATTCCCTTCCTCTTTCCCCCACCTGGTGTCATGAGCAAGCCAGTAATGGCCACCTTAAACTTACCCAACTTTACGTTGGGAATTCCCATGTGGTATCTTGATCCACTAGCTCAACCACCAATTCCCTAGGTAGTCTTGACCCCCATGCAACCCATTATGGTCGAGTCTCATCCTCCACCCGGCTTGTAAAAACCAACCACCAAACCCACACCCACACCAACCCACCCAAAAAGGGTCAGGGGAAAAAATGTGAAATCTACCACTATACCTCGATAGATCCCACCTTGTGCCATCTGTGAAGAATAGGGCCATCCAACTCAGAACTACCCTGAGATTCCTATAATCTACACACATTTGGATTCCATGGATATGATGGGAAACCTCCCCGTAGTTGAACTTCCAAGCACGCCAATAGTGAGAAACAAGTCATTGAGAAAAAACCATCCTTGTGCCCTCTATGGTTTGTATGGACACTATTCTCACCATTGCGAAGACTTTCCCAAGTTTCGAATGGCCTTAGCTGACCTTCATCAACATTCTCTTGAATCTGAGATCACCATGATCGAAGAAGTTCACCCCCCACCTCCTTCTTTGGACACCATGTCTATTTACATGATGTCCAGTTCTACTAACCCTTTTGTCTCCACCATCACCGATGGTCCATTAGACCTATCTCTTCCATTATTTCCCCAGCCACATCCGCAACCTTAGTCGCAACCTCAACCTCAGTTACTAGGGAAACAGTGGGGTTCACTCCCACTCAACATTATCCTTTTCCTTTTCCTACCATCCAATATCGTGATTAAGTCTATCTTGGCAACCCACAATCTACAGGATTTCACACTGGGAGTTCCTATGTGGTACCTTGAACCACCTACCCTACCTCTGAGACCCCAAGATGTGTTGACTCTAGTCCAGCCAATTGAGATGATGTTGCACCTACCTCTGGGTCCATTAAAGACTCCTCCCATGATCTCCAGGCCTACCCCTCTTCCTCCAAAAGAGACTAGGGGAAAGGCCACAAAAACCACAACCAATACCATTTACATGATTGCTAGCACTAGTTTCCATTTTGTCTCCTTGGCTATGGAAGATCCACTTGATCTATCCTGGCACCACTTACGCAATGACAGAGATATATGTAAGACTACCTTTAGTTTTACCCCATTCCCTTTAAACCATAGTGTGGAATTGGTTCTTCCCATAGAAGAATATATTCCATCATCCCACCTTGCCAATGACCTTTATCTCGGCAAGGGTGCATACCTCTTTGCTGACTCAGATGGTTGACTCTTGAAGAATCCGTGCAACGGGCTCCACCTCAAGAGAGTCTATGCCTGATATAACCACTATGAATCCCTTATAGCATAGTTTTTTCCCTTTTTTGTTTTGCAATGTTTTTACCACAAATCAAAGACCACCATTTGGGGGCAGCACCATCAACTGCTAAATCAGAGACACCTAAACCATGTTCGAGACACCTGTCACACCTCTGGGCTCAATTTTTCGTCTTCTATCTTCTAATGAGACCATCGTCTCATGTTTAATAAGTAATTTTTGGGACCACTTCCTAGAATTCACCTCGATTTACAAGCCCCTGCATGGTGATGCAAGCGTTTGTAGACCTGTACTTACATCACACTTGCCTACCGCTACTCATGCGTGTTATCAGGCCACCACCCATAAGGAACATCATTTTTATTTTTACATATAAGTGTCTACTCCATCCATCGCACCTTATGCGGATCTCCAGACCACCATTCGAAAGAAGAATCATTTTCTTTGCATGTATTTGGCATATAACTGCCTTTGGACTTGCACTCACATCACATGTAGTCAATTCCATCCACCACAATTCACACATTAATCTCCTAACTTCTGTCCAAGAGCCACCTCGATCTACATGCCTCTGCCACACTGACTCATGTGCCTTTTCCATGATCTATCTCGTGCATGTATTGGTATGTTTAAGAGCTGCCTACTCCATCCATACTCTGCAGATGAAATTTGGACCACTGTCCACCATCCCAACATGGGGCACTGTCTGTGCCACCGCAATCAGTTGACCATACTAGAGTTTCTTTTAAGCTCTTTTCTAACTCCTAAAAGAATGAAAATATTACCGAGCGCAGCTGCTTCCTTTCTCGCTCGTTAAAGTATAGCAAAGGGCATCTACGTCATCTCATTTATCTCCTTTTGTGGACTATGTAGACTATCAAATCAAAAGGATCACCTTGGCATATTCAAGCCAAGACCATTCCCCTCTATATACTTTTATGCTTTCTCGGGCAGAGGGGCCGAACTTTACGAAAAAGCTCACCACAGGTTGTCGTTAAGTTCTTTTCCAGCCTTCTCATCAAGAAAATATTGCTGAGCAAACTTGGTTTGATTCATGCTTGTAAAAGTATCTGAATGACTGTCTAACTAGTATAGGTTTAACCTTTCCTGGCCTGACTGGAATACCAATGGTAAAGAAGTATCTAATCCCCCCAAAGGATGGGTGAGCTATCCTATGTATAATTTTATCCTTTTCAGGCACAGGAGACTACTAATGAAAAAGATCCCCCACTGGAGTCTTCTTCATTCTTTCAAACTCTCTAAAATTGAAAGCACCATCGAGCATTTACTTTCTCAGGCTCACTAAAAATCCACGAGATCATACCACAACAGTGTCTCTAGACACCACCCCACAGAAAATAGTTTGGTAGCATTCCCACTTTGGGTCGCCTTTGTTCAGAGTACTCTACAATGTGTCTTCCTTGGATCCCATTAGTACCAAAAGTATCTACCCCCCCCCAAGTATTTCCCATCTGTAGTGACATTCCCGGTATTACATCTATGATCCCATTCCCATGAGTCAGTTTCATTCGCTGCCTGGTCCGCCCTACTGTCATACTCTGAAAAAAGGAAGTTTGAGTCTACTACACTCCCCTTGCCCCTGTTCAACTCTTTTCCCTCCCCCCCCCCCCAATTCAGTGGGTTAGTCCATAGATTGTCTCACATCTTTCGGTTATCTCCCTTGTGCTTCTGGTCAAGGAAACACCATTTCCTTGACTTGGTGCAGGTCTCCTTCTGTCGACGACAACACACATATTCCAGAGGATAGACCCAGAGGTCCTTGTATCTTGGTTTCATTAACCTCATTTATGAGTTCCTTGGGCTACTTGAGAGGAGTCCTTAGTTCCTCTCGGGATGGTTGTTTCTCACGTGCTCAACTCCAACTACATCATCGCACTGTTGAGATTCATATAGGGTATTGGTCAGTGCAGTTTTTGGTCGAAGACCCCAGATGTCACCTAACTCTAGCACATTGAAGAGTCTATTCGAGGTACCTAAACAGGTTATGTCCTTATGATTTTTGGGTTGCGTTGGAGATAGTGTTCAGAAGCCCCAGTAGTGCTTCTATATAGATTTATGATTGATGCAGCATACTTGTACCATGGAGACTCTGACTCTCCATCAGTGAGTCCATACAACTATGTACCATCCCAGATCCAACAGGCTATCAGTCATGAAGATATAGCATTCCATGAGAATTCCATGGGTCCAATGTAGCAGTTCTTCATATCAGTATTGTATTCAACCTCTCATTGAGGAAAACACTCTGTATCACCAGTTGTATATGATCGACTCTTGTATTATAGAGCATAGATCACATTATTCTTTTGAAATTGTTATGAGCATGGGGATGCCCACCTCGTCCATATACATATCACACATTATTTGTATCTCACCCATTGATGGGAACCATATTAATACAAAAACCAAAAGCCACCATGCCCCAGCCCAGGAAGCACCACCTCTCCGCAGAAAATCCTATGATGTCCATTGGCCATACGATGAGCTCCTGCCCTCACACATTAGGGGGAAATCTATTAACCCAAAAAATCCCTCATTCATCTCTACATGGCCTACACCACCCAAGGACACCCATGCACAACCCTCATTTAACCCCATTTGACCCACACACCCTCAAGAAGGCTTAAAAACATGAAAAAGGGATTAAAAACCCCTAAAAAGAGCCTAAGGAGCTATCATAGGGGTTAAAGCCTCCAAAAAGGGGCTAAAACCCCTCAAAGAAGCCTAAAACCCTAAAAGGAGCTAAATTTTGAGTGAAAGGGGCTAAAATCCCAAAAAAGGGGCTAAAGCCTTTTCCAGAGGCTTAGAACCCTAAAAGGGCTATAAATAGAGGGGTGGGGGTCACTCTCAAAACACTTCTCCCTTGCATACTTTTATGCTACCCGAGTGGATGCCTTGAAACTATTTGTCTCTCAAGCCACCCACACTCCCTCTCATCCATCCTCCCATTGAGGCATAGCTCCCCCATTGCCAAGAGAGAGAGAGGTGCTTCTCCAAGCTAGGGCATGGTGGCCCATTCCATCAAATGAAGGTATAATGTTCATTTTGTCTTGTTTATTTAGTTTTATCTAACCCATATTTGCTTGCAAGTTTCCATTGTTTGTTTGCAGGTTTTTCTAACATGTTCTTCCAGGGTATTGGAGCTAAACCCTAACCTTGTTTGCAGATGGGTTCTTTCTTTGCTGTTCTTCATTTCTGTTCTATTTCATTTCTGCTTTTATTTTTTGCATCCACCACCAAGAACCTATCCTTCCATCCTATAGATGGAAGGTAGCCATTCCTGCCTTGTAGAAAGGGAGAAATCCCTGCTACAACCCTTATTGACTTTGATGGACAACTCTTGGAGAATCCCCACAATGGGCTCTAGCTCAAGAGGTTTTACGCTTAACATCACCAATGAGTCGCTTGATTTTCCTTTTTGTTTTTTAATGTTTTTTTTTACTGCAAGTCAGGGGAAACACCATTAGCTGCTAATCCAAAGTCACCCGGAGCTTGTTCAAGACACCTCTCACACCTCCGGACTCAAATTTTCACCCTCTATCTCCTTTTAAGACCATTGTCTCATGTTTAAGAAACAAGTTTTGGGACCGCTTCCTGGAAGTTACCTTGATTTACAAGCCACATCATGGTGATGCAATTGTTTGCGGACCTGTACTTGCATCACACTTACCCACCACTACTCATGCGGATTCTCGGGCCACCGCCCATCAAGGAACATCATTTTGGTTTCTAACACATAGCTTTCTACTCCATCCCCCGCACCTAATGTTGATCTCTATACCATTGTCCGGAAGACAGATCATTTCCTGTGCATGTATTTGGCATATAACTACCACTGGACTTGCCCTCACATCACATGTAGTCAAGTCCGTCCTCCACAATTCACACACGACTCTCCTGACCTCTGTCTGCGAGCCACCTTGGTTTGCATGCCTCTGCTGCATCGAATTGCGTGCCTCTTCCACGATCTATCCTATGCATGTATTGGTATGTTTAAGAGCCACCTACTCCGTCGATACTGCACGGATGACCTTCGTACCACTGTCCACCGTCCCGACATGGGGCACTGCCTATGCCACCGCAATCGGTTGACAATACTAGATTTTTTTTTAGGCTCTTTTCTATCTCCTAAAAGAATGAAAATATTGCCGAGCGCAGCTACTTCCTTTCCCACTTGTTAAAGTATAGGAAAGGGTGTCTACATCGTCTCATTTATCTCCTTTTGTGGACTATGTAGACCATCAATATAGGTTTAACCTTTTCCAGATTGAATGGACTACCAACGGTAAAGAAGTCTCCCATACCCTAAAGAGGATGGGCGAGCTCTCCTGTGTATACTTTTATCCTTTTTCAGGCACATGAGACTACCAATGAAAAATAGCCCCCACTGGAGTCTTCTTCATGCTTTCAGACTCTCTAAAATTGAAAGTACCATCGAGCATTTACTTTCTTGGGCTCGCCAAAAATCCACGAGATCGTACCACAACGTTGTCTCTAGACACCACCCCACAGATAACAGTTTGGAAGCATTCCCACTTTGGGTTGCCTTTGTTTAGAGTACTCTGCAATGTGTCTTCCTTGGATCCCATCAGTACCAAAAGTATCTACCTCCCCCAAGTATTTCCCATCTGTAGTGACATTCCTGGTATTACGGCTATGATCCCATTCCCATGAGTTAGTTTCATTTGCTTCCTAGTTTTCCCTACCATAATACTCTGAACAAAGGAAGTTTGAGTCTAATACACTCCCTCTACCCCTTTTCAACTCTTTCCCTCCCCCTGCCCCTATTCAGTGGATCAGTCCTCAGATTGTCTCACATCTTTCGGTTATCTCCCTCATGCTTCTGGTTAAGGAAACACCATTGCCTTAACCAAGGACAGGTCTCCCTCTGTCGATGAAAACACACATATTCTAGAGGATAGACCCAAAGGTCCCTGTATCTTGGTTTCATTAACCTCATTAATGAGTTCCTTGGACTACTTGAGAGGAATCCTTAGTGCCTCACGTGCTCGACTCCAGCTACATCATCGCACTGTTGAGATTCATACAGTGTATTGGTCCGTGCAGTATTTGGTCGAAGAAATCGGATGTCACCTGACTCTAGCACATTGATGAGTCTATTCAAGGGACCTAAACAGGTTTATGTACCTTGTGATTTCTGGGTTGCATTGGAGACAGTGTTCACAAGCCCTAGAAGTGCTTCTATATAGATTTATGATTGATGCAACATACTTGTACCATGGAGACTCTGACTCTCCATCAGTGAGTCCATATAGCTATGTACCATTCCAGATCTAGCAGGATATTAGTCATGAAGATATAGCATTCCATGAGAATGTCATGGGTCCAATGTAGCAGTTCTTCGTATTAGTATTGTATTCAGCCTCTCATTGAGGAAACTACTATGTATCATCAATTGTATATGATAAGATCTTGTATTATAGAGCATAGATCACATTATTCTTTTGACATTGTTACAAGCATGGGGATGCTTGCCTCATCCATATACATGTCACACATCATTTGTATCTCACCCATTGATGGGAACCATATTAATACAAAAACCAAAAGCCACCATGCCCCAGCCCAGGAAGCACCACCTCTCTGCAAAAAATCCTATGATGTCCATCAGGCATACAATGGGATCCTGCCCTCACACATCAGGGGGCAATCTGTTAACCCAAAAAATCCCTCACTCAGCTCTACATGGCCTACACCACCCAAGGACACCCATGCACGACCCTCATTTGATCCCATTTGACCCCCACACCCTCAAGAAGGATTAAAACATGAAAAAGGGCTTAAAAACCCCTGAAAAGAGCCTAAATATCTCTCATAGGGGATAAAGCCTCCAAAAAGGAGCTAAAACCCTTCAAAGGAGCCTAAAACCCTAAAAGGAGCTAAATATTGAGAGAAAGGGGCTAAAGCTCTGACCAGGGGCTTAGAACCCTACAAACGCTATAAATAGAGGGGTGGGGGTCACTCTCAAAACATTCCTCCCTTGCATACTGTTATGCTGCCCAAGTGGATGCCTTGAGACCATTTGTATCTCAAGCCACCCACACTTCCTCTCATCCATCCTCCCATTGAGCCATAGCTTCCCCATTTCCAAGAGAGAGGTGCTTTTCCAAGCTAGGGCATGGTGGCCCATTTCAACCAATAGGTATAAGCTTCGTTTATTGTCATTTTTATTCTAGTTTTTCTAACTTAGTTTGCTTGCAGGTTTATTTTATGATCTAATAAGTTGTATGCAGGTTCCTGGAGTCTAACCTTGTGTGCAGGGTTTCCATTTCTTTCTTTTCTGTTTTCTTTGCTTCAATTCTGTTTCATTTTTCTTGCATTACCATCAGGAACCCTATCCTCCCATCTTATAGGTGGAAGGTAGACAATATTTCCCTATAGCAAGGGAGAAATATCTACTACACTCCCATTTGGGATCTGTTGGGACATATTGTATGCAAGGAAGTTATGTTGGTTGATCCCTCCAAGATCATGGTAATTTTCGACCTACCAGCACTGATGACAGTAAAATAGCTACAGGAGATGTTGGGTCACACATAATATTAACGGAAGTTCATAAGGGGATATGTAGCAATCATAACATTGATGGAGAAACTCTTGAAGAAGGATGCATATTTTGAATGGAACAATGAATGTAAAATAAATCTCTATACTTTGAAGTGGAAAATGGTCGCAACACTGATAATAGTCTTTCCAGATTGGACAAAGGAGTTCCACATCCATGTCGATGCTTCATCAGTCGCATTAGGACTGATTTTGGCTCAACCAGGGGAAGGAGTGATCGATCACCTGATTTCATTTGCATGTCAAAAGTTGTCTACTATGGAAAGAAACTACAAAACAGCATAAACCGAAGGTTTGGTGATGGTGTATGCATTACAAAAATTCCGCCACTACCTGTCGGGAGGACATTTCAAAATGTTTATATATCACTCGTCACTGAAGTACCTGGTTAACAAGCCCATGTTGGGGGGGATATTTGTCGATGGTTATTAATATTCCAAGATTTTTATTTTGAATCATTTTGAAGTAGAGGTCATTGAATGTAGGACTTGATCACGTGTCAAGGATAGAGACAGACAAAGATCCAAGCAACATCAAAGATGGATTACCTGATGCACAATTTTTTAGAATTGGAATTGTGAATAACCATTATGAGAAAATTGTCCTATTTTTAATGACATGAACATTACCATAGGAATTCACCATGATCCAAAAGAAGCAACTAGTCGTCAGAGCTGCATATTTACATCTAATCATAGGAGAACTCTATAAAATAGTGTAGGATGAAATTTTATGCTGATATGTTTTTTTGCATGAGCATGTGAGAATATTTGCTGAGGCGCATGATGAAATTGCAGGAGGAAAATATGGAGGTCATGCAATTGTTATAAAGATGCTTTGAGCTGGTTTATGGTGGTTGATAATGCATAGTGACAATGGAGATTATGCCAAAATATGTGACATGTGTCAAAGGACGGGGAATACGTCACGATGAGACGAGATGCTGCTAGTACCTTAGATAACGCTAAACAAATTGGATAAATGGGATGTGGATTTTGTGGGACCCATCAATCCTCCAAGGAAACATACGGGGGAACAATTTATCCTCACTGTGATAGACTACTTGACATGATGGGAAGAGGAAACACCGATGCAAGATTGTATAGCTTCGAAAACATGGTTACTCGGTTCAGCTATCCCAAGATATTAATGAGTGACCAACGAAGCCACTTTTCCAATCATACAATTAGTGAAATCACAGAGGAATTTTAGAGACAACACAAGAAGAGTACCCCATATCACCCACAAGTGAATGGAGTATCCCAATAATTCAACAAGGTATTGGAACATGAGCTAATGAAGGTATGAAACCCAAATCACGATGATTGCGATCTAAAAATCCTTGCGATATTATGGGCCTACCAGAAAACATGTAAAATATTGACGGGACAAATGTCGTTCAAGCTCGTTTATGGATAAGAAGCAGTGATGCTAATGGATTACATTGTTCCCACCCTACGCATAGAGGCAACGACACGCATGAGTGATGAAGGTGCAACTGAAGAAATATTGGCACATTTTTTGTAGCATGAGGAGGATCGGTTCATCGCAGGTTTTCACCAACATGTAGAGAAGGATGAATAGAAGGCATGGCATGATCGACATGCCAAAGAAAATTAATTCCAACATGAAGAAATGATTCTTCTGTACGACAACAAGTTCACAAAGATCCCATGTAAGCTACATATGCATTGGTTAGGACCTTCTATTATTCATTTTATCACCGACGGAGGTGTAATATAACTGCGGCAGTTAGACAGAGAATTATTGCCGGTGCTAGTAAATGGAGGTTGAATAAATCCCTATCAAGATAGCTAGGTGCAACATCAATGATGACAGTCGTGACATGAAAAAAAAGTGAATAAAAGAAAAGAGAATCGTAGAAAAGTGTGTTGACAGAGAAAGAAGAGAAAATCACAGAAAATTTGGAAGCTTGGCGATATCACACAACATACGAAGTGGTCAAATCAGATAGTATATGTGACAATTAAACTAGACATGAAACAATGAAAGTGGGAAAGGCACACATTTATGAGGAAATCATACCATTAAATTTGCAGAATTGACGTAGGATTTGGTCAATCATCGAAGGATTTGGAAATCATGGACAAAATTGTTCATACGGGAGCAACAGACGCTATAAGAACTAGCCATGAGGCATGGGTTGAACCATTTTGAGAATTTCAAAGATGAATCATATCCAAGGAGATTCTAGGAGAGAATCAAAGAGTAAAGGAGAAGCGAATTTGAAAGGTATCTATGGAATAAGTGATTTCAAGTGGGAGCACACATGGATTATCACTACACAACATACCAATAGTAAAAGAGCAGCCAAAAATTCAGGGCGTATTAAAATGATCACCCAAAAAGAAGAGGGGTGTGAATCGCCCCACCTCTCTATAAAGAAGGATTAAATAAACTTATAGTTCCATAAGGGAAGTAGAGGCAGAAGTTGACCCATCGATGGCCGGAGGGGAGGAGTCAATAATAAGGAAAGGGCCAAAAATCGATGACATCCCAGGGTATGTACCATTGTGGAAGGTAGGAGCACCAGTGGTATGCATCAATAAGAATTAGAAGTATACCATTAAGATGTAGGTAAGATGGAATGGAGTACATGTGAAAATGAACATTGTTTTGCGATTACAGAAGCTGCAATACAATGATCATGACATTCTGGCATACCCAGAATGCACAGAGGAAACATATGAATCGCAGAAAATGTACTAGCCATGAAAATTGTGTGCAAGAACATACCAAACCAATGCATGTCAGGAGTGATCGCATGCATGAAGCATTACATAGTTTGAGTTCATATGAATTGGTCTCTATTTTTGCTAAACCAGTTGATGGAATACGTCGTATTGGTGTAAGAAGTTAGAAGACCATTTACCTACTCATGGTTGTTGATACTGATTGCACTAGTGGGTTGGATGGAACCAAACTACTATCAAGGAATGGATGTCGAATCCATCAAAACCTATCGAGGAGCATGGTACCAAAAATTATGGGAGAGAAATAACAAGGAGTGAAAAACTGACAACAACATCGAGTTCTAATTGTATTTGGATGGACTACAGGATGCGGCAGGTAAATTCTCATGACTTACAAATGCGACCGCAACAAAGTATAGGAGGATTGTGCGATTTTCAATAGGCTCGCAAGCTATCCACATCCAGGAATGGCATGATGTAGAGAACTAGTGGTTGAGAACGCATTACAAATGGACTAATGAATAGTTGGATGCCATCATTGATGAATGACCAACAGAGTGGAAATTCCCCATTTGTGTTGAAGAACTAGCATACGCAGAAACTGGATTGCCACCAGATATTCTGATGGAGCAAGATAAGAAGAAGGAATATGAAGAGGAATCGCACAAGAAATCATTAGCAAATATGTCTGATTCATAGTTGGATAAGCAACAAGAAGAGGTGCAGACAAAGTGTTGGTTTGAACTAGGTGAAGGGAGCAGTAACAAAAAGTTCTCATATGAGAAAGTAAGCAAGATACTAGCCACAATTACTATGATGACCAACATCAGCCAGGAAAGAATAACACAACATACCACAGGTATTTTCCACCAGGTGAATGGATTATTGCAATCGCCATTAAATGCAGTATTGGAGACAAGGGTACCACAAACGAAGACGCTACAAAGAGCAGCTGAGGTAAGTGGTTCCAAGAAAGTGTGGATTGTGCAGATTTCTACGCAAGCACTTATGACAAGGGATGAATATGATGATGCCATAGTGAAGTAATTTGACTTGATTGACCTTAACATTAATGATCTTCCAATGCATATGCTGGCACGACTATAGGAGGCAATGAGCCAATAAATCAGAGATTGCGAGGCGTTGGTGCATGACCATTGGTTAAGTCTCGAGAGCAAGTAGAGAGCATGAAAGCCGAGATTCAACAACTGAATACAGAGTAGGAGGTCATTTCCAATGAAAATAACAAGGATTTTGATGACATGAAGTGATTGGAGAGAGAAATATCAGTTGCATGCAAAGAGATTATGGACATTACTCCAGAAACGTTCACCGAATAAAAAGTGTTGCGATTGGGAAGAATAGTCACTGATAGTCACCAATTTTTGGGGGAATTTGGTGCAAGCTGAGAAAATACACCAGCTGGAAGCACAACTGAATGAATCAAAAGAACAATTATAAACTCTATGAGGATCTCTCAAAGGGAATCCACCACTAGCGCAAGTAACTAGGAAATCAGAGCTTAAGGAGCTGCAACATCAGGTCAATAGTGCAAGAACAAGAAACTTGAGGAGGTCAACGCAGTTAGATGAACTGTAGGGAACAATAGAAGAAGTGGCACTCAGAGAGATGGAAGAGATCATGAAGACAAAGAAGGATTTAACCATAGTCCAGCAGATGAGTGAGGAACACCCAATGGAGCAAGAAGTGGAGAAGTGCACAACAATCAAAGAAAAGGTTAAAGCAATTGTCGATGAAGTAAAAACTGCCTACTATGAATTCAAGACAAAGTTGGATGCACCAGTAATTTCCAAATGACATGGATCAAGGACAAGCCACAAGTTTGTGTTGGGAAGTTGTTGGAAAGGTGATTGGATGCACAAGATGCGCTTCCACCATTGACAAAGAATACTATCAACAAGAGAAAGAGTCAACTATGTGGAAGAAGATACCGACATGTGTGGTCATTATGGTTGAGTTAGTCAGCAAGTTTTGGTCTTAATTAGTTAGAAAGTTGGATATGTGGACAATTTTGTAAAGGCTAATCCTATAAATATAATTAGGGGTAGAGTCAATAGATCATTGGAGGATTGATCAATGGATAGAAAGAATATGTGAATGAATGTATTTTCTAGTCTAAGGCTATTCAATCGAGAGATGTTTATATTTTAGTAAGGTGTTTGCACAAGTAATATAATGATGATGTTGATGGTGAATTCTATGTTCTTTTTTGTATGTGTACGAAATATGCAAACTTAATGATCATGTGATATCTGAATTTACATGCTTGAATATGATTGATGCGAATTGTTGCAAGAATTATTGGGTTAAGATATGTTGATGTTTTCTTTAAGTAAATATGAATTATGTGACTGCAATGTCTGAATTAGAATAGTCGTGAATGATAAGTAGTAGATGTTATGAATTATATGCATAAACCCTGGATATATGAGTAATGTTGTGATAGAGTAAGTGATAGTGCAAGAATCCTTTTCCTTATGTGGAAATGTGGTTCTTGCAACCCTCCCTCATAAATATTGAGTGAGACTGCATCTGCTTCGCAGGTGTTGTTGGACAGGGTAAAACTGGTCCAGAACATTCATCCATGCTTCCATTATTGCATGAAGGAACTCTAACAACCCTCTGACTTGATATTCAATGATTGGGTACACACATAAATAAGTTTGTTGTCTCATCTTCCAAGACACAAGGTATAATGTCCCCTTTCGAGGGAGCCCCTTGGATTACTCTTGTCACAACCCCAAATTTACCGAAAAATTTAAAATTTTTAAAATGCATGTAATTCTTCAAAATTTTAGTTAACTAATTATGAAATTAGTTATATGTTACCAAATTATTATTTGAATTATCTGTTGGTTGTGTTTAGTGATAGAATAGTTCTTTTCGGTTTACTAACTTGTTTTCTTTTTTGCGACCACAAGGTGGGGCTGTCATGCAAAACTGGGCTTACTTAGCTTTCGAGCTAATGCAGAACGTTTTCCTGTTCTTACAGGCTATAGGTAAGAAGTTTAGTTGCATATTGTCAAAATTCTAAAGTGTTTAAGATACAAGTACGTCGCAAAAATAAAAGTTCAGTAGGAAGATAAATGCTAAACAGTTTTCAATGCTTACTGAGGTAAATTCAGTAACTATCCATATTTCTAGCGGGAGTAAATTTATGGTTCTTAAAGATTACTGAACTATTCGATTTTTATCATATAATATGTCAAGTGTTAAAATACCTCAATTAAACTCTTTATAAAAATAGAGTAGAAAAGGGCAGAGTCATAAAATTAACAGTTTACTTTCAAAAGTGCACAATATATTTACATCCTGATGTATATTAATAAGGGGTTTACGTATTACGATTTCCATTTTTAACTTATGAAGTATTAAGAGAGTTACATATTTATTTCAACCTGCTCTTTGGGAAAGATATATTCAACCTAAAGCACAAGTTTTAGTTACGCAATAACTTTTCCAAAACTAAGTTTATTTTTAGTCAGATAGATAACTTGCTATAAACAGGTTTTTATTCTAACCCTTTCATATAAAATAAGAGGGCCTGTCCTTAGTGGCTACTATCTTAATAGAATGCATAACATAATCATTTAATGGTTTAACATTTATGTTGGTAAATTCTTAATAAAGAGAAAAGAAGCTTAACCCTTGTATGTTACAATTTCTTGGTTAAGAACCTTAATTCCAGGCAAAACAATCATCAAAATAATTGTTATTATTTTCTTTTGTATTACTTACCAACTTCTATTCTTAGATAATTATGATAAGACCAAAGGGATTAACATTATTAACAGTATACTTACCATGGTCGATTCTACAACACCCTTAATATCAACCATTAGTATATTCTATAATTAAAATATAGATGTTGGGTGAATACTTATATAAGTATTATTCTTACTTAAACATATGCATTATACTTTCCTTCTACAACAAATTACAAAACTTATTTCATTTAAGATTGTAAGAGTTGATCGACAAAATAGTCATTCACCTGGATGGAGAGGCCATGAACAAGACCATGACATAACAAGTTTATGGATTTTAACTCTAAATATAAACTCTTATAAACCTTTACCTCATACATTCCAAGTTTGTATCAAAAGTTATGTTATGCACTTATCACTCTAGATATAGTATACACCTTGATCAATTGTTTATTAGGTAAGAATAGCATGTTATGAAGTTCTATGCCATATTTCTAGCTATACACACGATGAACATAGAATTATAATGCGATTTGCAAAAATATAAATGATGGTATATCATAATGTATTCAAATGAATTGTTTAAACCTTTACACCAATAGTGAGCTATAATGCAAGGATTATATATATATTAACGAGTTCTTGTTATCATAATGCAAATGATAGGTTGACTTCGGTTGAGGACTATAGTCGAACCCTTTTAACTCAACCAAATGATTGATAAAGTCATCCTCATGCTTGCTCCTGGACGACTATGGGAAATTACCCACCGTGTGAAAATTATTTACTAGCCTAGATCCAGCTTTACCCGGCTCTATCATGCACCGAGAGGGATCAAATATTTCGAGGTGCAAACCCTTTAGTAAAACATTTAGATCTAGATAGAATGGAAAAAAAATATGGTATATACCTGCTGCCCATGCTATTGACAGGCATATTAATGCATGATGCCTGTTAATGCATTCTCATCATGCACCTGGACCAAATTATATTTAAGGATGAGCCTTTCCTGGTCGTTCTCTTCTGGTTATATACACATTTGTATTATCTATTTTTAGCATTATTTGCTTTCAATAGTTGGATAGTTAAGAACTGATCAAAAGAATCAGCAACTCTTGCAATTCCAAAAGAACCAATATATTCCTCTTTAACACGAAGCTCCCTTACTGGGATACCTGTAGTTCTGGCATTTAGAGGGACAACCCTAAGGGATTCAAACCAATTATTCTTCTTCTTAATAATAATAATATTATTCTTTACGTGATCTACCTTAACCATCGCCACCAACATACACATCAATATTGTCAATAGTGCTGATATTCTCAGATCCATGTCCCTACCAACATACAGATCAATATTAACAATAGTGCTGATATTCTCAGATCCATGTCCCTGCAACCTGTTGTAGTATTCTTCTATTCAGGGCCACAGAATAGCACAGTTCTAATTCCAATATCAATATCAATACCAATACCAATTTCAGTAGAAGAATATGTTTATATCTCCCTTATGTTTGGATCTCACTAAATCATATTTTATCTTGCTATTGGATATTGATTTGTGTCAATTTCCATTGAGATATTCTTATTACTTTATCATTTGATTTTATATTTTACTTTAATATTTCATGAACTTAGGAGGTTAACTCACAAAATTATTAGCTTATGAACATAGAAGATTTATTTAAAAGCGTTTTCATAATTATATGCTTTAATAATCCATGTACTTTAGAGAACATAGGCGATATAGTCTGTGATTTGTATATGTTTAGATACTTGAAGTCATTGTTGAGACTTAGAGTAGTTAATATGGAATAGTTAATTGTTTTTTTTACTGCCATCTCCATTCATAGTTCTGGTTGTGCACAACCTACGTCTTGATTTCCCATCAAGAACTTTATGTGGTGAAGAAGGTGACTGAGTTCCTAAGTATAACTATGGTGTTTTCAAAGTTAATGCCTTACACTGGGAAACAGAATTTGATCCACCATTATTAACTCATCTATAGCTGATTTGGTAACGGATCCTTTACAGAAGACTCCTGTGTGTTACAGAATCATCATAAACTCATAAACTCATCCGTAGTTGATGGAGTAACGGATCCTCTGGATCATCATTGCTGTATTGTATTGAATTTTGATATTATACGGGGCAAAGCTATGACATTTCTTTCCCAAACCCTAAATTGGCCGATGTATTTGTAATAATATGGGGTTAGGCCTATCGACTTGCAATATTTTGTTGCAGTATTGGGTGCAGTTAACATGAAAAAAGAAACAACTGATAATCACGAAAAGAATCAAGTAATATTTAAATATCTGTTACGTACCTTTGAGAGGAAGATATCCTTTGTCGATAAGCAGAGAGATGCTAAAAAAGGAAGTGAAACCGAATGCACTGGTTGGCCAAAAGGCTACTCTGGGAGCCCCATATTCGTCTGCAGTATCCTGTATCTTTGATAAAAGTCCATCCGACACTATAAAGCTGACTGGAGGAACATTGGGAAGATGGTGGAGCTTTTCCATCAACTTGCTCAAGTGAATATGAGCGTTAATCGCCATGGATTCGCAGAGCTCCGGAAGATTTTGATTTTGACTACAGCCGTGTTGGGGAGGCAGGCCATCGGGCACAGTTTCGAATCTTATATTCATATGATTCTTATT
>LPNX010277650.1:181061-238561 GCA_001517045.1 Pseudotsuga menziesii
GTGACATGTGTCATCTCCACGTTGAGCACGGAGTTACACTTCTACCTCATACCGGGCTATAGAATGCGCCTCTCGGCGCAACAAGGAGACGTGGCATAGTTTTGGCCAAGCGTCGTGAGGTTAAAAGGGCCACCTATAACTCTAACTCGTCATTCTCTTCCCTGTCTACTGATCCATCGCTTTCAGCTCCTGTCGTTTGGCTGTGAAACTTCCCTTTGCTTGTCACTGTGAGTATGCTGCAACTTCTTTCCTGCATGCTTCACCTTCATTAGCTTGCTCTTCTTAGGAAACTCCTTATTGTATGAGTGTTATTCCTTCTACGGCTCGTTAGGGAGCAATGTGGCTTTCTCTACTAAGTTCTGGGTTATCACTGTGAAAGCTTCCCATGTTTTCTTGCACTCCGTCGCTGTGGCTGTTAACTTTGTCAGTAACTTCTCCCTACCTTCTTGCAGTGATGAAGGGTCTCCTTCTACTCGCACTGGTGGTTATCTTTCTGTTTGCAAGAGGTCACGCTTCCCTCAAATTCTAGGTACAAAGCTATTAATACCTACAGTACTTCGTAGTTGATTTTCTTTACATTTATAAGTGTTCAATATGTAAGTAGGGTATTAACATTATTTTTCTCTTCTTACAGGTGACGACTCCACGTTTGGGGAAAAGCAGCATGAGATAGGAACGGTCGCTAGCTTCCGGTAAGCCCTGGAATTTTCCATGGCTATCCCATCTTGTTCAAACCCTCATGGAACATTAAGGGTTGGTCGTTGCGGCCTAAAAGACCCTCATGGGTTTTGGTTGTTTTGGTTGTTTGCTTCACCGTTTTTCATGGTTGTTAAGACCCTCGCTTACTGCAGGGTTCTCCGGCTTCGGCCGTGAGTGTACATTTTGTCTTGTTTATAATAATATGTTTATGTAAAAGATTAGGCTGTAAAATCCTCCCTATGTATATTTTCAATACGGCCGTGAGTAAAATTGCTGAACTGGATTTTACAGTTATTAACTTTGTATATTCTGGATGAATAAGGTTTTTACCCTAATTTTGACAGTAAAGAAAATAACTCCGTTCCTATTTAAATTACTATTAAGTTGTACTATGCTTTTGCAAAAGTGAGGGTTACTAGTTATATTTTAAAATATAAAGTTAAGCTCGATAGTCGAGCGTTCTGCCACTCTGTTATTTATTTTGCTGTACAAATATGCAGTTGATTTTTACTCTTGATATTATTGTTAGGGTTTCTGTACCTGGTTTATATATTGACTTACTTGTAAATAAGAAAATTGTAAGTGCTAATAAATAGTTTATATCCTTCAATTATATAGGGTTTTTATATTTTTTTTTTAACAATATTTTTAAGTACGGTTAGTTTACCTTGTAGCATAGAAAGTATAATTAGTTCAGGTTTGCAATTAAAGTAATAAGAACATTACTTTAGGTTAAAAAATAATAATATTCCTATAATGTATAAAATAAAAAGTATATTATTATTAATATAATAACGATGTTATCTTTCTTGAGAGTACTAATGCCTCTATGTTAATATCCTTGGTTTATTTTATAAGCACATAGAAAGATAGTATTTTGTTGTTTATTTCCTGTGCTATTTATGCTAATACTATATATGTTCTTTTAGTATTTAGTTTGTCTTATTAGTTATGATATTTATATATATACAAAGAAATAAATTAACACTATCTAGGACCTATCCCATAAACATATATAGTAACATTCATTTACACATTATAAAAAAAAAAATAGATTAATAGCTCTAAACATTATTTGAGCTTAGTCTAATAAGAAGAAGACAATAAAGAAAAAATGATTACATTACTAATCATACATAAAATCTAAACCAGCTTGCTTTGACTGTAGAGTTTAATCAATATTTAATTTCTTCTACTTTTAGTATTGTTATTTGGACATGAACTAGTTAAGTTATTTTAAATTGAAAGAAAGAAGATGTAAGGTTTAAAAAATAGATATATCTAGTCCAACCTTACTTCAGTGCGATTATTATATTCTTTTATTTGTTCTTTAAAAATAATAGAATTACTGAAAATAAAATACTCTACAAGGAAATAGTTTTATCTATGAACACATGCTACTGTCAGTAAAAAAAAAATCTCTTCAGATAATAGATAGAGAAACAATCTACTATTCTACAATCTCATCATACCATCTTTATTATAATTTTACCCCTGTGCTAGATTACGGTCTGGTAAACCCAGATGAGGAAAAACACAGTGGGTTATTATTTTTCATCAAAATATTCTATTACTAATAAACTAAAAACATTTACATCACTAAACCATCTAAATATTTATATCATAAACTACAAACATAACATTCAACCATTCATAGTTATTAAAACAAAGACAGTTAGGTGACATAACCTGTTTGAACTTGGACAACAACAGCAATGGGAGGTCGTTCTTCCCTACCAACTCCTGGAGAGTGCTCAAACAACGACTCCTCAGGACCCCCGAGCTTTCTCTGGTCTCCCTGGCTGGAACTAGGTGCAGCAATAGTCAAATACCAATCTTCAACTTAGTATCAATCTTGAACTTATCAGTAAGTTCTCCTAGCTAACAAGCTGTAATAGACCAAGTTACTGCAACACTCCTCTCAGAACATCTTCCTTACTGTTTTTCCCTTTTTCCCCAATGAATTTCCTGAATAGCATTCCACCTGAATGATTCGTCTCTGGAAATATCTGAGCAGCCCCAGCTCTATTCATTGGGTATTTTTAAAAGATTGCCTGGGTCTTTTTGGGTTAGTTGTCATTTATTGAGCCACTTGCTCTGATCCCACTTTCTTGGGGGATCATGACCCCAAATATATTGAAGTTGCCACCTGCAACATATGAAGTGTTTGAGGATGTTGCCACTTGTCTTTTTCCCTCCACCTAGTTCCTTCCACCAGTTTGACCAATAACCTCTTATTAACAGCTCTCCCATGCTGTTGTCTCCACATTTTATTTATTAATAATAAAATATTCAGAATTACATTCCACTTCTTTTGACTCTGCTGAGTCATCAGTTCCTACTTAGCATTAAATTTAACATAATGTCTTAGGAAATACAATTAAAACAATTAACATTTTTTTTTACAAAATTGGGGTATGTGACAACTCTGCTATCCCATTTAACTCCTTCTGGCTCGAGCAGGAAAAAACTTTTAAACAAGATCAAACTTTACCCACAAATGTCATCATGGTACACAAGTTCGTTTAATGCTAGGAAAAAGAAAGGAGACATACGAGAATACGTCTCTTTTAAATTATAAAAGTAAAATTATTTTTTAAAGTGATTACGAGCCCTTATGAAAATTTGGAAATAAAAAGAGGTAAATATTCATTAATTCAATTTGAGGGGAGAAGGAAAATTTTTAAAACAAAAAGTAAAGAGGAAAAATTAAGGGATCCATATGGAGAGAAATTTTTTATAGAGCTCGAACTTGGATACAAGAGTTTCTGAAGATCTTGAAGATCCAAAATCAGAAGTGAAAGATTATTCCTTAGTTGTCTAGAGGGATATAACACTCAGTTCTAGCTTGGGATTATCATCAATTTAGTGGATTTCATTATTGATTTATTGAGTTGTTTTCATTAAAATATTGGGTATATTGATTAAGGAATCGATTTTCTCTTGAAATAGAGAAGCACATTCGAGAAATATTAGCCTCATTGAAATGCCAGCAAAATGAAAAAGGGGAGCAACAAGTCTATAACCGGGCAACCTCTGTCCATTCTCTTAGTAAGGGGGTCGAAACTATATCAAATGCTCTATCCCAACACTATAATAAATATCATCTCTTTGTATGGTTGAATTTGCCGGTGTAAATACCTCAACTTGGGCATTATATTCCACATTGTACCTAAAAAAATACATAGTCAGACTATTGGAAGGAAATCACACCAATTTATCACTTATTTGTATGCTTTTGGCTTTGTCAAAGTGGGACAGAGTCTCCACAAGAAAATAAAAAAACTTAAAAAGAAAGGTTAACACAAGAAAAAAAAAACCCCTCCCAAAGTTAGTGGCATAAGGAAGTGCAAACATAAGAGGTTGGGTTATTCTAAAACACCCCACCAAAGTACAAAATTCAAACCACAAGGGAAATATAATATTGAAATTGTCCCCATTTTCTTTCTCCCAACAAAACATGTTTCATTTAAGTGAATTTTGTTGCAATTCATACATTCATATTCCATCCATACTGTTAACCCAAAAAATCCCATAATGAGCTCTACATGACCTACACCACTCAAAGACATCTAAGTACGACCCTCATTGACCCCCACACCCTCAAAAAGGATTAAAAATATGAAAAAGGGCTTAAAAACCCCTAAAAAGAGCCAAAATAGCTCTCATAGGGGATAAAACCTCCAAACAGGGGCTAAAAACCCTCAAAGGAGCTAAAAACCCCCAAAGGAGCTAAAGATTGGGCGAAAGGGGCTAAAGTCCCAACCAGGGGCTTAAAACCCTAAAAATCTCAAGAAAAAGTATAAATAGAGGGGCGGGGGTCACTCTCAAATCACTCCTTCTCTCCCTATTGTTATGCTTCCCATGTGAGTGCCTTGAGACCATTTTCCTCTCAATCCATTCACCCTCCCTCTCCTCCATTTCTCCATTGAGCCAAAGCTCCCCATCCATTGAGAGGTGCTTCTCCAAGCTAGGGAATGGTGGCCCATTTGAACCAGAGAAGGTATGCTTGTTTATTTTCTGTTTTTGCTTTATTTTCTGACAATATTTGTTTGCAGGTTTGTGGTTGAACATTAAGTTGTAGGTATCCATTGATTGCTTGCAGGTAGCTCTTTGTTTTCTAACAAGTTTGATGCAAGGTTGTGGAGCTTAGTCCTAACCTTGTGTGTAGGGGTTTCATTTTTATTTTTGTTTTCTATTTCTTTCTATTCTTCCATTTTCATAGGAACCCTACCCTTCCATCCTATAGACAGAAGGGAGCCGTTCTTGCTCTGTAGCTAGGGTGAAAGCCCTACTACACATACTATACTTGTAATAATGTGAATATAATACTTAATATAATTTGTAAAATAGGTAAATATATTATAAACATCGTTACGATATATAGACTAATTTCACCTTAATAATGGTTAAATATGTAAATATAATAATAATAACAATATATAGTTAATACAAATATATTACTATAATTGATATGTTAAAATATTTAATATAAATAAATATATATAGTTCATATGTGATATGATTTAATATAATTAAATATATAAACATATTATTTACTTATACATTATATATTATATGTATAATTTAACAAATTAAAATTATAAAAAAACAAAACAAATAAAAAATTCATTTGGTAATGAATGGCCATGGCGGTGGTGGTTTCATTTTTTGAAAAAGTAAAATCTTTTGGTGGAAAGGATTGGGATGAGAGGTGAGGGTTTCAATTATTTTGGTGAAAAATTGAAATTCTATAGCCAAAATAGTTGGGTTGATAAGTGAGGGTTTAAATTGTAGCTAAAATAATTGGGATGATAGGTGAGGATCTCAATTCCTGGGAGAGGTGAGGTGAGGGTGGGGACTGATTCCAGGAATTTTTTGGAACATTTCCTCTTTAAGCCTTGAGCATGGATCAGAGCAATTTTATTATCTTCGGATGGTTTTCTTTTATGATCTATATGGGATTCTGAAGACATGTAAAACTAGATGGAAGCAAAAAAAAATAGGGAGGATTTTTTGAATATAGATCTATGGTCAAAAGATAATTTGTCAGAGTACGACTATCCATTTCCCCAAAGGGGCTTTTGCTAAATCAATCTTATCGATTCAGGGTTGTGAGTATCATTTTGGTCAGTCAAGGAGGACATTGTGGCATCTTACCTAGTCTAATATGGAAGGAAATAAGTTACCTTTCTAGTGAATTATCCTATTGTTCGATATGTTTCCTAGAAGCATTGCTTTCTCTTGTAACAGTTTTAGTTTCTTCTTCTTTTTGATGCACCGCTTTAAGGGATGTGGGTTTAATTCCAACTTTGCTCCCTCTTCTCAAATATTTGGATCCATAACACATACACTTGGTAAAAAGTGTTGTGCATGTTCTTGAGGATTTTATGGACTATAGTAATCCTGCTGCAACCTCATTTCAGGATTTGGGAGGCTTGGATAGCACCATAGCATGTTTGAAGTGTGAAGTCTGCCATTTTGAGGAGGAAACAAGGTAGCAGAGCAGAGAATCACTTTATAGTTTCAGGGGAAAGTATGCTCATATCAATGTTGTTGGGTTAGAGGAAACACAGATAGATCAATATGACAGATTGGTTCCTTATCATAGAATACTTCTTATGAAGGCTTTTCTTCATTCTATATTTCTTGGCACATATGCTCCTGGAAATACTGCATGGCTATATGGATCTAAAGAGAGTGCTTTGTCATTTTTATTTTGCACTATATTTAGAATACCAAAAGACTTAGGTGGTGGGGTCTTTTCACTTGCGGTTACTGTCACGAGTGATCTTATTCACAAAGATCCAACTTTCTATTTTGTGTTAGATGTTGCTAGTCTTCCTAATGCTTTGTTTGGATGCTATCATGGTTGGTATCTTTTCTTCTGAAGATGTTGTAGCTTGTATACCATAGTGCTTGGATGATTTGTTCCCTAATAAAATTGGTCTTCAATGCTTCAATATATTGAAAAAGGTGGTGCTCTAATATGTTTTGTGAAATTGTTTACTTAAAAAACATACTCACGAGCTTTGAAAGGTGATACTCCTGGGTCCTTATCATTTGCTTTGGGTCGACTGATGAAACATACTACTTCTTTGTGGGGGCCTGGGGTGGATTTGATGATGGAAATTTTAAGCCCATTCTTCAAGTTATTCTACACCTATTCCCATGGATATTGATTTAGAACATAAAAAAATTATTTCAATAAATGGAGATGAGCCATCGAGGGAAATGTCTGAATTGGGAGTTCATAATTCTGCTGAAAATTTGTCTTCAAACACGGAATCCCTTCTTCCATATTGTATAATTAATTCTACACATCTCTTAGAGAATATTTTTCATAATACAGATACATGTGGGGTGTTGATTGATAAAAAGGGTATAGAGGTCATGTTGGAGCTATTTTATTTACCTCTCTTACTGTTGTCATTTTCTAGTGGCTAGAATATTTCCATTGCATTTAAAAACTTTTTTCCACAACACTTATCTCCCCTCAAAAGGGTTGTTTGCACTACTTTAGAGAACACATGAAACATGCAGTTGAATTCATGGATTTGTTAACTAGAGAAAAGATGGAATATATTGAGGAATCACAACACAGGAGAGTTTTGAGATGCCTTTCAAGTCTGGAGGGTGTTTTATCCTTTTCAACATATCTACTGAAAAGTAAAAAAAAATGATGCCTGAAATTGGTTCTGGAGATACAGATATACTAAAATATGTGGGGAAGGTGTACAAATAAATACTTTGGAAGATATATCTTGTTAGTGATTCAAAATTAGATGCGAAGAAAGAAGTTGAATAGGTACCTGCAACTAGAAATTTGGCACCAATTGTAGCAGTTACATAACTACTATGTAGAGTGTAGTTTTCTTCTCTAGGTGCAAGAACAGTTTGAAACTCGTGCATCCACCCATAATGCAAATACTCGTCCTGTACATACTTGTATGGTATGTTGTTTATCTGGAAAATTTATCAACCTCCTACTTCGACTGTAAATTTTATTTTGTCGACAAAATTATATCAGAGTATGCTAGAAGTGGACAAAGATTCAGGGTACTGGATTCTTAAGACAGCTAACATATTTTGGTTCCTTTGTTCCACTAGCATAGAAAGGCAATGTGGCTTAAGACATACGGTTGAAAAAGGATCCCATTCTTCAATTTAAGTTGAAAATCAATGAAATTAGCTGGGATACTTTTGAGTTTGCTTGAGTTGTAAATGGATCATTACACTTGTGTTCTTTAATTATACTTAAATATGTGTAAAATGGGACAACCTATTTTTTCATTTGAACCGATCAACCCCATTGTTTTTTTTTAGTTTTACCCTAGTGTTATATGGGTCAGCCATATCATGAAAAGGGTTTCCTTAATATTTTTATTTATTCAAGTGTTACATATATATCCCATCATTATTTCAAGATTCTCAGTGGTAAATGAGCCTACCTAGGAATTCTTTTTGGCAACAGGCTTGATTGTGGAAAAAGGGTCATTTCATATGTTTGCTTGTTATTTTACTTTATTGCAGTTACTATGGGGGCATTTTATCTAAAAAGGTGTTGGGAAAATACTTGAAGACTCTTATGGTGCCCAGAGATCAGTATGTAGTTATAACAAATTGTGGTCGATATGAAGAAGGTTTCGACTTTAGTGATGAATGAGTGACCAAAAGTATAACTGATATCTTGGAAAGGTTGAAACTTGACTATGTTGACATCTTGCAATGTCATGATATTGATTGTGTCTCATTTAACTAGGTATCCCTAATTAGATACCATTTTTATGACTCTATATTTTTGGGTCATTTGCCAATGACTAATTTTGTTGTTAGTATGTTGGATCACATAGAAATGGATATATTTGTGTTGATTTTTATTGTATACATTTTGGGGATTTAGGTATAGATTATTTTCCATTAGCAGTCAGCCCAAGATCTGAAATTCCAAACTGATTAATGTGGGTTTTCCTTGTGTATCTTTGTATAAAAATATTGTCAACAGGACTATTTCAACAATTCAAAAGCTGAAGGATACTAGAAAGGCTCAATACATTGATATTACAGATCTCCCTCTCAATATTTTCACCTATGTGCTTAACAGAGTCCCACCTAGATTGGTATATGTGATTCTATCATATTGTTAGTATAACATTAATGATACTTCACTAGAAAATTTATTGCCTTACTTGAAGAGAAAGGGTGTTGGAGTCATCACTGCTTCTCCTATGTCAATGTCTCTCCTTACTAAGAATGGACCTATAGAATGGAATCCTGCACCCTCTGAGCTAAAGGTAGGCATCTCGTTGCATGCTTTATGGGATATTGGAATCCTTTTTATAGGGTTTTCCAGGGAACTCATGTTATGTTTTCCAGTGTGTTATTCTTCAAGCATTCTAAGATGAGTATCTTGATATTGTGTTTGTTTTAATTATTCTTTACAGTTTAGGGATGATTTGGAAGTGACCCTAACACAATTTTAGTTATTTGGTATGTGAACCCAATGTCTATGAGGGATGGACTAGTTTCTCATTGGTCCATTGAACCTGAATATCTTTCTTTTATACAAACAAGATTGCATCACCATAGAATAAGGGATGATGTTATTGAAGGGATTTCAAGAATATGTCTTGGTTGGTTTGGGGCCTAGGTGACATGCATATGCATTAAAGGTTGACATTGGAGGCTCTATAAGTGCAGGAGAAACATCTCAAGCCCATGAAATTAAAAGGAAATCACCTGATCTCCTTGATTTGAGACTATGAATAAGGTTGAATCTGCAATGTGACCGTTCTATGTGAATGTTGTGAAGGTATTGGTAGTGCCCAATCGATGTCATGATGAAGGAAGATTTACTAGTGTGGAATCCAAGAGTGTAGTGGTTTCCCTTGCCAAATTTTTTTGTGACAGTCTTGATGTGGATGAGAATTGTAGCTCAACTGAGTTTTAATCATCACTTTCTTCAAAGTGTCAGTACTTGAGGAAAGTTGTGGATTACATGACAATAGCTATATATGACAACTGTAAGTGCATGTGCAAGACAATAGTAGTGAATTGTTTCTATGCTCATGGTACAATTAAAAGTATTTTGATTACTTTTGAAGCAATGGGTCATTTACTATGGATAGTACCATTTATGTCACAATGAGGAATGGAAACAGAAAATGGAAAAGGGAATGAAAAAGACAAGATATAGCATGCCCATTAGTTGTTAGATACATTATGAAGCTATTGTAGGATATTTGAATACCTCATGAATTCTACTTTGTTGTTAATTGTGCCTTCTACATCAGAACTCTTACTGCAACTAGTTGTTGGAGGATCTTTCACTGTTCCAAGGGACCCAGAGGTTTTTGTTTGCACACTACAAGCTCATGTTCTCTATGTTGTTCTACTTATTTGGAACAATCCAATGTTTTTTCATTGCATTATATCTTTGATTACCTCTATGGTTTTCATTATTACCCATGTATAATCTGCCATAGGTGATGGCAAAGGAAGAAAAAGTGGTATTTGTGGAAGCACTAATCAACATTTTAGAGTTCATCCACCTGATGAGTCTATCATTTCTATGATGGTTGACATGGAAATTCCAAGGTCTAGGGAAGCGGAAGCTTTGAGGAGTGTTGAAAAAAATAGTGTTGAACTATCTATGGAGTGGCTCTTTAGTCATCCTAAGGAGCCAACACAAGAATATTATGAACTTTCCCAAGATCTTGTCCTATCACTGGGTAATTTAGAGGCTCCCAATGACAGTGCCAATGAAAATGGAACAAAGGCTTCTTATGAAGATAAGCCTATAGAAAATACTCTCGTTGAGGATATCCTAACCATGTGTATAAAGCTGTTGCAAGGTACAAATTCCATTGCTTTTTCCATGACTGATTTGATTGTCACATTGTGTAGCCAAAACAAAGGTCAGTACCGTTTGAGAGTTGTTTTCTTTCTAATTCAACAACTAAACCTTTGTAAGGTGGAGGGAAATGAAAAAGACACTAGTCGATTATCAACTATTTCTCATATTTTGGTATTAGTTTTGAGTGAAGACAGTAGGACAAGAGAAATAGGAGTAGAGAATGGACTTGTTGGTGTCACATTCCTATTAACAAATTTTATTCCAAATAACTTGATAGGGGGAAAAGTTACAGTTCTTAAGTGGGTGACTGCCTTACTGCTTATACTTGACCATATGTTGCAATGCAAGCTCCAACTTTAGATGTTTAGAACACTGTAGATATGGGATTATATTCACTTGAGTCTGAGTCGAAAGATACAACTTTAGCTGGTGCAGGTGCTATGGATAATAGTAAAAAGTCTTCCTTGGATGACAACACGAAAGGAAATATTCCATTCAAGAAGATTTTAGGAAATCCTTTGGGATACATGACAACAGATTAACAACATAAGGAAATGAAAATTTCTTGCGACTACACCTTCCAACAATTATAGTATAGAAAGTTCTACAGTTGTCTATTAGACTAACAAAGTCATATTCCATGGCAATGCAGTTTTTGGAGAGAGGTAGATTGTCTTCCTTTTTGAGCCTCCCTAGAATTTTTTTTTCCCAGGTTTTGATAGTGTGGCTTTTATTCAAATGGATCTCGTTACTCTTTTTGTGAGAAAATAGTTATTCCCTACTGGTTTTCAAAATTTTAACTTTCCAAAACATGGTAAGGAGCATTGAAGAAAGTAGAAACCCAATCATTCCAAAAGTAGAACTAAGGATGAAGTTTGATAGCAAGATGGCATGATGTAGAAAATATAAACACCGTATCTATGATGTAGTTATTAAACATTCTTAAAAATGAAAAGTATGCATGGGATTCTCAAATGATTTAGTTATGATGTTGTTTTGTTTAGATCTCAATTATGAATTAATGTTATTTTTGTGTACATTGTCTTGTCAATGGTAAATATAAAAATATGTATCTACATATTTGTTTATGGAAATGTGTTCTTGGTTATATAGAAATTTTAAGAGGCATCGAAATTTTGATTTCTGGTGTGATTCGAAAATAGTTTTAGGCTAGAGAAAATCCTTCAAGCCATGTGGAAAAGCATGTAGTATAGAACCTAGTTCTATAATGGATGGAAACACTTGTAATGACCACCTTGACTAGTCAGAATACCAAGAAGAAAGATGAAATCCATAGGATCACTATGTGTGATAGGCCAACCAATGGCATATGACCATCTACATGCTAGTTGGGTGGATTGGAGGAGGTCAATTTGGAAAACATAACAAATCGGCCACACAACATGACTATAATATTAGAATTGGGCAAAATAGAAGAATTGGGTTGCAATAAGGTGACGTGTAGGTGTGGAAACAAAATGTGTTACATTTTTCGACAAACCATTGTATAGAACTATTCACATTTTTTTCAGGCATAATATCATCCCCATGCTTGAGTTAGAAGGGATGGACAAAATTTGCTGGCATGTCACATGTAATACTATATTATTTAAGACCCATTTCCTCCATATATCACAATGTATTTCTTCCAAAGAATCAAGCAATAGGCTTCCTATCATCTCCTATTTTCTATTACCAGAATTGCAAGTATTTGATTTAGACTCTGCTTGTGAGTCAAATGAGTCAAAATGACTTGGGGTGAGTCATGATTATGTTGAATGATTTTGACTCACCAACCTACAGGCTGCCAGTAAATTCCCAGAAACTTCCTTATCTATATATGCCCAAAATATGTGAGATGTGGTTATATTTTTTTCTTTCCTAGTTTTATTAGGCCAAGTCAAAATCTTGGCTCTTCTTCCTTGCTGAGTTTTTACCCAAGCATAGTCTGGTAAGATTGATTTCAATTCAGGGAATTTTTATTGGCCGTGTGATATTCACTTTTGACCAAGGGAATCAAACCAAAATTACATAGAAAATACAATAATGGAAACCTGTCTTGTGCCAATCCAAGTGAAGTGTGCCTTTATTAGATGACTAAAGCATGCAATCATACATCCACTTAAATATTTGTGCTCTAAAGAAGAACAATAATCCACATGCATGATGGATTAGTCTAACTAGGGAAATGTTCCTTCTAACTAACTGTGCAACTTATATCTATTGAAGTAGGATTCATATTGTGCATACTGTGTATAAATATTCTTGGGCCTATCTAGGATCAAGTCAAAACATCTTAGATGAGTAAAATGACACTCCATTATATCATGAAAAGGTCCAATAGATAAGATGATAGAATACTTATGGGTGATGAGTGTAGCAAAGATTTATCCCTGCTACAGGGGCAGGAATGGCTCCCTTATGCCTATAGGGCACAAGGGTAGGTTCCTGCTAGTGGTGAAATGCAGAAAACGAAATGGAAATAACAGAAGTAGAACAACAAACTAAGCTTAAGCTAAGCTAAGCAAGAAGAAAAAGCAAATGGCAAGAACAGTAACCTAAATCTAATGCCAGAAAGAAGAAAATGAAGCTATGGTGAACCCCTTTGTAGAAAATGGGTTAGGGTTTTGCCTCCTTAAAACCTACAAATAAACCTAGGCTACAATGGAAAACCTGCAAAACAATGTCAATAACAAAACTTGCAAATAGGAATCAAGGTTAGAGAGAAAATAACACTAAATAACTAAGAAACAGAAATAAACCAGTGGGTATACCTTCTCTTGGGTGGAAATGGGCCACCATGCCCTAGCTCATGGGAGCACCTCTCTTGGTTTGGGAGCAATGGCTCAGTGGGAGAATGGAAATGAAGGAGAGAGAGTGTGCGTGGTTTTATAGGCAAAGGTCTCAAAGCATCCACGGGCATCATAGCAATAGGCAATGGGAGAAGTGTTTTGAGAGTGATCCCCCACCCTCCTTTTATAGATTTTCCAAGGGGTTTTAGGGTTTTAAGCCCTTGGTCAGGAATTTAGCCCCCTTTTTGGGCCTTTAGCCCCTTCCACCCTAACTTTAGCCCCTTTTAGGGTTTTATCCCCTTTTTGAGGGATTTAGCTCCTAGGGGGCTATTTTGGGCTCTTTTTTGGTGTTTTTAGCCCTTTTCTTTATCCTTGGGTTCTTTTGGAGGTGTGGGGGTCTAATGGAAGGTCGAATGGAGTGATATGGGGGTTGTGAGATGGTGTCCTTGGGTGGTGTAGGCCATAGAGAGCTATGTGGGGGATTTTTGGGTTAACAATGAGGGTATGATATCTACACTCCTTAACACATCCAAGATTATACAACCTGGGATGAGGATGTTAGCTTTTTGGATTACTGTGAAAGTATTTATGCCATTCTTGGGGGTGCTTCATGTGATGTGGGGTGTGTTACCTCAGAAATTGTATTAGCGTCTACACGTGATTCTTATCACATTCTGCAGTGGGAAAACTTAGCATGATCCTAGGCATGTTTTTTCAAGAGAAGGGTACTAATGAAGAAACCCTGAACCCAATCTAACTTCATAATAGTGAAAACAAATGTGCTTTGTCAGATAAAGGAAGTTTAGAGCTGGGTCTAGGTGCATATAAACATACAAACATTGATATTTTGAAGTTTTTGGGAATAATAACAGTCCAAAAATCAAATCTGGTCATTTTTTGATGAGGTCTATGCATAGAAAGGGAAATCCTAGGAATGTTGAGGCCCTAAAAATTTAATGAGCAACAATGAGAGACTAATCAATTGCAATTTTGGGCAATAAAAAACCCTATAACCCAAATGTTTGGCCTTTTTTAAGCCATCCCTAACACATTACAAACCTTAAATCAATAGTAGGAAGTAGTCTTTGTAGGTCTGGGAAGCTATGAGGATATATGAGGGCTAAAATAGCCCCAAAATGCAATTATGGGTAGTGAAGAATCATGTTTTGACCTCTTGAACACATTATTTGACATTTATGTTACCTATGCATTGAATTAGCAGACAATATGGAATCTTTGGCATGTTTGGAGGGTAAACTAACATGAAAATCACCTTAATCATCATTTTTTAGTAGTGTAAGGTCATAACCAACCGTTTTAGGCATGAATATATTCCTAATACATAAATCCGGATTAAAATATAAGAGGGATAAGGATTGGGTGATATAGATATGGACTGGGCATAACATGCCTATACTTATTTTGTTTGTTTTGTTTCTCACTGCAATCTTTTTCTCTGCAAAGGATGAAGGATTGTAAAACAACTTCTAAAAAATTATCCATTTTCCATTTTTAAGAATGTGAGTATGGTCAAACAAATGCTTTTAACATAGGAATATTAGGTTGTACATTATGCAATAGACGTTCATCATGGTACTCTGTCCAAACATGGAAATGACATACATGTAAACATATCCCATGTGTTGAATATTAGTAAATCAGGACCTCTTACATGGTTATGAAAAGTTGCAAGTGGATTTCTATGCAATAATATAATTTCCATATAGATAAATATGAGTACTGACATCCAAGACAATTCTTTTCTTGTTAGGATTTATCATCCTCCCTTATTTGAACTAGTCTATTAGATTATATTTTCCTAACTTAGGAGTCATTTAATTATTATTGGGTCCACTTGGGATAACGGGGCCACCTGTACCAGTCACTAGAGTGTAGGGAACATAGATAGAGGCTAAATCCAATTGACTGCACCTTCATGCATCAATTTATGTGCCTCCTAGACCAATCCTTATAATTTAGGAGCCACTGGGAGTGCCAACACCAACATCCTTGAGTTGTTGGTAGTTGGTAACTAGTTAAGCTAAGTTATGCTCCAATTACATTCAGTTAGATGTCATCTAGTTCAGTTAATGTCATTCTTGCATGGCTGAATGTGGGAATGTGCCTATTCTCACATACTACATTAGTTCAACTAGTTTAACTGATTATAAATGATGGAGAGAATGAATTAGACATCTGGATTTAGAATAGTGAACTCCGATAGTGATTTAGACACTTCTAGTTAGCCAGTCAATCAGTCTTGAGTTGGTAGATTCGAATCCTATCCACATGATTCAAGTTATCCTTTATGTAACATTCATGTATACTGCTGGGAATTAATAAATTTTATACTATAATTATACTGAGTAATACTTATCTGTTTCCTTTGAAATTTGTCTTGTTTAGTGTGTATTATTCATTCCAATACATTGCATAATAATTCAATCTAATTCCTCTCATTTCCTCAATATCAATGGCATAATAATTCAAACATGGTATCAGATCCTATTCAGGCAAGCAACAAGCCTATCCAATCTCCATTGTAAACTAGAAGAAATTGGGTTTCCACATAAGTCCTGCAAATTTTTCATTGCTAGCTCTCGATTCATTCAAAGAATTCTATGCTGGCATGATGAACCCTGAGAAAGTGTACATTTCAAGATGGAAGGGTTGATTCTGACATAGTGTGAATTATTTCTGGTTTTGCAGCAATATTTTGTAGGTACAACTTCATATGGATTCGATATTATCAGTTCCTCTTCTTACTCCATTCACAAGATATTCAAAATGGAAATTGAAGATGATTTCATCTCTAAAGAGACAAGGTCTATATGAGGTATCTATTGGAATTGGTAAAGAGTCTTATGAAGACAAGAATGACTAGATAAATGACGGTGATATAGATTTTGGAACAATATGTTTGGCCTTTTCTCCAAGCTTGTGCTACCTTATTGATTGTGTTGAATACCCAAAGGATATCTGGACAGAATTGGATAGAACCTTTGGCAAGACAAATGAGGATCATTATAGAAATTTGGAGAGAACACGCAACACCACAAGAGTTATTTATTCAAAAGTATTGATCTCTACTCTCTTTGATGAAGTTGTTCAAGATGAAAAAGAAGCATAATCTTCAACACAGTCAATTTGAATTGAAGAAAGTCTCCCTGTAGTGACTCCTTCTCTTGTTGCTCCAAAAGTTTGAGATATATTATATATCATATTCTCATATAGATTATCCAGAAGAATAAATTTGAATCTCTATTATTGAGGAAAAAATATCCTTCCATTCTATGCAAAAATTCTCTAGTGGTTCTTCTATTTTAAATTTTGTGCATAGTTTGCGAGTGATTGTTTCAAAAAATGAAGAGGAATTTGATTTCTCTTTCTCTAATGATGTTGTTAGTATGCAAAAAAGTAATAATTTGTATTATTTGGAAATAATATCATATTGTAGGATGGATCCATTCACTCTCATTGATCTAGAGCTTCCATCAAATTCCTACATGATTGCATGAAGAAGGAGAAATGTTTTGTATTTGATCACATGCTCATCTCCTCATGTAACTAGTAAAGATGGAGACATTTTGCATTCGCCTGGACACTTGCTCCTAACACTTGGATCTGATTTTACCTCATATGGTTTTTTTTTCAAGTCTTCCATATATTACTTGCTTGGTTTTTACTCACATGGTTCTAATTCTCAAGCACTTTTTCTCTCTCATTAGTTGATCTCAGTTGCTCTACATGGGTCTAGTTTTCATCTTGCAGCTGTCTATGTTCCTGATTTAGTTGAGCATATTCTTCTTCTTCCAAAGAATCAAATTCCTCCTAACATAATCATTTATTTTGGATTCACAGGTTCACATGCACCATCTTAGGATGTTGCTGCACATAAGAACCAAGATACTTCATTTGATGTTGCATAGTGTTGCATATTGCAGCAAAAATTTCACGAAGTTTTTATTTAAAACTTGTTTTCTTGATTCATTGTTTATCTTGAGGGGGGGTTTTTACCATGAGGTTTTCCCCTATTTCCTCAGTTTATTAAGTAGCATTTTTTAATTATTTTAGATTGTATATGGGTGAATTTTGGCCTTGTTTCTAGGGCCCTCAGTTGTCCAAGTTAGCAATAAGGGGGGTGTTTGGATTTATAATCCTCTTCTTTTTTGAGCTAGTCTATTAGATTATATTTTCCTAACTTAGGAGTCATTTAATTATTATTGGATCCACTTGGAATAATGGGGATAGTTGTACCAGTCACTAGAGTGTGGGGAACATAGATAGAGGTTAATTGCAACTGACTGCACCTTCATGCATCAGTTTATGTGCCTCCTAGACCAATCCCTACAATTTAGGAGCCAATGGGAATGCCACCGCCAACCACATTCAGTTGTTCGTAGTTGGTAACTAGTCAATGATGCCTCCTAGACCAATCCCTACAATTTAGGAGCCACTGGGAGTGCCACCACCAACCTCATTCAGTTGTTCATAGTTGGTAACTAGTCAAGCTAAGTTATTGCCCAGTTACATTCAGTTAGATGTCCTCTAGTTCAATTAGCACCGGTCTTACATGGATACATGTGGGAAGGTGCCTACTCTCACCTACTTCTCACCTACCACATCATTTCAACTAGTTTAGCTGATTATAACCGAGGGAGAGACTGAATTAGACATATGGAGTTAAACTAGTGAGCTCCAATAGTAATTTAGACACTTCTAGTTAGCTAGTTAGTCAATATTTAGTTGGTATATTTGAATCCTATCCACATGATTTGAATTCTCCATTATGTAACATTAATGTATACTAATGGGAATTAATGAAGTTTATACTATAATTATACTAAGCAACACTTATTTGTTTCCTTTGAAATTTGTCTTGTTAAGTGTGTATTATTAATTCCATTACATTGCATAATAATTCAATCTAATTGCGCTCATTTCCTGAAGATCAATGGCATGATCATTCAAACACTTCTCAATCATACTTTTGATTAAATAATACTTAGATCTCCAACCTAAACACTTGCTCCTCCATCATTGATTTTATAATAAAAAAGGGAAAACTTAAATTACGATGTTTTAGTATCCTTCCTATAGGTTTAAGGGTTTATTTTGGTGCAATAAATATCTAAGATAGTATTGCACAACAATCCTCATAATTAACCCACCAATGTTAAACCCAACTTTGGAGTCAACCGATGTGTTTTAGATAGAAAGTTGATAGTCGACTATGTGGTTGACTAGTTGATTGAGGTGGCTTCAACTAGTTGATTCAACTGACAAGAGTAGTCCCATCCAAGTTAGTAGGAATATATTGGGCATACAAGAAGGTAGTAAAGGTGGTTTGTCTAACCATATTAGGGATGCATTGGATTATTAAATTTGACCATATAGACCTTGGTTTCAGGGAAATTGCTCACACATTTAGGTATATATGGATATGTAATAATATGTATCAGTTTATAGTGTGAAAATATATGATGAATATGTATTGTATATTATATGCTTCAATTTTGTAATGGTGTCTAAAGATACCACCGAATTTGAGCTTGGATCTCTTTGTTTACTTTTACAATGCACCTGTGAATTCTATCATGTCACTTGGGGCTTTATATCCTAGTTTGGTTCTAGTTGTTGCAAGGAATTCTTAAGGTTGTAACATCACAGGAAAAAAGTGGATGCTATTTTCACTCTTAATAAGTTTAATTTTTGAAGGAATATTTTTTTTTGGACTTACAGGGTTTTGAGTCAAGGTTTACATAAGTAATATGGGATCTAAGCAGGAGCCAATCGTGCTCAATGGGAAAAAATATGGCATGCGGGTGCAGGATATATAGACTTTTATTAAGAGTCAAGGTCAATGGGATTTTACAAAAAAAGTGGTTAATGATATTAAATATGACCATCAGAAGTTTCATTAATTACGTTGAGATTACATATTATTTCATCTATGGTTCAAACTCAAACCCATTGCTGGTTATAAATCAACTTTGTTTATGCTGAATTTTTTTCTCAAGGAAAACCTGATGGGAAAACCCTTAATCACTTCCTTTGTTTTTACATATGCACTACAACAAAACCTTGTGATTAGCGTCTCTTTTAGCTTCCTTTTTAGTGTCCACTATCACTTTTAGTGTATTTTTCATCATTTTTTGGACAAAGTGGACGCTTTTCCATGGGATGGCACTTTTAATGGAATTATTTGCGTCCCTTTTTAAAAGTTGGTGCTATTTTGGACGTTAATTAGCATCCCAATTAGCATCCCAATTAGCATCACAATGAGCATCCCAATTAGCATTCTAGTTAGCGTCCCAATTAGCATCCCAATTAGAGTCCCAAATAGCGTCCCAAATAGCGTCACTTTTTTAAATTTGGCGTTATTTTGGATGATAATTAGTATCCTAATTAAGGTCCCAATTAGTGGCCTAGTAAGCACCACAATTATAATCCCAATTAACGTCCCGATTAACATCCAAAAAAGAATCCCATGTAATGCCCATAATAGCCTAAAAAAAACGTCCTGAATAACATCACACCATATATTAATCTAGGTTTAGCGACATGAGTTGCGCCATGAATTTTGGCGGGAAAAACATCCAACATAGCACCAAGTATAGAGCCAAGAATTGTGACTAGAAAACATCCAACATAGCACTAGGTATAGTTTCTAGAACAATACCAGAAATTTTGAAAGGATCCGAGCTAGGAATTGCACTAGGTTTAGAGTTAGGAATTGTGTTTGGAAAATGTCCGACATAAAGTCAGATATATCAATGTCAATGTCAATGATCATGATTTATGTGATAGTAATTTTGGATCTTGATTTATCATAGTGGCACCTAAATGATCATAATCATGGCACTTTTGGATATTGATTAACCCTAATGAAGGGTAAATTACCTTAATGTTACCTAAATTGTTCTAATGGAATTTGAGTGTCCCCAACAACATTTGATAGACCCTAATTGCACCTGATTGGCCCTAACAACATGACGATGATGCATTACCATAATTATGATGGAGCATATGGATATGATTTGATAAGTATAATACTATATCATCCATTCTCGTGAGGTAGTAGGGCTCCTTGCTCATTATTATCGCAATTATATTGATGATGAATATGATGATGACAATTATGTTGATTTATTGTATGATGATGATGACCATGTGGATGTCAACGATGATTATGCATGTGGTAGCACTTTTGGATCCTAATTGATTCTAATGGCACCTAAATGTTTGTAATGACATCTAAATGACCCTATCAACATCGAAATGACTATAACGACATATAAATGACCTTAAAAATTACATGACATGAATCCTAATGGCAATGATTGATTAAGAACACTAATGGCATATGAGTGACCATAATGACAATGATGACGATGATTTTGTTAATGATGTACTTAATGCAGACGATGATGATGATGATGATAATGAGGATGATGATCAAGATGATGTTGATGTACCATATGGAATTGATGATGATGTCGATGACAACATTGATGTACAGGACACTACAACAAAACCCTGTGACTAGTGTCTCTTTTTGTTTCCTTATTGGAGTCTAGACCATCTTTCAATGTATTTTTCTTCATTTTTTGGACAAAATAGTGCAATTTCACATGATGGTGCTATTTTAGGAATTTTTGCATCCTTTTTCTAAAGTTGGTGCAAATTATGGCGTACCTTGCATAGGGATTTGCACCTTGTTATGCGCTAGGTTTTGCATCAGGTTTTGTGCTAGGTTTTTTGCCTAGTTTTGAAGTCGGTTTATATATCTACTCTTGTTGCACATGCTTTTATGTCCATGTTTTCCTCCACTTTTACATCCATGTTTTCATCCAGTTTTGCATCCTTTTTTACATCCTCTTTTGCATCCACTTCTTCTTCTTCTTTTTAATCCCTTTTTGCACAACTTATGAAGAGACTTTTGCACCAGTAGCCAATATTGACAACATATAAACCGTGTTAACCTTTATAGTGTATTTTTTATGGAAACTGCAATGAAAATTGGTATGAAGAAGAAATTATTGTATGGGTTTATTGATGTTAAGGAATATCCACTAGGATTTGAACAACCTATAAATGAACATTTTAGCTTCTAACCTTTCCTTGTGTTTGTTTGTTTTGCCATATAATTTGTTTTTAGTCTTGTACACTAACCACCTTCATATTATCACCTTCTTGTATTCAAGTAAATCAGTAGAACCAATCTTTGTTTGCATAGTTTTGTGCAATTTTTGTTTGTCTATATCTTTTTCAAAATTTTGTAGTTTCCCTTATACACATTGTAGTGAGGATTTCTCCTCACTGCAGGAGTAGGAATGACTCCCTTGTGCCTATAGGGCACAAGGGTATGTTCCTACTGTTGGAAAATAGGAAAAATGAAATGGAAATGCAAGTAAATAGAACAGTAAATTAAACTAAACTAATCTAGTGATAGAAACCAGAACTAAACTAAATCGTAAGGAAGAGCAGAGAGAAGAAGTGGAAGCCTTATGAACCCCTCTGCAGAAAATGGGTTAGGGTTCCACCTCCTTAAACCCTGCAAAACAAACCTAATCTACAATGGAGAAACTTGCAAACAATGTTAAATAAAACCTGGAAGAAACAATGGTTAGATGTCAAAGCAATATAAATAACTAAGAAGTAAATACAAAAAACACAAATATACCTTCTCTTAGTGGGTAATGGGCCACCATGCCCTAGCTCCTAGAAGCCTCTCTCTCTTGGTTGGGGGAGCAATGCCTCAAATGGGAATGGATGTGGAGGAGAGGGAATGTGGGTGGTTTGAGAGGCAAAGGTCTCAAAGCATCCATGGGAAGCATAACAATAGGCAAGGGAGAAGTGTTTTGAGAGTGACCCCCCACCCTCCTTTTATAGATTTTTCAAGGGGTTTTAGGGTTTTAAGCCCTTGGTCAGGGATTTAGCCCCTTTTTTGGGATTTTAGCCCCTTTTGCCCTAACTTTAGCTCCTTTTAGGGTTTTAGCCCCTTTTTGAGGGCTTTAGCTCCTACGGGGGCTATTTTGGGCTCCTTTTCGGGATTTTAGCCCTTTTTCTTCATCCTTAGGCTAGTTTGGAGTTATGGGGGTCCAATGGAGGGTCTTATGGAGTGATATGAAGGTTGTGAGATTGTGTCCTTGGGTGGTGTAGGCCATTGAGAGCTATGTGGGGGATTTTTGGGTTAACAGATTGCCTCCTGATGTGTGAGGGTAGGAGCTCAACGTATGGCCGACGAAAATCATAGGATTTGCTGTGTAGAGGTGGTGCTTCCAGGGCTGGGGCATGGTGGCTTTTGGTTTTGTATTAATATGGTTCCCATCAATGGGTGAGATACAATAAATGTGTGACATGTATATGGATGAGGCATGCATCCCCATTCTCATGACAATGTCAAAGGAATCATTTCATCTAAGATCTAAAATACAAGAGTCGATCATATACAATTTATGTTACAATGCTGGTTGCCTCCATGTGAGGCTAAATACAATACTGATCTGGTACATTAGACCCATGGCATTCTCATGGAATGCTATATCTTCATGACTGATGGTCTGCTGGATCTGGTACATAGCTATGTGGACTCCCTGATTGAGAGTCAGAGTCTTTGTGGTACAAGTATGCTGCATCAATCATAAAGGTATATCAAAGCACTGCTGCGGCTTCTGAACACTGTCTCCAATGCAACCCAAAAATCACAAGGGACTAGTCATCATCTTGTGTTTAAAATCTTAGATGACTTTGCAAATAAAGGAGGATGCATTGTAGTCTTGGCAAGAGACAATATGATTTTTCATTCTCCAGGTCTTAGCAATATATATTTGTTATAGACTTAAGGTTCCAACTTATGTCTGGATGAATCACAAAGCATAAGCATCAAATATTTACTAAAAAAGATGGGGTAAGCTTATGTTCTTTATTAAACGTTGTCGAGGTGCTTGTAAGTATCAACTTTTGGTATTTGAAACCATAATCTTGCTATTGTTTATGTTTAAATATTTTTGGAGTAATAGTTGTAAGATTTGGAAACAAATTGAAGCATTTGACATTTGTGTTTTAAGAAGGATGAGAGGTGTACATATGTGGGGAATTTTACCAGCATATAAAGAAAATGAAAATATAGAGATTTTCCATATTTAAGACTTTGACTTTGTGTTTTTCTGAAGAACGAGAGGGATAAACATGTGGGAAATTTTACTAGAATATAAAGCAAATGGAAAAACTATATAGGCTTTCAATCTTTGTCCAAAATTCTTTGTAGCATAACTTATCAAAATTTTCTTGGGTGATTTTGGGTCTTCTGTATGAATTCCAAAGAAGTCAAGGGTTAAGGATCTTTGGGTTATTTATATTTAGCACATGTGATTCAAATTTGATACATTGAAAGAAATAAAGGTTGCATTATCATCTACACCATCCTTATTGCTCGACTTATACATGCCTCTAGGATGATCATGCTTATCTACTATATCCTTGGCATCCACACTAAGATAATTGTTGTTGATAGGTCTCATATACTGGTACACTTACGGTTTCTAGGGAATTGTGATTTTTGCAATCCCATTAAGCCAAATTCTTGAGTTTTGTTCAAAATTCCTATAAAAAGTTTATGGATTTCATAACCTGGTTGATCATATATTATGAACTTATACAATCTATCATCCTTTCCCAACCAATAGATAATCAAAGTTGTGATTTATCCTTTTTACCATTATTGAGGACTCTATAAGTTAGGTTCCCAAATTCTTAAAGGGTTCTAGCTCAATGGAAGAGCACCTGCCTTATAAGTAGGAGGTTGGGGGTTTGATGCCTCCATGCCCTAATGATATTATAATATCGATTAAAAACAACTAAATTAGTAACCAAAAAATAAGAGATAACTGACCAAACAAAATGACCAAAATTCGTATATAAAAGTACGAAAAATGACTAAATTAGTGACAAAAAATGAGAGATGTGAAACTAGGTATTAAAAAGGATGCAACACATGGCACTAATGATGAAGCCAAAAATGGTGTTGATATGGTAGAAAAATAAGATGTGAAACTAGGCATTAAAAAGGATGAAACACATGGCGCTAATGATGAAGCCAAACACGGCGTTGATATGGTAGCAAAATAAGACGTTAATTTGAATGCAAAACACGGTGCTACATAGGAAGAAAAATATGGTGCAACAATAGAAGAAATATTTGGCATCATTTTGGTAGCAAAACACAATACAAAAAAGGAAGCAAAAATTGGTGCAAATTTGGAAGCAAAAATTGGCACATATTTGGAAGTAAAACATGGTGCAAAATAGGATGCTAAAGTGGTAGAAAAAATGGATGCAATATTGGATACTAATTTGGACACTAACATGGTGCTATTAAGGATGCAAATATGATGCTAACTGAGATTCCATTTAAGAAGCAAAAGTGGAAAATTGCTAGGAAGAAAAATAGGACGTTATTTAGGAAGCAAATCTCGACGTTGTTTCGGAAGCAAAGTTGGACGCTATTCTGGAAGCAAAAAAATAGATGTTATTTTAGACCTCATAAAGGATGCTATCTAGGAAGCAAAAAAATACATTTTTTGAGACACTTTAAGTTTTGTCCATGATGCGTCCCATTTAGCGTCTAGTTTGACCACTCAATGTAAAAAAAATTACACTAAAAAGGGACGCTAAATGGGATGCTAATTCCAGGTTTGTTGTAGTGATGGTACCCAATGTAGACCCATTGGTGTTGATTATGATAACTAAGTTGGTGAAATCAATTGAGGCAAGCAATAGAGGCATCCAACAAAGGGGATCGACCCTAAGACCTCCTACATGAAACTTAAAGCACTCAACCATTTGAGTTGTCCCACAGAGATAATTTTTGTTGCAATCTTGTTTTTATTCATAATTAAAATTATATATAATTTGATAATTAATGGAAAAGAGCCTCACTCATTTAAACATATCTTTGTTTATTTCTACATCTGATGTGTCTTGTAGTCATTTTATATCTAGAATGGATGCTAAATTATGCAATATTGGTGTTAATATTGCCCCTTTCCCCAATTCTTAAAGGGTTCTATCTCAATGGAAGTCCACATGCTTTATAAGTAGGAGGTTCGAGGTTCGATTCCTCCATGACCTAATGATATTACAATATTGATATTTTTAATAAAATATATTTTATTATGATTTATTATGGCTATAGGGGTGGTTTCAAACTATTTTTTTATGTTGCTACTAGGGGGGTTCTAAATTGACTTCATATGTCACTACGATGGGGGTTCAAAACTTCCCTTATATGTTACAATGAGGGGGGTTCAAACCCCCCTACAAGTTTACATGAGGGGGGTTCTTAACCTCCCCCAAATTTTTGTAAATATTTTTAGGGAGGGTTTCAAATTGACTTCGTAGGTTCCTATGAGGGGTTTTTATAACTGCCACAAAGTTTTGTAATAAAGTATTTTAGGGGAGGTTTTGAACTGCCCCCAAAAGTCACTTTTAGTGTCAGTTTTGATCTCTTCTTGAGCCTCCCTTAAAATTACAAACTTTTAGCATCAATGATATTGGGGGGTTTTGTTAAGACCGCCCCCAAAGGTTAGTAAGATGGAGTTTTAGGGGCGATTTAGAACCTCCCTTGTAGGAACTTATGGGTGAGGGTTTGAAACCTCCTTGAGAGGTACCTATAAGGGGGGTTTGTAACCTCCCCCAAAGTTTTTCAATAAGGACTTTTGGGGGGGTTTGGAACTGCTCCCATAGGTGCCTATGAGGGGGGTTTAGAACCGCCCCCATAGGTGCCTATGAGGGGGGTTTAGAACCGCCCTTAAAAGTAAATTTTTTTTTTTTTCCTGGGGGGGGTTAGATCTGCCCCCAAAATTCACTTTTAGGGGTGGTTTTCATCTCTTTTGAAATTGCCCCTAAAAGTCCAAACTTTTACCGTCAGTGCTATTAGGGGTGGTTTTGTAAAGACCGCCTCCAAAGATAAAACCGCCACCAAAAGTGACTTTTGGAGGTGGAAGACAAACCCCCCTAAAAATCATATTTGTTGTAGTGGTAATGATTCATGGTTAGTAAGCCTTGCTCCTTCTATGTCCATTAGGAACAAATGAAGGATGGATTCATATTGTTTACACATAGTTACAATCAAGGGGTGATATGGTATCCCTCATTGAATGTTAATTGATTAAACCCTATTAAGCAATGTACTCGGTATCTATTTGTAATTTAAATATATATATATATATTAGAAAAATATCCAATTCTTTTTTTACTTTTCAAAGTCATATTAACTTGTTTGACTAAAATATTAATTAACAAATGAAATGGCGACTAAATATTTGAGTCTTAGTATCAGTAATAATTATGGTAAAACATTCAATTTATTAAAAACAAAATAGTTCCTACTCTACCCAGATACGGGTACCACTTTTCTGACAAACAATGCAAGGTGCCTCAGGCCAAGGTATGACAACATGTCACCCTACATGTCAGGCCCTATTTATCCCCACCCTACACAACATGTAAAGAGAATTCATTGCACGAAGGCCATCACCCTCATTGGTGATGGTAGACGAGCTCAACAGTTAATACCTCCGTATGGCGATGATCAAACAGTCATGTCGAGTGATGGAAGAGACACTTTGTAGTCATGTTTGGCGTTGGAAGAGACACCCCTCCATTAAATTACCCTTGATTGGCTTTGAGATTATTCGTGTGGTGTACATGATTAATGAATTTGAATGGGAGGCCTGTGGTATCATTCTCCTGCTCCTATGTTTTGTAAGCAGATATTCATCCTATCTTTGTTCTTGTCTTCCCACTTTGTTTTCTTCAAAGTCGAGCTTTCACCTCCATCAATAGTCAATACCACATGATCTGGTCAGTAAGGATTCAAATGGGAACCTGCAACATTCTATTCAATTCACCATGTATCGACAAAATGGCACCCCTCAACAGGGTAGCAATGGTCATGGTGGTGTTCAGTACGACATGGGAACAATGATGGAAGAAGGTTATGAGACCAATGTATCCATGTCTGTGAACGTATTTATTGATGAATGGGAAGTTTTCCTAGTTACTGAGCACTTGGTTAGAGGTATAGGGGTGACCAAATTAATCACTACTAGCTTATCAAAAATATTATGGGTACCTTAATGGAGGAACTGGTCAGCAAATAGAACTACACTTGCAGGTTGGTGCTCTCTACCAATACCAAATTGATTGAAGTTGATGCCCAACTCAATAGGCTAGACACCACTTCTGCTTGGAAACGCTTATCCATTGGGATTTTCACTACAAGAAACATTGAAGGGGGTGGCGATGGTGTTACAGGGGGGGATATTGGTGTCATTGGATAGGAGCTTAGTTCATGAAATGTATACAACGATGAATTCTCCCTTCCCTATTCCTTCCACTATCACTCCATTGATTAACAACAGCGTCCACAAAACTGAGGTACCTGTCTAAAAAATATTCTCCTCTTCCTGTCAAGAAGTTGGACACTAAGGTTGAAGGAGAGTTCTATGGGGGATGCCCCATCATAGAGGAGGTTCCTTCCGCCTAGTTTGTTGCTGATGAAGACCCAGAAGCTGGCTCGACCCACCACTCGTTCCACCAACTATTTTAAGTTTTTATGTTTTAATTTTATTTGTATACTAATGTTTAATGTGTCTTTGAAAAATACCACTATAAATTTTGTGTCTATAGTTTGGCCCCCATCAGTTGATGGGATTTTTTCCATTTTACTATAAGACAACTCCATAGTGTTGACTGGTTGGGGTGGTGGACCCTTTATTTCATACCACGCCAAAATTATGTCAGTGATGTAAATTTTGATGAAACCTTTTTTTAAGTAGCTTAATACAGTTTGCAGACTACAAAAAAATAGTGGTTACTCTAATGGTCAAACATGGACTGTACTTGACTAAAAATAAATTTTCATCTAACTTGGTTCCAATGGTTCGAAGAATGTTTAAGAATTCTCATTGTTTTGAATGGACTATATAATTTTACTTCTAGCAATACAAATTATTTTTATTATTGCTTTAAAGCGTAGTTTCCATAGGTAATGTACTCACTCGATGGTCATTATGGCTACAAAATTTGTTTTCCTAGTAATCATATATATATATATATATATATATATATGAATTATAATTTAATGGATGGTCACCATTTGGACCATGTTTAAGTATTTTTCTTTCAATTGTCGAACCCCCTTTGGGGTTGTTATTTTCCAGAAGTTATTATCTAGTGATTTTAGGTTAATCTTGCCACTAGATTGTTTAGGGTTAACCTTTGAGATCAAAAAGGTTCCTTTCAATAAAGGAATTCCCAAACCTTTAACTGGTCATATAGATTATGTAATGTAGGATATATACAACTCTCTATACAAATAATTGAAATTCTATTTTAAAAATATTACAACAAACTTTAGAAGTCTAGTATAAAGTTTAATCATTTGATTACCTATTAAAATTTGTGATTTTACAAAGTAGATAAGGGAATTTCTGAAGAAAATATTCATGCCAAATTAAATAATCATTATACAAATATTTTCATCCCAATAGGATCACATAATTCATAGTATTAGTAAAATCACATGAATGGATATTGTCAATTATTTATTGCATGAATATATTATCTTGTTGATAATGTGTAAATTATTGTCCCCAATAAGATATCCTTCATCATGATCAATAAAATTAGTTCACAACACAACAACCTCTTGTTATAAATATAACTGCATTCAATCATTACCAACATTCAGAAATGAAATGATTCTGAACAATACAGAGTAATGGAAGTTAAAATAAAACTCATATAGAACTTATCTAAATATGAATAATATCTGTTCCTTTATAATAACTCATAAATAGTCCTCACAACCATAGAATACACGAACGATTTCCTTGTTACTTGCTAGTTCACCCCAAGCCAAGGAGGGATTCAACCAGAGATAGATAGGTATTCTCTTTTAAATCTCTGTTCACAAGTCTTGGGAAAATTTTAACCCTCGGTTATAACATTTAGCTAGCCTCTTGTTTTGTTTGGAACTATTATTCTTATTGTACCCTAGATACAGTTAGTCGACACCTTCAAGGTACCTCTCAGTGCTACAGGCACTAGATTATTTTGGTATTCAAGACTACCCCTCAATACATCATACTATAATGTAGCATATCTCTATGCTATATTCACATTCATGTGAAATTTAATTGTCCTTGCATATTCCCCTTTTGAACATCGCCTTGGATTTTTCCCCTTCCTCTTCTTATTTTGTTTACTCTTTTCTTAATTCAGTTATATTCAATTGCACGTCTCTTGAAATTAATTACATGTTTGCCATATTTACATTTGTTAAGGGGAATTTCATTACTTTTCCCCTTCCTTTAATTATTAATATTTATTATTATATACTTTTTAACTGGTTTCTTTAGTTTTGCTTCTCTCTTTCTAATGAAATTCCTCTTGTATCTTTTTACATTGCTTATTTATTTAAAAAAAAACAACAACATGATTAGTTTAATCACAAAAAATTCCAAAACTTCTTTGTGCAGTGTTCCTACTTGCTTGGGCATTGTTCCATCCTTATTACATAAACGAACATGGGGATTTGGGGTATTACACATGGATCATTTTATGTGCGTGTGTGTGTATACTTTTCCTTCTTAGAGGCTCGGTGCATATATCTAGTGATTGTGTCCTAAGAACCTGTATCTCTACCATCATGAATAATACCAAAAATATATTGATTTCATCCAATGGACTTGCATTATAATTCTATTTATAGACAACAACAAAATTTATCACACACATATCGATATATTAAGATACATATATATTAATATAAATGTACATATATACATAATATAAAGTATATATATGTCATACAAGCCAAGTTTAAAAATTTTCCATAACCTAAAAGTGGAGGTGTTACATTGTGCTTGTACCCAACGCACCTTCAAGTGTACCCCAGGAAGAGAGGGCCAATTTTTTGACCAAGAGGGGTGTGATAGAGCAATGTTGGTCATGGTTGGGACCTTTGGTCATCCTTCAGGGGTAATATGGATTAATGTCACTGCTGAATTCCCTTTATTGGGGTTCTTAACCTCGGGGTTGGTAGTTTTTTCACAAGTTTTCAGCCTCCAATTTATAAGTTAAAATGTCTCAGTTTATTGCCAAACCCAGAAAATTAAAAGGCTAGAAATAATCATAAATTTCAGACTTAAAACACTGTTGCAACTTTAGTATTTTCAATAACAGAAAATAAATAAATTCACACCATTCAACACAGTACTCAAAATTTTTTGGCCAATGGACCTGGAAAAACACACAAGGGGAAAACCAGTCAGAGAGACAAATTTTTATTATTTCTTGTAGGAAAATTTCAACAGTAATTCATAGTCAAAATACAACTTATCTCAACCCAACAGGATGCTTCATTTTCTATGCCAACACTTCCTCAATTTCTGTGCAAGTTTCTTCTCAAAAAAATGTGTCAAAATAACAACAAAAAACCAGTCCTCGATTTCTGTGCAAGTTTCTTCCCCAAAAAATCTACCAAAATAACAAAAAAAATAAGTCCTTGATTTCTATGCTAGACTGCTAAAATCCTTCCCTTGAAAATTGTGCCAAAACAATCACAAAACTATACTGTATGGACAACATTAAATGCATCCATATGACCCCGAAAACTATGCCTAAAAATTCTACATGTTTCCTCGAGAACCATGCATATTCTTCTCCTTGATTTTTGTGCCCGAGTTTACCTCAAAAACTGTGCCCAAAATTTGTATAGTACAGATGGACGTACTCTTTTTGATTTTTGTGCCAAGCAATAAATGATGGTTGTACTCTCCTTGAAATCCATGCACAACAATTAATGTTGTCTTGGTTTTTGTTCCCATTGCAAATCTTTAGCTGGGTTCCTTGAAACTCATGCCTCTCTCTTCCTCTCTCTTCTCTTCTCTCAAGAATGAATCTTATTTTCCTTTCCTTTGATTTTTGATCAAAACTCTAGGTAGGTGAGAGAGCATCTAATCCAATGGCTGAGATTAGATTAGATCTAGGGATGAGAATAAATGCTCCATTTAATTTCTCATAAAAATTAATTTCCCTCACCCACTTAAATTGATCAAACTTGACTTTAATCTCTAAATTTACATTAAATGCTCCACTTAAGTCATTTAATGCAAGGGTCACATTATTTCCCCTTTTAAGTGACTAAGGCTAAATTCACCTAGGGGAACACATTCCTAGGTACACAAATCAACACTCCCTCTTACCGAGGAGGGTGTTCTGCACCACTCCCAACTTGTCTCTGAAGAAGACAAACTTGCCCCTCCCCAAATATTTCGTCAAAATGTTAGCTACTTGCTTATCATTGGAAATGTACTGTAAAGTTACTGATCCTCTCTGAATATAATCTTGGATGAAATGATACCTAATCTCAATGTGCTTTGACCAGTCATAAAATACTGGATTCTCAAAAAGCTGAATGCAACTCTGATTGTCACAGTAGATCATTGTAGACCTCAACTCTTGACCAAATAAATTCACCAGCAACTTGCGAAGCCACAACGCCTCGTAACTGGCCTGACTGGCTGCCATATACTCAACCTCTGCAGAAATCAAAGCAACAAACTTTAGCTTCTGACTGAACCATGACACTACTGCTGAGCCCAAACTGAAATAACATCCATAAGTGCTCTTTCAGACTGCTACACTTGCTGCCCAATTTGAATCTATATAACCAACCAGTCTGATCCCATCCAACCTCCTGTAGTCCAGACCATAGCCCACCTTCCCAGCTAGGTATCAAGAATTGACATATTTGTCATAAAAGAAAACTACTTTTTTTGTTTGTACTTTCGACATATCTCCCAGTGTTTTTACTCAAATTTCAAGTGGAAGAGCTCGTTGGATGTGGAATTTAATTCTATATCCAACGAGTACCCACACTGCATACTTTTGATGGATCTCGCTACCCCAAAAATAGGAAATACCTCAAAAATGTGATGATGATGTCATCATCATGTTTTTCAGGTATTTCTTGTTTTTGGGGTAGCAGGGTCCATCAAAAGTATGCAGTGTGGGTACTCATTGGATGCGGAATTAAATTCCACATCCAACAAGCTCTTGCACTTAGAATTTGAGTAAAAACATGGGGAGATATGTCAAAAATACGAACACAAAAAGTAGTTTTTTTCATTCTTGCTCCAAAATTAATAACTATTATTTTATTATTTTCCTTAGGAGGCTCATTTTAGACCCCAAATTTCCTCTAATGTCATCCCATACAAGGCTTTCTTAATCCTGCACACATGAGACTCTCTCTCATGAATCTCAAATCCCTGAGGCTTCTCAAAATAAATCTCCTCCTGAATGATTCCATTGAGAAATGAGGTATTCACATCCATTTGATGGATCTTCCAACCCATTTCCACTGCAATGGAAATCAAATCCTTGATAGAAGTATACCGAGCAATGGGTGCAAAGGTCTCATCATAGTATACTCCCTCAATCTGTGAAAACCCTTGCACTACAAACCTAACCTTGTACTTCTCCACACTCCCATCTGTGACATGCTTTAGCTTGTAAATCCACCTAGAATTCACCACTAACTTCCCCTCAGGTCTCAAAACTATCTCCCATACGTTGTTCTTCATGATGGAATGGTACTCATCCATCATGGCATCTTGTGAAACATGATGCTAGGAGGCCTCCTCAAAAGTAGAATGCTCTAAATCATGTAAGATAGACACTAATTCCATGCCCAACCTTTATAGCATCTAGATAGCCCTCACTAGCTCTTTGGGTGTCCCAAACTCTTGAGCTTCCTTCAAGGTGTCTCGAAGCAACTTAGGTGTCTTATTCCTTGGAGGTTTCTCCCACACTGATCAATCATCATCTGAAGAACTACCAGAGGTGGAGAATCCAGTAACCTATGAACCAAAAGCTGGTGTACCAACACCTGGTGTACCCTATGATCCTGATCCTCTATACGGTGAATGTTTAATATGAGACCCAAAACTTGTCCCCAAAGACCCTGCTGGTTGAACCAATGAAACTGGTGAACTTGTGCCTGTAATGTGTGGTCCAATAAATCTGAAAACCTCTATTCCTATCTATTGTGCTAATGGTACCTATGAAACTTCTTGAAGTGCCATAACTTGCTTCCCCCCTTGCTCCAACTCTTTAGTCTTCCTGAAGGCCTGCTCCTCCTCAAACTTCACTTCCCTTCTCACAAGAAATTTCCTCTAAGAAGGTAGGTAACTACAAAATTCCTTCAAAGTCTCATCATATCCCACAAATATTCCCTTCTCTGCGATGGGCTCCAAATTTGTCCTCTTCTTTTAAGGGACATGAGAGTAAGTCAAACTACCAAATATATGGAAATGGCTAACCTCAAGCTTCTTTCCTGTGAAACACTCCTCAGGTGTCATGTTCCCCACGACACGATGGGGACTCCTGTTATGAAGGTATACAGCTGTGCTACATACCTCAACCCAAAGGAAGAAAGGAAGTGACTGGTCATGTAACATAGCTCTAGCTGCTCAAATAATAGACATGTTCTTCCTTTTCGCTACTCCATTATGCTTTGGAGTATATGGAACTGTCAATTGTCTCCTGATACCCTCCCTTCTATAATATCCATCAAACTCCTTGGAGGTATACTCACCCTCGTTATCCGATCTAAGAACTTGGATCTTCCTTCCTATTTGGTTCTCCACAATATCTTTGAACTCTTGGAACTGCTACAAGACCTCCTCGTATTTCTTGCTCTTCAGAAATTAGATCTAGGTCTTCTTGGAATGATTATCAATGAATGTCACATAGTACTCATACCCTCTCAAGGAAACATAAGTCCTCGGTCCACACAAATATGAATGTATCAATTCAAGTGTCCCTGCTGACCTGCTATCATTGCTAGGAAAAGCAGTCTTGGTGTACTTTTCCAAAGCACACCCCCTGCACACATCACTCTGCTTTGTGCTAAAATCTAGTAACCAGGTAACCATTTGTCTCAACAACCCCAAATATGGATGATGCAAGTGAGCCATCCTCTTATGCCAAATCTCACACAACTCACTGCCGTTGTTGTGTGCCAAGGCATGCTGAGGCTGAAACAAGAGCCTATACATTTTCCCACATCTAACTCCAATGGAAAATGAAGTATATGGCCCTGGAGTATTGGGAAACACTCATACATGTCCATATAGGAAGGACACCCTAATACCCCGATCCTCGATCATGGAAAATGAAACCAGGTTCTTCTTTAGCCCAGGTACATACAACACATATCTCAACACCATGGGACTCACGGACTCCCTCTAAAAGGTAATGGTCCCATGCCCAACTACTATGACTATTGAGTCATCTCCCAACACCACCTCCACATCAATCTTTGTCTGTGAAATCTAGGAGAACATCTCACGAGCACTTGTCATGTGGCTCGAGGCTCTGCTATCAATATACCAAGTGTTGGAAGTAGATGCACTATAGGAATGGTTTGTCAATAAGGAAAAATCCCTCTGTCTATCAACATCTGCACTAGTGATAATAGATTCTCTCTCTATCTCAACATGCCCAGTGCACATAGAAAAATCTCTTTGAAATCTTGTTGCGAACTCATCAACCTCCACTGAAGTTGTTGTCTGCTGCTACTTCTTCTTCTTATTCAGACACTGACCAACATAGTGTCCCATCTTATGACATGCAAAGCACTTAACAATGCTCAAATATTTCTTCTTCCCATCTTGCCACTCGACCCCACCCTTCTTGGGACCCTTCTCATTCTTCTTCTTCTTTCCCTTTGCTGTCAAAGACACATCCTCCTCCTAATCCCGCCTACTAGTAGAAGTTGTGCCATCCAGAATACTCCTCTGGGTCTCCTCCTCGACAAAATCATCACAAAATATTTCCCATGTGGGAATGTTCTCCCCAACCACTAAACCTTGCACAAACACTGAACATGACTTTGAATCCCTGTTCATCATTGTCTGCACTAACTTAGCACTAGGAATCACCTCCCCAACAGCTGCAAGCTCATCTCTCACATGAGATATCCTAGTAAGGTAAGTGAACAAAACCTCACCCTTGACCATCCTGATACTCTTCAACTTCTCCCTCAGAACCATCTTCCGATTCTCATTAGAACTCTAAAACAATTTGGTCAAATTAGTCCATATTTTATGTGCTCTATCTTTACTCAAGATATGAGGAATTCCATGGTATTTAATTGCATCAAGAATTATCCTTCTAGCCTTAATGTCCTTCTTATTGAAGGATTCCAATCCAACTAGATCTGTGGTGGCATATAGAATGACAATGGGGTGAGCAGTAGTATTATTGACTACCTCATCCCATAGCTCATTCTCCTCCAATATAAGCAAAATATAGGCCTTCCATGGGACAAAGTTTCATGCCCCATCAACCCTATCCTCCATTCTTAGTCCATTAGAAGTCATATTTTTCAAAGAACAAGTTTAAAAAAAATGGTGCGACTGTCACAAGAGTTTTTCTGAATTCTAGAAATGACTTTTTTGTCTGCAAAAATCACATTTCTGCACAACTAAGCTTTGATACCATGTATTTTTTTCATATGTTTTTAGCCTCTTTTTTATAAGTTAAAATGTCTCAGTTTATTGCCAAACCTAGAAAATTAAAATATTGGAGATAATCATAAATTTCAGACTTAAAATGTTGTTGTAACTTCAATCTTTTCAATGATAGAAAATAAATAAATGCACACCATTCAACACACAGTACTCAGAAATTTTTGGCCAATGGCCTTGGAAAACCCCACAAGGGGAAAACTAGTCAGAGAGAGAGAGAGAGAATTTTATTATTTTTTCTAGGAAAATTTCAGACAGTCATTCACAGTCAAAATACAACTTATCTCAACTCAGTAGGCTGCCTTGTTTTCTGTGCCAACGCTTCCTCAATTTCTGCCTTGATTTCTATGCAAGTTTCTTCTTGAAAAGATGTGCCAAAATAATGGAAAAAAATCAGTTCTCAATTTCTATGCTAGAATGCTAAAATTCTTCCCTTCAAAATAGTGCCAAAACAGTCACAAAACCATACTATATGGACAACATTAAATGCATCAGTATGACCTCGAAAAATCTGCCTGAAAAATCTACATGTTTCCTCGAGAATCGTGTTTGTCCTTCTCCCTAATTTATGTGCCTGAGTTTACCTAAAAATTTGTGCCAAGAATTAGTATTGTACATATGGTCATACTCTTCTCTATTTCTTTGCAATCAATAAATGATGGTCGTACTCTCCTCGAAATCTGTGCACATCAATTAATGTTGTCTCGTTTTCATGCCCACTAAAATATTCAGCTGGGTGCCTCGAAACTCCAGCATCTCTCTTCCTCTCTCTTCTCTTCACTCTTATCTCAAGAATGAATCATTTTTTCCTTTCCCTTTCTTTTTGATCAAAACCCTAGGTAGGTGAGAGAGCATCTAATCCAATGGCTAAGATTAGATTAGATCTAGGGATGAGAGTAAATACTCCTTTTAATTTCTCATAAAAATTAATTTCCCTCACCCACTTAAATTTATCAAACTTGACTTTAATCTCTAAAGTCACATTAAATTCTCCACTTAACTCATTTAATGCAAGGGTCACATTATTTCCCCTTTTAAGTGACTAAGGCTAAAATTACCTAAGGGAACACATTCCTAGGTACAAAAATCAATAGTGTGGGGCCCCTAAGGGTTGACCACTGGGTCACATGGCTCCATATATTGTTTATGTGCTCTGGTGTCCTTTATTTCAGCTATGAGACATTCGTCTCCCTTAAAAGACACTTAGGACACCTTCCTGACCGTTCAGTTAGTGGGTTCCTACTCTCCCTGGCCTTATCTCCTCAGAGGTAAGCCACCCTCCACGTCAGTCCTTCTCATGCTTTAAGGAGGGCATTGAGGGATTTTACAACATTTTAGGGGTTAGATGGGGTATAACGCCCTCTGTCCAACTCACTCCATCCTTTCGTTCAGAGTAATTTTCCTTTTCGAGTGTGTTTTGGAGCCTAGGGATACAAATACCTTGGGTACCCTACCTTAAGCCGACCTTAGTCTATATTTTATTATTATTTTCTTTTAATTTTTAGTTGACATTTTATAATTTCAAGTTGACTTATTTTAAGGCATGTAGGCCTGGATATTTTGTAAAAAGAGAGTTTGAGATCATATAAATAGATCTCCTCACTTTCATTTGAAAGACACAACTTATGGGATAATACCCTATGCATTTGTTTTACCCTTTCTAGGGATCTTTGGATGGATGTGCTCCATGGATAATTTTAGGTGCTATATATAGACCATGGGCTATATTAAGGGGGTTACAAAATTTTCATGGGAAATTTTCTTATATGGAAAGGGTTTTTCTAGCTAAAATATATTCGCCCAATATTTATTAGAAAAAATAAATCCAGTATGAATAGCATCCCTTATATCAATGAGGAAAATGAAAAAATATCTCTCTCTCTAGACCCCTAACCACCTCTCTCTCTCTCTATATAAATCATTAACCACAATTCCCTCTCTCTGTAAAACCCTAACCACCATTCCTCCCCCTCTCTCTATCTAAACCCATAACCACCAATCTCTCTCTCTCTATTTATCTAGCCCCAAATATCTCTCTCTCTCTCTCTCTAAACTGCTAACCCCCAATCTCTCTTTTTGAAATTATCACTCTCTAAACCCTAATATCTCTCTCCTCTCTCTAAACTGGTAGCCCCCAATCTCTCTCTCTCTCTCCAACCCCTTATATAAATATCTCCCTCTAAACCTCTAACCCCTAACCCCTTACCCCCAATCTCTCTCTCTCTCTCTCTCTCTCTCTCTCTCTCTCTCAATAAACACCTAATCTCTCTCTCTCTCAATAAACACCTAATATATATATATATATATATATATATATATATCTCAACCCCCAGTCTCTAATATCTATCTCTCTAAAATCCTAATCCCCAATCTTGCTCTCTAAACCCCCAAAGCACTATCTCTCTAATTCTCTCAGTCTAAACCCATAACCCAATATCTTTCTCTCTTTCTCTTTGTCTGAACTCCTAACCCTCTTTATCTCTAAACCCCTAACTTCCAATATTTGTCTCTCTCTCTCTATCTAAGCCCCTAACCCCCAATATCTCTCTCTCTCTCTCTCTAAACCAATAAACTCCAATATCTCTCTCTCTCTAGCTTCCAATCTCTCCCTCTCTCTAGCTTCCAATCTCTCCCTCTCTCTATCTTTCTAAACCCATAGCTCACAATCCCTCTTTATCTTTCTCTCTCAAAACCCATGACCTCTAATCTCTCTCTCTCTCTCTCTCTCTCTCTCTATACATATAGCCCTCAATCTCTCTCTATGTCTCTAAATAAACCCCTTGACACACACACACACTCTCTCTCTCTCTCTCTCTCACTCTTAACCCCTAACTTTAGCATCTCTCTCTCATTCTAAAACCCTTACTTCAATGTCTCTCTCTTAGTCTAAAACCCTAACCCCTAATATCACATTATTTCTCTCTCTCTAGACCCCTAACCACCTCTCTCGATTCTATCTATATATCTAAATCCTTAACCACAATTCCCTCTCTCTCTAAAACCCTAACCACCATTCCTCCCCCACTTTCTCTTTCTAAACCTATAACCACCATTCTCTCTCTCTCCCTCTCTCTATTTATCTAGCTCTCTATCTCTCTCTCTAAATTGCTGACTCATAATCTCTCTTTTTCAAATTATCACTCTCTAAACCCCTAACCCCTAATATCTCTCTTCTTTCTCTAAACTGGTAGCCCCCAATCTCTCTCTCTCTACACACCTAACCCAAAACTTCTCTCTTTGTCTAAACCCCTAACCTCTAATCTCTCCCTTTATCTAAACACCTAACCCCAAATGTATCTCCTTCTATCGATATCTCTCCCTTTATTTCTTTCTTTATCTAAATCAATAACTGTCTCTGTCTCTAAACCCCTAACACCTAATCTATCTCTCTACATACACACACACACCTAATCCCCACTCTCTCTCTATTTTTCTCTCTCTAAACACGTAACCTCTAATCTCTCTCTCTCTCTAAACCCATAACCACTTATCTCTCTCTCCTTATCTATCTCCGAACTCCTAACCCCTAGTCTCTCACTCTCTTTGTCTCTCTTTATCCATCTAAACACCTAACCCCCAGCCTCTTTCTCTCTACCTCTCTCTCCCTCTCCCTCTCTCTCTCTAATCCCCTAATACCAAATATCTCTCTCTCTCTCTCTCTTTGTGTCTCTAAACCCCTAACCTCCAATCGTTATCTATATTTCTCTCTTTAAACCCATAACCTTCAATCTCTCACTCTTTCTCTTTAACCTGCTAACCCGTAATCCGTCTTTCTATTTGTCCCTCTCTCTAAACCTCTAAGCCTTAATATCTCTCTCTCTAAACCACTAGACTCCATTCTCTCTCTCTCTCTCTCTCTCTCTCTCTCTCTCTCTCTCTCTCTCTCTCTAAACTCCTACCCCAAATCCCTCTATCTATCTATCTATCTAAACCCTTAAACCCCATTATTTCTCTTTATTTATCTAAACTCCTAATCTCTCCCAAGTCCCCTAACCCTCAATCTCCCTCTCTCTCTAATTCTCTAACCCTTAATATCTCTTTCTCTAAACCTTTATCCCTCAATCTCTCTCCTTTTATTTCTCTCTCTAAACCCTACCCCCCAATCTCTTTCTTAAACCCCTAACCTCCAATCTCTCTCTCTATCCCCCCTCCCTCTTTGTCTCTCTCTATAAACCCATGACCACTAATCTCTCTCTCGCTAGAAAGTTAACCCCCATATCTCTCTCTGTAAACCCTCAACCTTCTCTCTCTCTCTCTCTCTCTATTTAAACGCCTAATCCCCAATATTTTTCTCTCTCTTTCTCTCTCTATAATCCCCTAACCAACAATCTCTCTCCCTCTAATCCCCTAACCCCCAATATATATCTCTCTCTCAACTCATAATGACCAATATTCCTCTCTTTAAGACCCTAACCTCCAATCTTTCTCTCCCTCTCTCTCTAAGCTACTTGTATGAAATTTCTCCATTTTTATTTCTTTCTCTCTCTATTTGTATAACCCCTAACATTAATATTTATCTCTCTAAACCTGTAATTTATAACCATTCTCTCCCTATGTCTCTAATCCCCTTTACCCAAATATATATATATATATATATCTATTTATCTAAGCCCCTAAGCTCTAATATCTCTCTCTAAACTCCTAACCCCTAATATCTCTCTCTCTATTTATTTCTTTATATCTCTAAACCCATAACCACTAATCGCTCTCTTTATAATTTCTCTCTCTATAAAAGCCTAACCCCAATCTCTCTCTCTCTCTCTAAACTTCTAACCTCTGATCTCTCTCTCTCTCTCTCTAAATCCCTAACCTGCAATGTCTCTCTGTATATCTCTCTCTTTATGTATACCTCTAACCTCTCTCTCTCTCTCTATAAACACACACATACACATATATATACCCCTTATGATCAATTTATCCCTCTAAACCTCTAAACCCTAAACCCTTACCCCCAATCTCTCTCTCACACACACTAAAAACCTGATCTCTCTAATCCCCATAATCACAATCTCTCTCTTTATCTCTCTAAACCCCCTAATCGCATTCTCTCTCTTTCTCTCTCTAAACTCCTAATCCATAATATTTGTCTCTCTAAACCCTCTCTCTTTATCTCTCTATACACACACACAAATATAAACCCCTTATCATCAATATATCCCTCTAAACCTCTAACCCCTAACCCCTTACCCCCAATCTCTCTCTCACACACAATAAAAACCTTCTCTCTCTCTCTCTAAACTCCTAATCCCAAACCTATCTCTCTAAACCCCCTAATCACAATCTCTCTCTTTCTCTCTCTAAACTCCTTATCTACAATCTCTCTCTCTATACCCCCTACACACAATCTCTCTTTTTCTCTCTCACTAAACCCATAACCCAAAATCTCTCTCTCTCTCTCTCTATGTCTTAACCACTAACCCTCTCTATCTCTCTCTCCCTAAACCCATAACCTCCAATCTCTCTCTCTCTCTCAACCCCTCTCTCTCTCTAGATACACCCTATATATATATATATCTTTCAAACCATTAACCCTAATGTCTCCCTCCCTCTCTCTCTCTCTCTCTAAACCCCTAGCCCCAAATCTCTCTCTCTCTCTCTCTCTCTAAACCTATAATCCCTAAACCCCAATATATTTATATCTTTCTAAACCTCTCACCCCTAAACCCCAATCTCTCTCTGTAAACCCCTAACCTCAAAGCTCTCTCTCTTTCTCTAAATTCCTAGCCCCTAATCTCTCTCTCCTTAAACCTTTCATCCCTAATCCATCTCTCTCTAAATCTGTAACCCCTAATATCTCTCTTTTTATGTTTCTCTCTCTCTCTCTAAACCCATAACATCCAATCTCTCTATCTATATAAACTCCTAAAACCAAATCTCTCTCTCTCTCTCTCTCTCTCTCTCTCTCTCTCTCTCTCTCTTTATCTAAACCTATAATCCCTAAACCCCAGTATCTTTATATCTTTCTAAACCTCTAACCCCTAAGCCCCAATATCTCTCTAAATCCATAACCCCTAATATCTCTCTTTTTATGTTTCTCTCTCTCTCTCTAAACCCATAACATCCAATCTCTCTATCTATATAAGGTCCTAAAACCCAATCTCTCTCCCCATCTCTCGAATTTCATAACACACAGTCACTCTTTCTCTCTCTCCCTCTCTCTCTACACCCCTAACCCCCAATCTCTTTCTTTATAACACTCTTAATGCCTAACACATGTCTCTCTCTCTCTCTCTCTCTCTTTGAACCCTTAACCCCAAATATCTCTCTCTTTCTATTTATCTATCTAAACCCCTAACACCCAACCCCTCTTTGTCTTTATCTATTTAAAATACTAACCCCCTATCTCTCTCTCTAAACCCCTAATCTATAGTCCCACTCTCTCTCTCTCTAAATCGCTAACCCTTTTTATCTCTCTAAACCCTTAAAATTGAATCTATCTATCTCTCTACCTATCTCTCTATCTATCTATATATCTACCTATATAAACTCCTAACCCCTAATCTCTCTCTCTAAACCCATAACCCCCCCCCACTCTCTCTCCAAACTCCTAACACCTAATCTCTCTCTCTCTCTGTCTATGTCCCTTTCTTTTTCTATCTCAGTAACATTCCCATACAACATAATGTAGATAAAGTAAATTTTTTTCTAAAGAACCATGTTCTTCATTCGAAAGTATGGGCATGGCCATTAACAAACCCTTCAACATTAAATCTCCGGCTTAGAAACCACTATATAAGTTGTTCTTCCCTTCATAGATCCCTTCTGTGACCGGAAACACCTTTTTCCGCATTGGACATGTCCTTTCTGCCCTTCATCCTCTACACTCCCCTTTCCTCCTTTCTGTTGTGGAATCATGAATCAGAAGCATAGTGCAACAAGGTCATCCAAATGACGTAGATCCATTACCCATATTTTCTCCTTTCGCCTTTCCACTTTCCGCATGAAACTAAAAAATCAGAGAGTCAACATTCAACAGAATCCTTTAAATACCTTTCCTCCCTCTGCCTTTCTACCTTTCGCTCGGAACTCGAAAATCGAGGGATCGACATTCGATAGAATCCTTTGACCGCCTTTCCACCTTCTGCCTTCTGCCCAAAACTCAAAAATCAGAGAATTGACGTTTGACGGAATCTCTTAGCAACATTTCCTCTTTCCACCTGAAACTCGGAAATTGGAGAATCAACATTCAATGGAATCGCTTAGCAACCTTTTCGGCCAAAACTCAGAAATCAGAGAATCAACGTTCAACGGAATTGCTTAGTGACCTTCCACCTCCTGCCTTCTACCCTTTTTCCTTCTTCCTTTGAAACTCGAAAGTTGGAAAAATAATGTTCGACCTTAACCTTTTTCCCATTTTCTGCCTTTTTCCTTCTTCCTTTCCTCCTTCCAGTGTGGAACTTGAAAATCAGAAAACTATTCAAATGATGGAAACCTTTATCGTTTTTCTGCACTTTCAACTTCCGCTTTCTGACCTTGGACTTTGGAAATCAGAAAGTTAACTTTTTCCTTAGAAATTTTATGTAATTTTTCACTTGCGCCCTCTGCCTCCCACAAGCGGATACCAAGGTGTGGAAAACCCACATTCTTCCTTATTCAACTACTCTTTTCTATTTTCTACCTCGCGCCTTCCCCAAGCAGATTCCAAGGGGTGAAAATACTAATCCCGATGCATTTTGACTCTGTAAGAGGATTCTATCCTCCATGGACTTGGGAAAAAAACATTGAAACTTACAAGGCATGTAAAGGTGCAAATGCAAAAAATTTAACAACAATAACTCTACTAAAATCATTAGAAGGAATCCATCATATTCATAAGCATCCTACATAACCATTATATCGATTCATAAGAAAATACATTGCAGAAATAAGGATAACAGAGATACCTATCTTGATGATGGAGTTGTCCTGTAACTAGCTATGTCGCTGCAACGTTCCACCTAACCATAGGCCAGTTGTGTTCTTTAATATCTCAACACAACCGCCACCCTCGAGCTCGGCATGACTTCCACACAGAACTAGGGAACATCAGACTCACACATAGCCAGATCAAATCACACACAGTCAAGTAAACCTTCAGTTAGGTTTATCAAATTGTCCAGCCAAGCCAACACCAAGTTGGGTTTATTAGCTTGCAGGTAATTAAGACAATCACTACTTGTTTTATCAGACTGAACATAGTCAATCCAAAATTTACATTAAGGACCATCCAAACCAACATATGGGTTTATCAGGAACTTAGCCAAGTCATCTCACTACTGGGTTTCAAAGGCTAATCATCCAAGCCAACATTCACAGTTGGGTTTCACAGGTTGTCCAGCCAAGGGTTACACACAAGGCCAAAATGCACAACAAGACACAACCAAGCCAACTACCAGTTGGGTTTATTAGGTTGTTGAGGAAGTGGATAGGAAGAACTTCTAAGCTAGTGAGCTCATCCATAGGGATAAGGACACCTTCACAAGACCTATTTGGCATGAAATCCACATTTCCTGCACCACCCATCATAAGAAAGTATTCCCTTCACTTCTACACAGTTCCCTTAGGCCATACCTTCCCTTCCAGTGCTCTTCATGGTGTGCAGATCAAATTAACCAACCACTCTTATCTTATTATGAGGTTCCACACTAGGTTTATCAAGCAAATTCTATGTATCTTCCACTCCTAAGTCTTTCATACAATTCATACCCAAACCAGGGTGGAATTCACAACAATTCACAAGGAAAACACAACACATATGATTCACACTGTAAAACAACCCACCAGGGTCTCATACCACTCTGTAACATAGAGAAACAAGTTTGCATACCACACTATAGCTCAGGAGAAACACTGCAGAACAACCCGTTCCACCACTCCAAATAGTGAAAAAACATAGGATCACGCTGCACCACAATTAACAATCACCATTATGGGATCGGGGATGAACAACGTGTGAATTAGTGAGCGTATCTCCTCTCCCTAAACACAATGTTTTGTTGGATACCAAGATGACGGACTGTGCATGCATTTTTTGGGTTTACTTGCCCCCCAAGCAAGAATACAAGTTCTACAGACTGCAGGCCTGCTCAGTCATGAAAATAAAACTGCCATGCCCTGCTTTGCCCAAGGTATTAACTACCTCAACCAACTTCTAGAAGAAATAAATGATTGAGTGTAGAGGAAAACAGGTAGTTGATGGTTTATGGGTTTCCCCATTGACATATGGTCACACCCTATTGGCTTAGGGGGTTTTGCTAACTCCCCTCCCTATTCCTTGTGAAATCATGTCCCCATCTCTTTCACGTTACAGTACCATAGCTAGCTATGGTATTTTATTCATTGCATATCTACATGATATATCAAAATATATATATTGTGCTTGACTTAGCACTATCACCATAGGTATCAACCTTGATCACCTATAAATAAACATCAAATCAATGGTAGGGCCTTGGCCTTGAGCTCCATGCCATGATATCAATACAATATATACACAATGTACAATTAAATACCATGGGGTTAAAAATATTGCACACATTACCCTCCCCCTTGGTGTAAGCCAAGGTATTACATTCCCCTCCCCCTTACAACAACACTGTCGTCAGGGATTTACAAAATTGAAAAAATTGGATGTGCCAATTACATGGCATCCTCCAGCTCCCACGTAGCCTCTTCAAGACTATAGTGATCCCATTGCACCTTCACCTGTCCAACGAATCGATTCCAAAGAATTGTGACCTTCTTGTCAAGGATGTAGAATGGCTCGGTTTGGAACTCTCCCTTGGGTTCCACCTGAATCACATCCCAATTTATCACATGGTTAGGATCATGTACATATTTCTTAAGCAAAGAAACATGAAAAAAACTATGAGCTCTAGTGGTAGCAGGAAATGCAAGTCTATATGCAACTGGCCCTATTTTTTCAAGCACTTCATATGACACACAGTATCTAGGTGACCTATTGGCACAAATTCCAAGATTCAAGGAAATCTTCCTTGCCCCCATTCTGAGGTAAACATGATCCACAACATGGAACTCTCTATGCACTCTATGCTTGTTTGCATAGATTTTCTTTCTATCATGGGATGCTTTTAGATTCTTCCCGATCTTTGCGACCTATTTCTCCATTTCCTTGAGAAATTCTGAACTGAACTCAATCTTTTTCACTGAATTGTCACAAGTCACTGGTGTCCTACACCTTCTTCCATTATAAGCTTCATAAAGACTCATTCCCAAGGATGATTTTTGTCCATTATTATAGGAAAATTCTACAAGTGTAAGTAATCTTCCCACTTGGTTGGTTCATCCATCACATACATGCAGAACATGTCTTCCGGCACTTGATTCGTTCTCTATGTCTATCCATCAGTCCGAGGATGGTAGGAAGTGATGAAGTTCAACTCAGTACCCAAATATACAAACAGACTCTTCCAAAAATTGGAAGTGAACTTAGGATCCCTATCAGAGACTATTGCCTTAGGAAATCCATGTAGTCTGAAAATATCCTTCATGAAGATCTTTGCAATGGCATCAATATTTTAAGTGGACTTAACCGGTATAAAATGTGTTTCCTTTGTCAAATTTTCCACCACAACCATGATGGAGTCATGTTTCCTCCAATTCATTGTAAATCCTGTAATAAAATACATGGAAACAACTTCCCATTTCCATTATGGAACTGGAAAATACTACAACAAACTTACTGGGTGTTGATGCTCAACCTTTACATGCTGAAATTTCATGCACTTTGAAATATTCTCAGTAATGTCCTTCTTCATTCCTGGCAAAAAATACTGCTTTCTAGCTGTAGAATTTTTTTTTCGATATATTGGGTGACTAGAATATGGAGTCTGGTGGATTTCATCCATAACAATTCTCCTCAAATCTTCTACATTTGGAATATAAATTCTGTTTTTATAAGTAAGTAGTCCATCTTCTTCCAATTTATATCCCTCATCCCTCCTCTCAGGACTTTGTTGATGCAAATTTTTCCTTTATCTACACATACATTTCATCTTCAATAGTATGATCGACAATCTGATGTCTCAAATATGATTGGAAAATACTAAGAGATGCCACATTCACTTCATGCACCTTCCTATTGAGTGCACCAACCACTTTATTCTCTTTTCCATTTATGTGTTTGATTTCAAAATCAAAATCACATAGAAACTCCAACTATCTAGCTTGCCTAGCATTTAAATTTGGCTGATCAAACAAATATTTCAAACCACAGTGGTATGTCCTTAATTCAAAATTTCTTCCCATTAAGTAATGCCTCCACATCTTGAGAGCATGTACTATGGTTGCAATTTATAAATCATGAGTGGCATAGTTCTTCTCATGATCCTCCAACTTTCTTGACTCATAACATACCACGTGGTTGTATTGCATAAGAACTCCTCCTAGTCCCTGATTACATGCATGAGTACACACCAAAAAATATTTTTTTGGGTTTGCAATTTTCAAAACTGGTGCACTTGTGAGAATATTCTTCAATTGCTGGAAGCTTTCTTCACACTTTGGTGTCCATTCAAACTTTATCCCCTTCCTTTGGAAATAAGTGATGGGATGTGAAACCTTGGAGAATTCTTCAATGAATCTCATGTAGTATCCTGTAAGTCCCATAAAAGATCTTACATATGTCACATTTCTTGGAGTAGGTCAATTCATAATGGCCTTAATATTTTTAAGGCCTATAGATATTTCCTCCTCTAAGATGATGTGACCCAAATGATGAATTATGTCTTTATAGAAGCCGCACTTGCTCAACTTTGCATACATATTATGCTCCCTTAGAAATTTCAATACCAATATTAGATGTTATTCACGATCTTCCTCATTCTTAGAATAAATATGAAAGCCATCAAGGAAAACAAGAACAAACTTGTCTAGATACCTGCTGAAAACACTATTCATGAGACACATAAATGTAGCCGGTGCATTTGTGAGACCAAATGGTACCACTACAAGCTCATAGTGTCCATACCTTGTTCTGAAGGCTGTCTTATGAATTTTTTCATCCTTGATTCTTACATGATGGTAACCAAACCTCAATTCAATCTTGGAAAATACCTTTGCTTCTCTCATTTGATCAAAGAGGTCATCAATTCAAGGTAAAGGATATTTGTTCTTCACAGTGACTTTGTTCATTTGTCTATAATCAATACACAACCTGAGTGTACCATATTTCTTTTTCATAAACAACACTGGTGATCCCCAAGGAGACTCATTAGGCTTGATGTACTTCTTTTTCCAACAACTCCTACAGCCGAATCTTCAGCTATAGAATTTTTGGTGTGCTCATCCTGTAGGGCGTCTTGGAAACTGCTGCTGAACCTGGGACAAGTTCAATTGTGAAATCAATGTCCCTCTTTGGATTCTATGATTAGGAAAAACATCCTTGAATTTCTACATCACATGAAAGTCCTCCAACCTAGGAGTTTCATTCTCTGCTGCCTCCAACACATGGGATGCATACAACTGGAAACCCTTCCTACAGAACTTCTTCAAATGCATTTCCGAAATCTGCCTAACAGAGATCACCTTTGGAATGCCTCTTACAACCCTTAAGTTTCCTTCTTCATCCAAGCACTAAAAAGTCTTGTTGTAACAATCAAGCTTTAACTTGTGTGCTTCTGACCAATCCATTCCAATGAGAATTCATAGGAACCAAGTGGTAGAACATTCATATATGCATAAGTGACCAATCCATCCATAACCATTGGACATTTTTCTACCACTTCACTAAATTTTCTCTTGGTTCCAGTGGCTAGTTGAACTAACCATGATTTTTTATGATTTAACTTATTAAAATCACAAACCTCAACAACTATAGGAGTAATATAACCACGAGTAGATCCAAGGTCAACTAAAACAGAACAAATTTGCTCAACAATCTTACCTGCAACTTCAACCAAAAGTATACTGATGATCTGCTTGGAGGTCCTCCAGTGCTGCATAAATCCTAGTGATATTCCTTGCTACTTGACCCACAATTTCAAATTCTTGAATGTTATGAGCTTGCCTCATGTACCCATTCTCAAGTGGACAATTATTGCGTAGATGGGGTCCTCCACATTTCCAGCATTGGAGAGGTTCTCTGATCTCTTTTGGGTTTCTTGACCTATCATCCATCACTCTGGCTAGCTTAGTCACAACTTGTGATGGTTTCTTTTGCTGATTTCTGAAGTGAGAATATTTGAAACCTTTCTTCCTGTAATCGGAATTGTCATTCCTCTTGTCCTTCCATTCCTAATGGTAATAAGGTTCTCCTTTCTTCTGATCATAATAATACTTAGACATCTTGATAGACTCTTCTAGAGCTCTAGGTTCATCAAATTCAATTATTTCTTTGTAAGACAGAGGTATCCCACTTAGAAAATGCTGGATTTTCACTTTATCATCTCTCATGTACATGACATACCTCAATAGCTCCAAGAACTTATTTGTATACTCTTCTTTTCTTATTTGCCCCAATTTTAGCTCATGGAATCATTTGATCTTATCATCATAGTACCTGTCAGAGAGGTACTTCTGCTTGAAATATTTCTTGAACTATTTCCACACAATCTTTATGTCATTTATTTTCCTTACCTGCATGATGTGCTCTTGCCATAGAATTCAGATTGAAGATGGCTACTCTTGCCTTCATATTTCTTGAGTAGTTTTAGACTTGGAAATATTTCTTCATCCCAAGAAGCCAAGCTTCATCTTCTTGTCCAGTATTTATCTCACCATTAAAGGTAGGAGATCTTGCCTTCTTAAACTCATCATGTGAACTATTCTTGTAATGCCTATTCCTCTTATATTTGAGAGATGAAGAGCTGGAACCCCCAGTGGATCCTTCAGAGTCATATGACCCACTAGAAGACCTCTGTCTTCTTCTAGTACTACTTTTTCTTCCTTCTAGATGTACTGCATGACCCCCAAAGCTCATCCACCTTTGGATGTCTATCAAAATATGCAACATGGTTGCGTTCAGTTGATGTTGCTCTTCTTGAGCTTTAATCAGGCTTCTCATGGTGGTTGCAATGTCTGGGTGAGTATCTTGATATCTTCTTCCATTAGACTCTATCTTGACATTTCCAACTCAGATGTTTGAACCCATGGCATATTCCGCGTGCTCATAGGGACTTCATGCATCATTCATACTGTAGGTCCTCATGACTGAGCCAAAACCCAACTTTTCCAATCTGCACTATGACTCTAAAAAATGTGTTAATCAAACACAATGTTAGACAATAAATAGTGTGCTTAAATTGTGAAATTGTCTAAATGTGAAATTGGTATCAGAGGACTCTCAATCCTCTGCCAACTGCTCATTTTGGCCCAATGATGCAACCAACAGCTCTGTTAGCTATTCAAATTGGCCCATTTAGGCCCTAGTGCTGCAACCAATAGCTATGATACCATTCTGTAATGTCCCCATACCCCATAATGCGTATAAATTAAAAAAAATTCTGAAGAACCATGTTTTTCTTTCGAAAAATAGGGCATGGCCATTAACACATGCTTCAAGATTAAATCTCAATCTTAGAAACCATTGTATAAGTTGTTTCTCCCTTCATAGATCCCTTATGCATCTGGAAACACCTCTTTTTGCACTAGACCTGTCCTTTCTGCACTCCCCTTTCTGCCTTTCCACTGTAGAATTGAGAATTGAAAGCATAACGTGTGATGGGGCCATCCAAATCACGTTCCGCCTTTCGCCATTGAAAATCAAAAGTTAGAATCACAACGTTTGACGAAATCCCTTAACCATCTTTCCACCTTCCACCTGGAACTCAAAAATTAAAAAGTCAACGTTCGACGAAATCCTTTGACTACCTTTCCACCCTCCTCCTTTCCGCCTTCCTCCTGGAACTCAGAAATCAGAGAATAAATGTTTGACAAAATCCTTTTACCACCTTTCGTCCTTCTGCTCAGAACTCAGAAATCAGAGAATAAACATTCGACGAAATTGCTTAGTGACCTTTCCACCTCATGCCTGAAACTCAGAAATTGGAGAATAAACATTCAATGGAATCACTTAGTGACATTTTTGCCTTTTTCCTTTCCACCTTCCTCCTGGAAATCAGAGAATCAATGTTTGACAAAATTGCTTAGTGACCTTCCACCTCCCTCCTTCTGCCCATTCTCCTTCCAAATTTGGAACTTGGAAGTCGAAAAAAAAATGTTCAACCTTAACCCTTTTCCCATTTTCTGCCTTTTTCCTTCTAGAGTGGAACTCAGAAATAAGAAAACTATTCAAACGAAGGAAACCTTTATCCTTTTCTTGCACTTCCAACTTTTGCTTTCTAACCTCTAATTTCGGAAATAAGAAAGATAGATAACTTTTTCCCTATAACCTTTTTGCACTTTTTCGCTTCCACCCTTCGCCTCCTGCAAGCAGATCCTAGGGTGCGAAAAACCCACATTCTGCCTTGTTCAACTACCCTTTTCTAGTTTCTTCCTTCCCCCATCCCCAAGAAGATTCCAAGGGGAGAAAATGATGAGTCATAATCATTTTGACTTTGTAACAGGATTCCAGTCTCCATGGACATAGGAAAAAAGCATTGAAACATACAAGGCATGTAAAGATGCAAATGTAGTACATTTAACAATAGTAACTGTTGTAATCTCATAGATCACATAAGGTTACCAATAATACATACTAAAACATACATAACTATAAATCAGATACAAGAGACAAAAACAGATAGGAAAACAGATTATATTAATGTAATGAGTTCATACAAGGCAGAGAAATGAACTGAGTTCTTGCTTGGCTCAACGGCCTAATATATACAAGTTACAAACAGTTACAAAATAACTACCTGTCGGTTCGGTGAACTGACACGACTGTTAGTTAGCCGACTAATATTTTTAGTTAGTCAGCCAACCGACTTAGTCGGCTGATCGACTAAGTCGGCCCATCGACTTAGTCGGCTGATTGACTAAGTCGGTCATTGTTCAAGTCGACTTTGTCGACTTGCTCCTTCTACATCTCCCCCATGAACAAAACGTTTCTTCGTCCTGAAGAAACAGGGAGGTACAAAATTTGAAAATCTGTCGAATCAATCATATTTGCTCATGATGTGGACTGTGCAGACGGATGGTTGGTCTCCTCTAGATCCAGACTTCAACAATGGCTGGTGTTGTGATGGAAAGATGATGCTGAAAGTTGGCCCAACTCTACAAGTCCTTCTGGATATCGATTGTTAAGGTAGTGAGACTTGAAAGGATCGACATCTTTTCGAAAATGGGCATTTTTGCGATGTTCTCCATGTTGGGACCCAACAAGTTGTTTTGCTCTTCTGCAGCATTGATGAGTCATTTCATCTATGGGCAGATGATGTCGACTTTCTATAGATTGGGAAGGGCTTGTTGAACCCACTGATTTGCCTCTCGTTCTAGCTTCTACAGTTTGTTGGTCTCCATCACAATTTGTTCTTCAATGGTCTGCCTCAGTTCTACCTCTGTCAACTTCCAGCCCTCCAAAGCCTGAATGCCCTGTCGCGCCTACCTTGTCTGCTGATAGACCTGCCCATAATGAGTAGGCCAGTCTCGTAATGCTTCCTCAGTGACAACTGATTCTTCCATATGATCCTGTAGAACCTTGTATGCCTCCGAGAATGCAGTGTGCTAGGCCAGGAGCAGTCGAACAGTCTCCTCCTTTTGCTCTTCCTTAGTCTCTTGCATCTGCGTCTAGACGGTCAATACCATTGTCTCGAAGAGCTGATATGCTCTTTCCAGTGGTCGATCTATGTCGACCTCGATAGGGCCTAGTATCACGGTCTGTACTAGAGCTCTGCATCTGCTGAGAAACTCAACTTCTTTTGCATTTTTGGCTACAAGCTCTTTATTTTTTTGATCTGTCATTTTCTTTGACTCTTTGGCCATAGTTTTAAGGCGTTGGCCGACCTCTGTGTCATCCAAGGAAATTGCATCCCTTAGGCTAATCCGGAGACCGGATGTTCTATGAGGCTCTTTCATTTTCTTCGGTTTGTCTGTCTGTTGCTCTTGGGTATCTGCAGCAGTTGAGGTTGGGTCTGTGGTTTGTGGAATGGAGGTCGAGGGTTTTTCTGGTTGGTTAGGTGGTATAGAAGTCGAGGGTTTTTTTGTTTGAGGAGGTGGTATGAACACTTACGGTTGTGAAGATAACGGTGGCTGTGATGGGTTTGGCTATAATTCTGGTGGTGGGGATTTTGACGATGGTGGTGGTGGTGAAGAAGGTTGTGATGATGGTGGTGTTGGGGATGGAGTGGGGGTATGGAGAGGAGTCGAGGGATTGGGCGGGGTGTGTTGTGAGCTTTGGTCAGAAGAGATACCTTCTTCTGAAGGTGTAGTGGGTAGGTCATCCTCGGTGTCGGTGTTTATTAGCTCTGTGACAGACTTTGATGTTCCTATTACATCACCTTGTTGGTCTCAGGTGAATGTCGTCGTAACAATTGCATAGGGCTTTTTGCTTCATAGAGAGGAGTTTGTGTTTGTATTTTCTGGGCCGACTTAAACAGTCCAGGAAGTGTCGCGAAGAAAGCTTTAAGCTCAGTGTCCTGGTCGACCCTGGCTCTGAGTGCCTCTGGGATGGCACGTTGATATTCATCATGGGGACTGTCTGCCTGCTATGCTTGCTCCTCGACTATGGTTGTCGGGGATGGGGGGGGACGGGTTGACACAAGGTCGACCACATTTTCAGGTGTTGGTCCCATTTTTTCTTTCTTTGTCCGACCCTCCGGAGCTCCTGCATCCAGATACCGTTGAAACTAAATTTCAACTAATACGTTATTTGCATGGGCATCCTCGACAATGTCGATGGCCGCGGCTGCTAGTTCCTCCTCATCGTCAGACAATTCAGCTAGAATAAGCTCATGCAGGGTACCTTTTTGTGAAAAGGGTTTAAAGCGGTGCATTTGGAACTTGGTCGGCTCCCGGAAGACTGGACTACCTTCCGAACAAATATGGTACATAACAATACAGAGAATGAGAGAGGGGAACTTGATCATACCTCCCATCTCTTGGCATCTCTTGCAGATGGTTTTGATCATGTCGGCAACATAATCTCCCCATCGGTAGATCTGACCGTCGGTCGCGATTGTGTCGACAGCTTCCAGCATCTCCAGTTTAAGGTCGCTTCCCCGACCTGCCAATGTAAGGGTGATTGCTATGATTTTAGCAACGATTTGTGGTTTCCTTGTCGGAATCTGTCCGATCATCAATCCTTTGGAATTCTTTCCCGACGGTGAGCCCGTAAGTTCTTGGAATAACCCATCTTTGATCCCAATAGGTACAGGGCTGCCTTGGTTGGACAGACCCGTAAGCTTGGAGATAACATCCCTGATGATATCAATCGGCTGGTCGAAGTAGAATCGGCCATTGTGGTAATGATTGATAATGAATTTAACAGCTGCTTCTTTCATCCCACCGAAGCTGGCCATCAGTGGTGCATTAGGGTAGTTGAAGATGGAGCTCTTCTGAATTTTCTCAGCGGCCTGGGTCATTCTGTTGTCGACATAGGCCCACTCTTGGATCTCTGTCCATAGTTTCTGGAATGGGCCCTCCTATACCTTTGTGTTTTTGATGTTCTTTATGCGGCTGATCAAGGGGGTGTCCTCCGCTTGCAGCTCCTTTGCCTTGGTCGCGGCTCTGGTTAGTTTGGGTGCCATTGCGTCAGACTGGTCGAGGTTTTGACAGGGTTCTTGGTCTTTGGTCGACTGAGATTGCAGGTGCTCTGAGGGTAATGGGTGTGGTGAATGAACCTTCGACTGTCCATTATTTATAGGCGTGGGTGTGGTTGAGTGTCGAACTGGGTGTATTAATGGTGGACTTGACAGTCCAACCGCAATAATTGAGTGTGACTTAATGGAGGATTTGTTTCGACGCTCGATGCCATCAATGCGTGATGGGACTTTCAAAGTTGATGGTCAGTGTCATTGGTGAAAATGGTCGGCCTGACTGGTCGATGAAGATGTTCAATGGTGGTGATGTCGATGGTCGATGTAGTGAGTCGCTGTCATGGTCTGTTGTGTTTGATTATATTGTTTTATTTTTGGAATTTTTATTTTTTTTTAGCTTTTTATGGGTTTTGATTGATGGTTAAGGTCATTATTTGATTTTTTTTAATTTTTTTTCAGTTTCTGTAACGTTTGAGTCGGGTTCCATTAACGAGCTTCCAAAATACTAGGCCCTGTAATGTCTTTAGTCGGACCGAGCCATTGGGGTTTATTTCTTCGACAACGTAAGGTCCCATCCATTCTATATGTAGTTTCCTGGGTTTTCCCTTTATTCAACTGTTATAAAGTAAAGCAAGGTCACCGACCGAGAGGTTTTGTTTTGGATGTTACGGTCATGCTAGGATTTCTGTTGTTGTTTATGAATTTCCTGATGTTGAATAGCCATGATTCTATGTTCTTCTAGCTTACTGAGTTGAAAAAGTCGGTCCTTTCTTGCCTATTCGACATTGAAATGTAGTATCTGTGCAATAATAGGTGTCTGCTTTCGGAAATGTAGGGGGACGACTGCTTCTTTCCCGTAGACTAGTCAGAAGGGGGTTTGATCGGTCGACCGCTTATATGTTGTCCTATATGCCGAGAGAACTGCAAGGATTTTCTCATCCCAGTCATCTTTGTCGGTATTGCAGATTTTGGTTAACCCTTTTGTTAGTGTTTTGTTAAAAGATTCAATCGCGCCGTTCGACTGAGGATGATATGCATTGCTTTGTCGGTGGTCGATGTGAAACTGGTTGGTCAAATTTTTGATGGTTTTGTTGATAAAGTGTGATCCTTGGTCGCTAATCAATGTGAGTAGGCATCCAAATCTAGTGATAATGTTTTCGTAGATAAACTTAGCAGCTACCTCACTTGAACATGTATCGATGGGTTCAGCTTCTGCCCATTTGGTGACATATTCCACTACCGTGATAATATATCTTGCACCTGATCGTTTGGCTGGGATAGGGAACGGTCCTATGAAGTCTATAGCCCAAATTTTGAAGGTGAGACTAGGGTTTACAGATATCAAGGGAATTTCTATGCTTGGCAAGGGTCGACCAAGTCGTTGACATTTATCGCATCAACTAACAAATTTTTTGCAATCTTTGTGGATTGTCGGCCACCATAAGCCTGACTGTTGGATTTTTCTTACAGTTGTATCTGCTTGAAAATGTTCTCCTGCAGGTCCATAGTGTGCTTCATGCATGATTTGTTCTCTCTCATGGTTGAGTACACAACATATTAGAATGTCATCTAACCCCATTTTGTACAAAAATCCATTGATGAGGCTGTAGGGTGCAGCCTTCATAGCTAAGATTTGTTTCTTCTTGCACTACTAGATTTTGATCCAAAATCCGACGGTTTTTTCCGACGGCGCATGGATTTTTTCTTTTAACCGTGCCAAAAATCAGAAAGATTAAATTTTTTTTTGAAATGGTGGGGATAAGTGTCGCTTAAGTGACGGCATTTCTCCTAAGTGTCGCTTAAGCGACAGCTCTAAAATTGCTTGATTTTTTAAAATCCAACTACAAGGATAAAAGGTGGTCAACAGGGTTTTTACTATGCATGGTTTTTTTGGGGTTAAATAGTTCAATATTTCATTTTGGGAAAATATAGGAAGAGTTTTACTATTAGTATCCTATTCTTTATTTATGATCTAAAAAATAACAACTTCTAGGATTGAACATGAATTAATCTTAGTTAATATCTACCAACAATGAAAATAACACTAATGCCATGTTGGATGTTTTGGTTATCCATATTTTAGGTTCTTGTGCACCAAAATATTGAGTGTAAAGGACTATTAATTATTACAAAATTTTAAGGGGAAAGGACAATTAGTGCATTATCCACTTTGATAAACACATAGAAACTACTACGAGTTCTAAGACAAACATAATTCAAGATTAATGGAAAGTATAATGGTAGTACTAGTTGGTTGAGAAGTTAAAAATAAAAAATGACAATTCAAATTTTACCTCATGGATATTTGTTGTAAATTTAATTTTCTCTAGTCATTATCGAGACTCTATTCCAACATGACCCATGTACAAGGATCCTACATAACCATTTTCCTTGAGAAACATTCCTATTTATGATAGTGGATATCCATATAAATTGTTCTATAAAATATATTCTCAAAGACAATGTTATCTCCATCCAACTCCACAAATTTTTCATGTTGTTATAGCTACAACTTTTAGTATCCAAGTAACTAGGATATGATCTCAACATAGTGTACTCTAGGATTGAACATGAATTAGTCTTGGAAATGATCTACCAAGAATGAAAATGGAACTAATATCATGTTGGAAGTTTTGGTTGGCCATAGTTTAGGTTTTACTACACTAATGTTTTATGGGAAATGACTATTAACTATTACAAAGTTTTAAGGGGAAATGACTATTAGTGCATTATCCACTTTCTTAAACCCAACAAAACTTTTACTAGATCTAAGAAAAATATGGTTTGATTCTCATGAAAAAATATAGCAATAGTCCTAGTAGGTCGAGAAGTTAAGAATGTGAAAGGACAAGCAAACCATCACCTCATGTAGATATGTCTTAAAATTAATTTTCCCTATTTATTTTCG
>LPNX010277662.1:0-38238 GCA_001517045.1 Pseudotsuga menziesii
TTTATATATAGAATAAAAATAATAGAATCAAACTAAAGCTATTTTTTATAAGTTATAGTGTTTAATTAATATGTGTTTGTTTTTAAGGTGTTACATGTTTAAATTATAGAAAATGTTATGATTTCAAGGGTTTCAGGTGGTGGTTATGTTTTTGAAATACTCGGGTGGTTTTAATTGCAAATTTTATAATTATTATGATTATTTATCATTTTCTAAAAGATATATATATATAATTTTTTAAACATTAAATTTATTTTATTTTATTTTATGTTTTATTTTATCTATAATAAAATAATTATAAGATATTTAAGATATAAATGTACAAGGTAATTGATATAAACTAAGGCATCATATGTTTTCTTCACAGATTTCTTTCCACGTCATTTTTAATATGAATATTTTATTTCACTTCACATTATTGCTCATTTTAATAATTTAATGTATTTCTAAACATGTAAAACTTAACAATAAATCCAGATCATAGATGAACCTCAACATGGATAGAACAAAGCAAATCATCCATATCTAGATTATTCGTGTTTATTACAAGAGGAACCCAAGTGTGATGCTTACAACTGATTCTAATAACACACGATGAGCCGCACAAAGATCTTTAGTACAAGATGTCTTCCCAGTCGCATTAAAAGCAGATTGGAGATTTCTAACAATATGATTGTTAGCATCTGAACTTCTAACCATCTTTATGCCCATAATTATCCTAACAACAACTAAACAATTTGACTTTAACAAACATAGTAATAATTGACATTTACCTGCATCGCCTTTGGATTCAAAATATTCCTTCATTAATTTGTTACATTGCCAATCGATAATGCGTTTGGGAAACTTACCTTCAAGGCCTGACAAACAACTTTCATCCACATGGATACGTCTAGGAGTCCTTTTTCTTGCAGTAAACAGTCAAGGTAGGGAAGGTGGACATTAGCTATGGATCCTAGGGCTTCTTTGTTGTCATGAATCATTCACATATCGGTCCATATTGGGAGTGTGCTCGACATGGTTGTGGTATTTTAGAAGTGATTGCAAATTAATCATTGCTCCTAGGTCCAACACTTCATACTCAGTGTCTCTCAATACACCAATGTCTTCAAGAGATTCAACATGGCTCGTTGATGGATTGTTGGTTGGAGATTGTGTTGATGTTGGAACTTGAGTTGGGTCCGTTGGACACAACCGCTTCACCCCTAGTTTTGAAGTAGAGGTTGTTATGTAATCAATTCTGTTAGGACCGGACGCAGTATCAATGGAAATGTCTGGACCATGTCTCACTCTCCCCATTGCCAACCTGGACTTTTCTCTTACCTCATTTTCCTTTTCAATGGGCATATTCCTTCTAGTTTTTATTGCTCTGTTACGTGAGTTTCCCATATCCAAAAGTTTCTTTATCAAAACTATGAGGTCTACCCCTGCATAAGAAGCAACAAATAAGGTATTAGTTCCATTATACAATATACATGATACGTTCCAACATAACTAACTAAATTACAGATATGTTAGTATGCTAATTATTGGCATTGATACATAATCGTTGATTAAAGGTTTCTCTTTATGTTTGGACCAAATTTTCATTTCTATACTCTCTTTGAGTTAAGTAAAGATAGTCAAGTTTGCAGGTATTATAGCTATAGGATTCTAACTTCCTTTGTGTTCAAAAAGTATTGGAAGTCAAAAGAAGATGAGTGAAATGAGGAGGTTGCAAATCCCTCAAAAAAAGGAGAAATCATTGAGGTAGAGGCATCACTGTCATGCTCAAAGGCATGTTATGATAAATCTAGCATGAAGAGGAGAGCATGGACAAGTTGGTGAACTGTTCAATATGGACCCTCTCCCATGAATGCTTCCATGGTTTTTATACAAATTGAAGAGTCTCAATAGAGAACCTCATCTATGCCATCCTTGTGGGAAATTGAAATATATTAATGTGCAAATGGTTATTGGTCTACATTGCATACTTCATCTTGTATAGAGAATATGGAAAACTTGGTGAACTATTCGATATCGACCCTCTCCCATGATTACTTCAAATTTCTTTTTTTAAATTGAAGAGTCTCAAGATATAACTTCATCTATGCCATCATTGTGTAAAATCAAAATATATTCATGTGCAAATGTAAATTAGTTAACATGGCATACTTCATCTTGTATGGATAATATGAGACTTGTTTAGATGTGAAGTTGGGATTTATTCTTGTGAAATTAAATGTTGCCTATGAGAGAGATATTTTTGTAGGCATATCATAAAACATAAATCAATGAAATGATCTGAAAACTTGTGTATTAAAACAATTATTTACAATTCACCATACCTATACAAAATGATCTCTTCTTCCAATGAAAACTTGTAGTGTGAATCTTTCCAGTAACTTCCAGGACCACTGAATATATTTGTTAGATTCCAAGAGTGAGCTTCCATCCAATAGATCAAAGAGTGGTGATGGATTGTGAGCCAAATTGCTCAGTTGAGGAGCACAAAATGCGTGAATAATAAAAGAAAACCCATGAAAATAGGTAGCAATCCAAGGAATTCAGAACTCTATTTTTTTTACCTACTAACAGGTGCACGCACGCGCACCCATTTATAAGACCACGCACGCGCATTGACATGCATGCAAACTTAAACACGCATGCACCCCTATCTAACATTTAGAGCATTTACTCACTAACATTTATTTTGTTTAATGACTAACATTCTTCAACAACGACTTTGTATTCATGATTATTTCAAGTATTTTTACAATATAGTCTAAAACCTGTCATCATCATCACCACTACAATATAGTCTAAACCTATCATCATCATCGTCATCCTCATCCTCATCATCATCATCATCACCATCATTGTTGATCATCATTGTCATTGTCATCATCATCATCATCATCATCATCCTCATCCTCATCATCATAGTCATCATCCTCATCACCATCATTGTCATCATCATCACCATCATCATCCTCATCCTCATCATCATAGTCATCATCCTCATCACCATCATTTTCATCATCATCATCATCAACATTTTTCATCATCATCATCACCATCATCCTCCTCATCATCATCATCATCACCAACATTGTTCGTCATCGTCCTCATCATCATCATCATCATCATCATCATCCTCATCCTCATCCTCATCCTCATCCTCATCCTCATCATCACCATCATCATCACCATCATTGTTCACCATCATCATCATCGTCATCATCGTCGTCATCATCATCATCATCCTCATCCTCATCATCATAGTCATCATCCTCATCATCATCATTGTCATCATCCTCCTCCTCATCATCATCATTGTTCATCATCATCATTCCATTGCAAATGCTTGGAAATAAAATCAAAGCAAAGTTTCAACTAAACCTATCATCATCATCATCATTGTTCCTCATCGTCGTCGTCATCATCATCATCCTCTTCCTCATCCTCATCATCATCATCATCATGACCATCATTTTTCGTCATCATTGTCATCGTCATCCTCATCCTCATCCTAATCCCCATCATCATAGTCATCATCCTCATCATTGTCATGGAAATCACCCTTATCATCATCATCATCATCATCATCGTTCCTCATCATCGTCAACATCATCGTCATCATCATTGTTCATCATCACCATCATCATTGCCATCATTGTTCATCCTCATAGTCATCTTCATAGTCATCATCATCCTCCTCCTCATCATCATCTTCATCATCAACATCATCATCCTCATCATCGCCATCATCATCATCATCATCATAATCATTGTCATCATAGTAATAGTCATCGTGATCATCACCCTCATCATCATCATCATCATCACCATCATTGTTCATCATCATAGTCATTATAATCCTCCTCCTCCTCCTCATCATCGTTGTCAACATCATCATCCTCATCATCCTGATCAGTGTCATCATCCTCATCCTCTTCATCACCATAGTCATTATCATCATCATCATTGTCATCATCATCATGAGTAACATTGTTTGTCATCCTCATCCTCATCATCCTCATCATCATCATCATCATCATTATCCTCATCCTCATCATCATCGTCATCATCACCATCATTCTTCACGATCATCATCATCGTCATCATCATCATCATCATCATCATCATCATCCTCATCATCATAGTCATCATCCTCATCATCGTCATTGTCATCATCCTCCTCCTCCTCATCATCATTATTCATCATCATCATTTCATTCCAAATGCTTAGAAATAAAATCAAAGCAAAGTTTCAACTAAACCTATCATCATCATCATCATTGTTCCTCATCGTCGTCTCCATCATCATCATCCTCATCCTCATCCTCATCCTCATCATCATCAACAACATCATTGTTCATCATCATTGTCATCGTCATCATCATCTTCATCCTAATCATCATCATCATAGTCATCATCCTCATCATTGTCATTGAAATCATCCTTATCATCATCATCACAATCATCATCAGCATCATCATCATCATCATCATCATTGTTCATCATCACCATCATCATCGCCATCATTGTTCATCCTCATAGTCATCTTCATAGTCATCATCCTCCTCCTCCTCCTCCTCATCATCTTCGTCATGAACATCATCATCCTCATCATTACAATCATCATCATCATCATCATAATCACTGTCATCATAGTAATAGTCATCGTGATCATCTTCCTCATCATCATCATCATCATCACCATCATTGTTCATCATCATAGTCATTATAATCCTCCTCCTCCTCATCATCGTCGTCATCAACATCATCATCCTCATCATCCTCATCCTCTTCATCATGATAGTCATCATCATCATCATCATCATTGTCATCATCATCATCATCACCAACATTGTTCGTCATTGTCATCATCCTCCTCCTCCTCCTCCTCCTCATCATCATCACCATCATTGTTCACCATCATCATCATCATCATCATCCTTGTCATCATCATACTCATCATCCTCGCCATCATTATTGTCATTATCCTCCTCCTCCTCCTCATCATTGTTATCATCATCATTCCATTGCAAATTCTTGGAAATAAAATCAAAGCAAAGTTTCAACTAAGCCTATCATCATCATCATCATTGTTCCTCATCGTCGTCATCATCATCATCATCCTCGTCCTCATCCTCATCATCATCACCATCATTGTTCATCATCATTGTCATCGTCATCATCATCCCCAACCTAATCCTCATCATCATAGTCATCATCCTCATCATCTTCATTGAAATCATCCTTATCATCATCATCACAATCATCATCATCATCATCATCATCATTGTTCCTCATCATCGTCGGGATTGTCTCATCATCATTGTTCATCATCACCATCATTATTCATCCTCATAGTCATCTTCATAGTCATCATCCTCCTTTTCCTCATCATCGTCTTCATCATCAACATCATCATCCTCATCATCACAATCATCATCATCATCATCATAATCACTGTCATCGTAGTAATAGTCATCGTGATCATCATCCTCGTCATCATCATCATCATCACCGTCATTGTTCATCATCATCGTCATTATAATCCTCCTCCTCATCATCATCGTTGTCATCAACATCATCATCCTCATCATCCTCATCATCCTCATCCTCTTCATCATCATAGTCATCATCATCATTGTCATAGTCATCATCGTCATCATCATCATAGTCATCATCCTCATCATCATCATTGTCATCCTCCTCCTCGTCATCATCATAGTCATCATCCTCATTTGATCATCATGGTAATCATCCTCCTCCTCATCATCATCATTCCATTGCAAATGCTTGAAAATAAAATCAAAACAAAGTGTTTACTTAGCAAATGTACGCACGCGTCTCTAACACGGGTGCACAAAGTAGCGCGAACGCGCTTTTAGTGCGTGTGCACCCAGAGAACACGATCGTGCTTCTAGTGCGTGCGCGTTATGTTTTAAACTACGCGCGCGCGTGATTTAAATTTAGATTTTTGCAACACCTTTTTTCCAACCAACATGGTGGATGACTTGGATGCTTTGGTTTTAGGTTTGGGTTTCCCAACCAAGTGGTTTGGACTATCTTATGACATAAAAACTTGTTTTGTACCACTTCTGCTATTTCGTGCATGATTTTCCATATGCCACGCTTGTCCACTGTTAATGAAAATTCACACACTTATGTAGATTTGTCTGTAGATTCCGAATATGTAATTTTTATTTAAATCTATTATCTTTTTCTATTTTTTATTTAATTTTAAATGGACTAACGTCAATCTAACACAAAAGGTAGGCTATTTGCTTCGGCTATAACTTTTGATTGCCTCACCTATGTAAAAAATGGAAAAGCAACTGCACAAGAAGACACAAATACCTACATCCTAAAAAAACATATCGTTCATTGACTATGTTAAGACCAAGATGTGGTGGACCAACGCTCAACCTTGTGGTGGACCAAACAAGTGGACCAACGCAAACATATTCATTATTTTTTGGGAAAAATATAACACACCAATCTTAGAAGAATCTTGTTTGTTGGGATTTATGCTTAGTTTCCATAAATAAAAGTTATATATTCTAAAAGGTGATCCGATTGTCCACGTTTCATATTCTTACACCATATTCCAAAAAGTTGTGTAGGTACCTCTAATATTGCTTTTTGACGTTCAGATTTCTATTTTCCCAGAAGTCCATTGCAATGAACGCATCATAAGTGACTAGCATTAGCTTGCACCAGCTCGAGATCTCTCGTCTAAGAGATCATAACCATATTTATTGCTTCTTTAAATCAAGAAAGTGGAGGATAAAGCACAAGACAATCAAAAGTTAGAAGAGGAGAATCAAGATCTTCATAAGAAACAATTATAAAATATCAAAGAAAATGGTTGCATTAAGAACCATAAACAAGGTCTAATGGATCATATTCAGAAGATTAAAGATGATAAGAAAGTGCAAGAAGAAATGATCAGGAACCTTAAGAATGATAAAGTTTCATTGGAAAACAAGTTGGAGCAAATTCAGAAGAGGACATCAAATCCCTCAGACTCAAGAAGCCAAGTTCGAAAAAAGGAAGAAAATACAAATCCAGTCTTCGTCATTGTTAAAAAAAGAATCCAATCGAGTAAAAACACAAACAACAAGAACTCCTTATTGATTATCAAATTATAAAAATCATTTGAACCAATGACATGGTCAAAATGAACATAAACAGAAGAATTATGAATTCAAAAAATAAAGAACTCAAAATCAATAAACTGAGGAGAATATGAGAATTTCCATCCAACGAGGCGATGAACAAACAACTCCAATAAATATAACTATCCAATGGACTAATTCACAAACGATGAAAAAATTTTTCTTGGGAATTCATAGCTAATATAATTTTGTTTCATCAAGTGTGATGGACACTAACATAAAAGATCATGAGATCGCCTTACAAGCAAGAAATCAGACGTAATCTGTGTCGTCAACAAGCTTTGAGGACAAAGCTTTCCTTAAGACGATGGAATTGTTATATATATAATAACATAATAAAGTATATAAAGAGATATAAAATAATAACATTAAATATCAATATTAATATTAATAATTAATAAATAATAAATAGAATTAAATAATTGATTAATTAGGATAAGTCAAGTGACATTCCTTTATGTTTGAAAAGGAATAAATTGACTTATATAATCCCTACCATTGTAATTGTAAAAACACCATCTTTTATATCATTAATTATATATTATTTTTTCCATTCATAGATTATATGTGTTATTTACGCTAGTTATTATGGTAGAAACGATTTTAATCATTACAATTGGAAACAAGTTATTCCAAGAAAGAAAAAAGAAAAGATTGTTCATATCTTAGATAAGGAGACCCTTCATACTCGGTACGTTCAATAGTTCAATATGACAGATATTTGGTCCAGTGGAATTCTTAGCACCATGGGGTCTTCACTCAGTGAAGCCATGTCATAGCGCGTTCGTTTATGGGATATTCAAGAATACTGCTAATTTCACTAGATATTGATAATTACCTACAAAAATCCTATTGTTGAGACACCCTCCCAATTAAAAACCCTATTTTTACAATATATTCTGTATTTTTACAAGAAACCCCTTTTTATATCCCCCAATACCTCTAATCCCCTTATATGCTACTCTTCACCCCTCAATACCTACAATATATTGACCTTTTTTTCACAATGAAAAACCCCCCTTTATGAATGAATGTGATAAGATATTGCTCAATGAGGTGAATCCCCCATGCTTAGCACCAACAAAGAATACATGGATTATAGAGGGCGATTTGCTGAATTTAGATCCTATTAAGTGACAACAATTTGAAGAATCCAACTTGCAGGAGTTGCGTTCTTTTCAACCACGAAGTGATTCTAAAATATGAAAAAAAAGAAAAAAAAAGAATAAATGCAATGATTTTTGGGGGTCATAAATTTTGACTAGGTTATGCTTTTGGGCTCAAATTTAATATGAAGTTGTCTTTTGAAGTGGTCAATCATATTTTTGTTATCAATTTTTTTTTGACACTTTTATAAATGTTCCTTCCAGATGTTCAAGATAATGAAGCCTGGAATAAGTTTCCATTTTATATTTTATATAGGATTCAAATAGCGAAGGTTGTGCCAGCACTTGATAGTCTCTAAAACGTTCCCTTGGAAGCGATCAATTATTTTGCACAAAGAGGCTATCATGTTCCAGAGTCTTTTAGAGAAGGAGTAGCTATCAAGAAGATGATCCATGGTCTCTCTTGTTCTTTACAAAGAACATAGAACAAAGTTCCTATAAAACCTCTTTTGAGTAGGTTGTCCTAAGTGAGAAAGTGTTTGTGTAACACTAGTGAGAGAAATATAGTCACATTGGGCCAAGTTTTTTACCCCCATATTTTGGCCCAACAAGTCTCAAGTTGCTCATTACGAGAGAAGTTTGAGAAATAGTAGGATTCATTGATAGAGAACATGCCTTTGGGTTTTTAACCCCATCTGAGAATGTCATGTCCATGTCTAGTTCTAATGAGTCTTTATTGAATGTCCTCCCAAAGTGAATCAGAATAACCATGTTGTTGAATCGGCTACCATCTGTGGTGGGGAAATGAACTACGAATATCGTCTTGAATGTCCTGGTTCCAAAAGGTACCGACTTTTAATGATTGGGAAGTTGAAAAGAGTCATGTTTGTGATGGATATTGTTGGAAGACTCTAAGCAGGGGAGTTGGTTTCTAGGAGTCAGTCTAGAAATTGGTTAAGGATCCATCATGTATTTCCTAGAATCTATGCTACTGAATGAGATAACGTTGTGAGCTTGCTGCATTCTAAATAAGACAACCCTTTATATCTTGGGATTAAGATATGAGATTTTGTGTGTTCCAGTTTGCAACATATTTTTTATTCAAAAGTTGGGACCAATGGAGTTTTTTTTGGTGAACCAATTCCACCAAATTTTGGAACTCATAGTTTCATTATTTATGGCTTAGTCCCTAAGACCTGATCCTCCTTCCTCCTTAGTTATGAATATTGTTTCCCATTTGATGAAATACCAATTAGGAGAGACATTTTCCGCATGCCATAGGAAGGTGGGCTGAAGAGTTTTGATGGAATTAATAACTCATTTAGGGGAAACTAAGATGGAGAAAAGATAGAGAGATATAACTTGTAGAACATATTTGATAAGGACGAGGTGCCTAGCTAGATTGAGAGTGTGCAAATCCTAGGAGGAGATTCGGAGATGAAGTTTGTCGAGAAGGTCCTTCCAAGAGGAGTACTTGAGAGAAGAGTCAATAAGGGGGGGCACCAAGATATTTAGAAGGGAGGGTCAAAGCCTTAGAGCCTAAAATTGTGGTGATGTTATGTTGGGTGATTTGGGGGTGTTAAAGAAAAACATAGAGGATTTTTCATGGTTGAGGGCCATACCCAAGGCTTTGGAGAAAGTGGAGAGGATGTCATGAAAAGTTCTTGCTTCTTGGACTGAAGGATGACCCATGAGTATGCTATCACCCACAAAATATTGATATGTGAGGGGGATGTGATTGTGAAGAAAGACACCTTTTAAGGTACCAATGGAGTTGGCTTGGATAAGAATATGACCTAGGCCTTCAACCATAAGGATAAATAGGAAGGGGGAGAGAATATCACCTTACCGGATCCCTCAAGAGGGGTTGAAGGTTTTTGAGGGAGCACCATTTATGAGGACAAAAATAAAGGCAGAAAATATTAGACTAAGGATCCAATGAACCCAAGAGTGGTCAAATCCATATGCAATAAGGATTTTCCTTATGAAGTTCCAATTGATTTTTTCAAAGGCTTTGGAGAGATCTAGCTTGAGGAGCATTCCAGTATTTTTAGAGATTTTGAGAGAATGGATTACTTCATGAAAAAGGATAAATCCATCTAGGATTTGGTAACCTTCAACGTAATCAGTTTGTTTTGGGGAGATAAGGAGAAGGAGAAAAGGATTGAGGCAATTGGCAATGACCTTAGTGATAATTTTGTAAGGAACATTACAAAGAGCTATGGGTCTATACTTACTGGGAGTGGTTTCCTTTTCTTCTTTCAGGATGAGAGTAAGGAAGGTAGCATTGAGGGATGAAAGAATCCTTTGATTGTTGTGATAATATTCGATAGCAACCAAGATATCGTGTTTGAGAAGATCCCAATAGAAGTGGAAGGAATTGATGGTGAACCGATTAGGACTTGCAACTTTATCCTCCCTCATTTGTTTAACAACCTTTTCCACCTCTTGGAGTGAGGTAGGTCACATGAGAGTAGCATTTTGGTCATCAGTCACCAAAGCAGGAATGTGTGAAGCAACTTGTTGAATGGAAGGTTCATGATTCATATCACTTCAGAGAGAAAGTATTCATAGAAAGTGACTAGTCCTACTTCAATATCCTTATAAGTTTCTAGTTTGGTGCCATCATAAATTTTGAGATGGGTGATTCTATTGTGCATGTGGTGTTTGTTACGGAGAGAAAATTACTATGGCTTGGGGTAGACAAAACCAGACTGAATGACACCGAAAATCAATGCATTCCAATATGGAAGAGAAATAAATAGATCTAACACTAAGGGATATGAAGCATACCTTATTCTGTACGGTTGATGTAGATCCCCGTTGAGCTTTTCCAACAAGCTTGCATTCACGATTCGCTCTCAACAACAACAAATAAGACAAGAATTCTATATATCAAAGTGCTAGGCCTACTCTAGCATTTATAAACCATCATGTATAAGAAAATAACTACATCCATGGGCAAAATATTCATAGTTATGCACGTGTATTGGATAAGAAATGGATATTTCTATTAATAAAAATAGAGATAGAACAGTGACAAATTCTGTCGGCACCTCGTCGAAATGGAGAAACCGAGTCCTCCACTTGGGCCTCCACCACTTCAATCCTCCATCACAATGGCAAGCTTGGGAAGAGCAGCAACGTGTGTTCCAAAGGGATGCAGACTCAAGCATAAACAAGTGAGACAACAATGAACTATAGTTTCCTTGCTCTCCAAAATTATCCTCCTTCAATGCATCCAAAAGGCTCAATATATAACCCTCCAAGAGGAAATGGAGGGTCGAGTCCGAGCATTTCCCAAGCATATGGAAAGCCAAGATTCAAGTTATTCAGGACTCTATGAGGAAAACTCCAAAACTTTTTGTTTTTATGCACATTTCCCAATGTACGCGGGTATTGGATCAAACGTTGCATGTACACGTGGGTATTGGTTTAAAAGTCATGTATACACATAACTAGGTGTTTTTGGGGATTTTCTTGGTTGCTCAAAGTATAACTTGAGAAAGGGGGGTCCAAGGAGTATGTAGAGGGACATGGAAGGGAATAAAGATGTAATCTACCAAGTGTGGTAAAATCATATATAACAGATGTCCCATAATGTGTGAGGTTAGAGGGGTAGCATGATGGCTTAAATACATTATATCCATCCCAGAAGTGCAGTAATGAAGACCCAGGTGGAAGAAACAGTCACTCAGCAGTACAATACAATGATAAATTTCAGCATGTGACTGCAAATATACATGTAGTAGTCCTGGATACATAAGATTATAATGGCCATGAATACGAATAATATACAAATGTCATGTGTGGTAATCACCACGTACAATATACAATGAAAAAAATACTCATAGTGGATGAAGATATCTGATAATATACTAGAATCTGGTCATGAGAGCTGACATCCCATGAATACTAGCACGATCAGAGAGGTAGCATATGTGAAATTCCAGCAAGCTCAGAGGTCTTCTATGCAAACCGCTACGAGTACATGTCCCATCACGAAAATAAAGGTGTCGATATCGAACATGATGGTCCATCTTCTGATTACCAATCATTGATGTATACCGTTAATAGATGCAATATATCCCACCGATAATGATAATGGGAATCAAGGTATAGAGTGCAATATAACAAGTGTGAATATATGTGTTGAGGTCAAACAATTGAAAGATCCATCGATCAGGGTACATTGATATATTCCCAAAACTATCGATGGCGAGAGAACCTACCATTGGTGACTATAAGTCTCTAGGCACTCAATGTACTCTAAACTCCTATTCTAGAATAAATGATCTGAAGTCGATGTAATGGAATCCGCTGGAAGAAGGGAATTAGGGAATCCCTCATCAAGCAACATGAGGTACTCAACAATGTTGGATAATGTGGAAGAAATCGAATGAATAAGATTTGCATGAACCAGTAACTATACCGGGAATAGCTGACATGCAAAGTCAATATAACCAAGGAATAACTGAATCAGGCTATACTTTCTTCGAACAAGAGAATAAGGAAAATGGTGACTGAAAATAGGCACCATAGAATCGACATGCAAACTAGGAAAACTCTGTGACATAAGAGGCATCAAAAGAGTCTCCATAGGGACTGGAAGCATAAACATTCAGTGGAGAAAACTCAGAGTAACAATTACAACTCCTAAATTCATACTAAAAACTAAACCAATGGATGTGATATGCAATTCTCTGTTAGAAGGAGACACGACTCAATAGCTTCCAAAAGTAATATCATTTCCCGTCCGGATTTTATGTTTTTGGAATTTTTTAGATTTAAAAAGATTGAAAAAGAATAAAAGTGATTATAGTATACAACTAGGAGGAGACGAGTGTCGTGGAAAAGAAAACATGTTCCAAGGAGTGGAACATACCTATGCCTAATGAAAGGAACCGTGTACAGGATGAGGACACTCGGGGGAAGGTCTCCTGGCGGTAAGGGATGATTAAGATACAAAGGATATATAAAAGGCTCTGGTTGGCTAGGATTGAGGAAAGATCAGGTTATATTGCTTATAAATCTGAAGCAGGGAGCTGACATAAAGCTCAATAAGGAAAGCAAAACACATGAATATGCAATTACAATTTGATATACAAGGGAATCCCTGTGGGAGATGGTCAGCATAAAGTTCAAGTGGGATATGAAGCTCTTGCACAAGGACATGGAGGGACTAAATAAGGGACTTCCAAACCTAGAGGAGAAATATCGACACGGGTACCAAACTACAAAGTAGTATCTAACTAGGGCACCCATGAATAGGAAATCTCTCAGCACTTACATAATGTCACTTCTGATAACAATATGAAGGTTCTGTGACATAATGAAGCGGTTTCGTACCTAAAGTTCCAGTGAAATGGTCATAAGGAAATGCATAATGCAAGCGGATATGGAGTCCTAACTTATATGCCAGTTCAAAATTATACCTGTGGTAGATATGAATGGGTCAAAGTATCGGTCAAAGTACACTGAAATTAAGTCCCTAGACCACAACATTAGGCCAAACAATCCAAAATAGTCAATAAGGGTCCAAACTATAGAGTAGTGGGTAAAAATTTCAAAAGAAATTCTATAAAATAGTAAAAACCTCATTTTTACCATACCATTTGGAATTTTTACCACACATAGTGCTTTTGAACCATGAACTTGAAACACTGATTCTGAGAGCTAAAGACCATAGAATCAAGAACCGTCTGAACTAGGTAATTCTTCATCCCATCCTTTTTCATTTTAATGTTTTATTTTAATTTTCAGTGGTTGAATTTTATTTTTTGGGCACCATAAACTTGGCATTATCGACCCACATGGAAAATATATTGATTTCCACATATAGGTCCTGATATACGTGAGAAATCCTTCAATTTCCGCGTATATATACAATTGTTTGAGAAACAGTCTCGCACAAGGCCACACATACCAATTTTTTGGGTGAAAACTCATGAAACTATCATATTTTTGTCCAGGATAGTTTTGGAATGGCATGAACGTGAACATCAAGATGTGGAAAGGGATGTGAAAGGTGATCTAGTGGCCCAACAAGCTTTGAGGGAATGTGGCTTATATAAGTTTTGGCGTCTTGGTAGCTTGAGGGATAAACCAATACTACTCTAGATGCTAGTGGACTATTGGGATCCGGATATAGAAATCTTCCATATTGATGGGATGCCCCTCAACCTTGAGGTTGAGGATATCTATTTTATCACTGGACTATCCCACATAGGGGAGGTATTAAATATACAAGATCATGAGGTTGGAGGTGGCCTCACAATTGAGAATTATATTGTATTTTACTGCCTCCCATACACGAAAAAGGTTGGGAGTCAGATACCAACGAACTCTATCCAGAACCTTGGCCTCAAGGTCATATTACTAGCACTAGGTAGGATTGCAGGGTTGGCATCTCTCCATCAGGATTCTAGGACATTGTTGTTCTATGCGGTGGAGTGCATGAGGCCCACCAACTATGATTGGAGTACCACGCTTTTGGGTAACATGAAATAACAATTATCGGACTGCAAGATGGGTATAACACGAAACTTTGGTTTTGCAAGCATGTTGAGTGCATTCTTCTTTGAGCATGTACTGGGGATAATCCTTAGAGTGGAGATCACTCCTAATGGTTCTCAGGATTGAACTCATCTGTGTTGGGAAAATGTGATTCAGAGGCTAGGAGGAGGGCGAGTGGCTATGCCCTACCCACCCGACTTTTTCCACTGGTGGTGCGGGAAGATTATAGCTATAGATGACTACCCCTATGAAGGGATAGAATTTTGTGGCAATCCTAACATGCCTAATCCATAGGGATCCGCATATGGTGACATAGGTAACAATCCCGACTCTATTTTGTTTTTGAATTATTTATTTTTTTGTATTTTCTTGATATAGTGAAATCAAAAAACATGTTTTCAGGTGGTGACACATATTGATACAGGTCATGTATACACAGATGTTGGACCTAGACGGCTAGACGACTTCCATCAACATCGTAAAAGGGGGAGAGGTGATTATATAGTGGGTGTGGATGTAGAGCATATGCTCCAAAACATCCATATAAACTTTATCCGACTGACACACAGGGTTCCCATGGCACAGGTAGAGTACTTTTCCAAGGCAATTCAGTGACAGGTGGTGGGTGTACGACACACATGGGTTTAACTATTCAGAAAGATAGCTAGAGTTGTTGTGTTCTTTCATGATCAACACCATTCTCCATAGGATTAAAGGCCAAGATGTACTTTTTTCTATCTATTGTTTAGTATATTTTGGACTATTTTTAATGAAAAATAATTATGATGATCGGTTATTTATATTTACATGTGTGAATGTGATGTGAATGCTTCATTGTCTATGTATCAAATTCCAATCTAGTACGCAATTTGGATATGAATCAACAACATGATTGTAATTTCTTGGAATGTCAATGTATGTAATGTTTTCAAATTATCATTCTAACAACCTTACTTACAAGAATATTCATAATAAATTCATATCCCTAACACAATACACACCATTTAACTGTAAGACCATTATCTACAAGTCAAGACATACCTCAAGAGATCAAATACCATGAGAAATGGAATCTCATAATAACTTAATCATGGCACTATAGTCAACAATATTGTTCGATGAAGGTCGTAGAGATACACCTCCTGAAGACAAAAATTGACCTATAGGAGTATAGATCACCCAGGAAGCCAAAGCTGATTTCTAGGTGTGGAGGATGGCACTATCAGAGTATCCTACATATACCGAAGACTCTGTTGACATATGCCACAACAAATGGAATCAATTCAACAAACCTGATCACCGCAAGGAGACCAAAACTAAACAATGCAACTATACAATAATATACAAAGTATCAGCCTTAGTTGAGAATTACACATAGTATTTTTTGAGATAGATCCCATTTCTAGGATATTCCAAGGTTGTCCCCTCATAATCTACTAGCTCGTATTCTCCTTTCTCTAACACTCGCTTGACTATGTACCATGCCACATAGGGTTGAACTTTCCTGCCCTTAATGGTTCACTAGCTTGGTAATACAAGAGGACCAAGTCTCCTTCACTAAACTTCTAAGGACGTACAAACTTATCATACTAAGCCTTAATACAATGCTTGTTTACTTCAAGAGCCACTAAGGTATCTCGACGTTGCTCATCAAGTTGCTCTAAGTAGACCAGATGTTCCTCTAACTTAGAAGTTTCTGGAAAAAGTTCTACAACTAGCTTAAAAGAAGGAATTTCACATTCAATCGATAAAATTGACTCCACCCCATGCACCAACTGATATGGATAAAAGTCAGTGGAAGTCTTAACTGCGGTTTGTTAATACCACAAAGTAGGATACAACATGATATGCCAATTAGTATTGCTTTGTGTGACGGTTTTTTGGAGAATGGACTTAAGGGACTTATTCATACCTTCAACTTGTCCATTTGCTTGAGGATAATAAGAAGAGGAGTTCTCTTTCTTATATCCAAACTTCAAAGATAACTCCACCATCATATTGTTTTTAAAGTTCCTGCCATGGTCAGTGACAAGCTCTCTTGGGATACCAAACTGGGTGATAATCTGATTGAAAATGAAATGCATGGATGTCTCACCATCGACTTTGATAGTGGGAGTATCATATTCCCATTTCGTGAAGTAATCAATGACCACTATGATATGATGATGCCCCCTAGCTGAAGCTAGGTTAAAATCCATAAAATCAACCCCCCACTTGGTTAAGGGATCAATGGTGATAATCAGATGTAATGGGGAAGGATGCGAGCGCATATTCCATGCAAACACCTAGAAAGGGTGGCACCGCTTGACCGCATTGAAACAATATTTGAATCTCGACGACCAAAATAACCCACTCTCAAAATATTTTGGGCTGTAGAAAGACCAAATAAATGATCACCACACACACCTCCATGGAAATAATTCAGCATAGCCTTAGCCTCCCCATGATTTAAACATCGATGTAAAGTGGAATCATTCATGCGGTGATACAAAGTGTCACTGATAATGTGGTAATTATTAGCTAAATGACATAATCATCGATGCTCATCCCGTGAGAGGTGAGGAGGAACCTTCAAAGTTTTTCAAATAGATGATAATATCCCCATACCATGGGTCCATTGTTAAAATGAGAAAAATATTCTCATCCATTAAAGAGTCTTCATCAGCCGCGACTTCATCCAAACTAGGAAAATCTGATATGAGCTTTGCAAAAATCAATGATTTCTTTGACTTTGTCGAAACAAACTCGAGATCGAATTATTGAAAAATCACAACCATTTAATGTATTTTCCCCCTATCATCCTTCTGGTGAGTACGACCTGAAAGTAATTGATGTGAGCCACAACTAAAGTCTGGAGAAGGGGCATGCAATGTCTCAATCGTTGATCCGCATGGATGATGGCTAAGGCTAGCTTCTCGACATGAGTATAATGAAGTTTTGCATCAATGAGGTTTTGGATAAGATAATAGTAATGTGCTCCTCGATCTCTTCATCCTCTTCAACCAAAACCATACCAATCGTCTCTTGAGACGCAACCACATATAATAAGAAAAACTCCCGGGATCCATGAATTTCTTCAATGCATCAAAAGACTCCTGATCTCACTCATCCCAGATAAAAGGTGTGTCTTTATTCAAAAGGTGCATGAAACCCTTGGTCAAATTGACAAAATTGACAACAAACCTCAGCAAGAAGTTAGGAATCCCTTGCAAACTCTGAATATGTCTAATCGTGCGTGGGGGAGACGATTGAATTATTATCTCAACCTTGAGAGGGTTGACCATAATTCTCTCCTCAGAAACGATAAACCCCAGTAAGCATCCTAATTTCATGCAAAAGATGCACTTTTTTGGATTTAACCATATTTGATATTGGTGGCATATTTTGAAAACCAAGTGTAGATGGACAAGATGATCCAATCTCAAATGAGAGTGAGCAGCTAAATCATCAAGATATACTTCAATAATCTGCTTAAGGTCGTGAAAAGAAAAGGTCATATCCCGTTGAAAAGTATCTCCAGCATTTTTAAGTCTGAAAGGAATTTTCCGATATGCAAATGTACCCCAAGGAAAAATAAAATCCGTTTTATGTTGATCCTCAAGTTTGATCTGAATCTGATTATACCCTAGAAATCCATCCATGAACAAGAACCTCGCTTCCCGCACACTCATCCAAAATATAATATATGAATGGCATGTGAAAGTTATCTTTAGTACATGCTCTATTCAGGTCTCAAAAATCAATGCACACACGGATAGTCCTTTGTTTCTTATCAACCAGAATAGGATTGGATACCCATTCTATCAAGGGAATGGGATAGATAAATCCAACTTTAAGAAACTTCTCTATCTCTGCCTTAATAGTGGGTTCCTTACGAGGATTCATAGCTCGCAATCATTGTTGAATAGTTCTAGCATCTAGATAGGTCTTAATCTCATGTTCAACAATGTGAGGGTCTATTCTCGACATTTATTCATAGGAACAAAAAAAAATATTGAAATTCCTTGAAAATCTTAGTGTATGCCTCAATTTCATTGGGGGAACAATCCGCCCCAATGTAAACATTTTTTATTTTACCAGGAGTTCGAGAAATGTTGATAGGGATAGTTGGTGACAAATTAGCCATGTTCCCTTCAACAAAATTGCTAGGAGCACCTAATGGAACCATGGGCCTACCGACTTTCTCACTAAGGATCACCCTATAGTCATCACACTCAATACGTTCAAGCTCTGGGAGAAAGTACGTGTGATGGTGTAACTCATCCCAAGGCCCATCTAAACCATTCATAGCTTCGAGGATAGCTTCATCCGAAGGAAAATTATCATCAAAGCAATCATGAGAGTATGATGAAGCAACCACCCAAGTGGGTAGTGCATATAGGTCTTTGCGGACAGACTACGATATACAATTGATCCGTCGGACCTCAACTTGAGTGCATTAAAAGTTTGTTTTAAAAGAATGCGTTCAACAGGTTGATTAATGGAACAGCATTGAGAGAAATTAAATGCTCAGAACAGGACTGAAAAACAACACTGATAAACAGATATAAAAGAGAAACACAGAATCAGAGAGTGACAAACAGAAGTTGATAACGGAGTTCACCCCCTTCACTAGGCTACGTCTCCGGGTCCCTCACCAATGGGTACCGATCCAATTAATCTCTTTAGAATGGTACAAAAATGGTTCTGGAATCAACTTCAGCAACTGCGAACAACACGCTGTACAAAGTCTTCAAGGCCTCTCTTCTGGAAATTACAATTAGCACTCAAAAGACAAAGGACGCTAAAGTATAACAGAGAATGTCAACTTCTACAGCACAACATCTGGACACTTCACAGCAAAATATATCTAAGCTTCTCATAACAGAGAAACGAAGCTCCATGCTCTAACACAATCTGATAAATCAAATTCGGCAGCTGTACAAACAGAATGCTGGATAGAAAGTCCTCAAGACTCCTCTCTTCTGGAAATTACAATTTTGTCTTCAAAAGAAAATAAGCCAAATTATAACATAGAGTGGTCGACCTCCAGATACAAACAACAATCTAGATAAATTACAGCTGACCCTGTAAGCTTCTCCTAAAATAAAAGCGATCCCCTCAATGTGGCCAGAAACACGTTTATATAAGCATTCAGTCCCAGGGTAAGTAACGGTTTGATAGCTGTTATCATCACAGCTATTATATTTTTCATTATCGTTACAGTCATATGCTAAACTGAACCATGCAGTCCCACCAAATCGCTGCACAAGCGTTATGTTGCCACGACATTCCATATCCCCGAACCGTTGCAACCAACTCCACGCACATATGTCGAATCACAACATGTTGTAAGGACTTGCAACTGGGCTATGCCACATAACGTAACCGTTTGATGCCACCACCAACTCCACAAAAGTCACAGCATAAGAGGACTTCGCCATATACCCGATCCGTTGTCGCAGCATGTGAGGTCTTCGCCACATACCTGATCCGTTGTCGCAGTATAAAAATGTCGCAGCATGTGAGGTCTTCGCCACATACCTGATCCTCTATCACAGCATACAAATGTCGCAGCATGTGAGGTCTTCGCCACATACCTGATCCGTTGTCGCAACATACAAATGTTGTAGCATGTGAGGTCTTGGCCACATACCCGATCTGCTGTTGCAGCATGTGAGTAACCTCCACGAACCATTCGATGTTCAACTTGATGGTGCGCAAACTACGCGGACCATACTACGACTGCATGGCTCATGCACAACTACGCTGCACATCCCCTATGATAATTGCGCACCATGCTATGAATGCATGGGCTATGCATATAATGTTTAGCATATGAGTTAAAACCATAGATTAATAACCTTGTACCATATTGGATCAGTGTAATTTTTAGAAGATGAATAATCCACTGGATCATTCCTCCCCATTGGAGAGCTTTTGGACCACCAAAAGCCTAGATCACCCTGCAGGTAGGTGAGGGTACAACTTCCTCACCTTTTCAATCTCCATACATCCTGCCTTGCTTAGAATCTGCATATTAGTCTCCTTGTCCATGACCAAAGGAGGTTCATACCATTTAAAATTCTTTGCATATACAACTGTATTCATTGGAGATAAGCTCAAACAGAAAGAATGTTTACACTTCTTTTCAAAGATCCCAAAACTATCATAAACAAAATTGAGCCTTTCAATCTTCCCTTCGTGATCTGCAACCAATCTCTGTCACCAACCTGAAATTGATGATCAACTCGATGCTTGTTATGCCTGGCTTTATAAATTGCCTAGCTCATCTCTTGCTTTTCTTGCACTATCTGCTGCATTGTTTTCTTTGCATCATGATGTCCACCTCTCACATCTTTTGTGCCGAAAGAAAAGTCCACATGTGACTTCAACAGATAACAGAACAAGCCTCAAAAGAAGACTTAATGCACTGCATGTGCTACAACTGTTCATCCCAATCCTTAGGATGTTCATCACAATAAGTCTGGAGAAATTGAGTGACTGTTCTACTTACTACCCATGTTTTCCCAATAACATGTGGACAATACATTGTGCTCCTTTCAAAATTAGTGTCCCTAAGACTCCATAAAACTAACCAAAATTGCCCCAATATTCAGAAGTCCCAAACATGTACAATAGTCATAGGAAGCCCAACATGAACCCCAATATATTGAAAGCACAAACTAATTGGTAGTCTCCCATCAAAGTCCCTTACAACATTTTTAAAAGGACGAGATGAAGTATGAATAGGTGTGTACAATCCCAACCCTTTATCGATAGATTTGTACATCACACAATTCCTTACATAAGCATAAACAGTCTTTTGAATAATCATCAGATTCATGCCAAAATTTGGGAAAGGCATGCTTTGTTGCAACTGCACTTCATGTTGCTCTATCTTTACCTTGGATCCCAATTGCTGTGATCTTAATGTCATCACCTGAATCAGATCCCAAGTCTTGAATTAGGGCTGCAGTAGCTGCTTGATTATCCTTATCTTTGTTTTTATTTCCTCCATACTTCCTCAAAACAGGACTGAAAAACAACACTGATAAATAGATATAAAAGAGAAACACAGAATCAGAGAGTCACAAACAGAAGTTGATAATGGAGTTCACCCCCTTTACTAGGCTACATCTCTGGGTCCCTCACCAATGGGTACCAATCCAATTAATCTCTTTAGAATGGTAAAAAAATGGTTCTGGAATCAACTTCAGCAACTACGAACATCATGTTGTACAAAGTCTTCAAGACCTCTCTTTTGGAAATTACAATTAGCATTCAAAAGACAAAGGATGCTAAAGTATAACAGAGAATGTCGACTTCTACAGCACATCATCTGGACAATTCATAGCAAAAGCTCTCTAAGCTTCTCATAATAGAGAAATGAAGCTCTGTGCTCTAACACAATATGATAAATCAAATTCGGCAGCTGTACAAACAAAATGTTGGATAGAAAGTCCTCAAGACTCCTCTCTTTTGGAAATTACATTTTGGTCTTCAAAAGCAAATAAGCCAAATTATAACAGAGATTGGTCGACCTCCAAATACAAACAACAATCTGGATAAATTACAGCTGACCCTGCAAGCTTCTCCTAACAGAAAAGTGATCCCCTCAATGTGGCCAGAAACGCATTTATATAAGAATTCAGTCCTAGGGTAAGTAACGGTTCGACAGCTATTATCATCACAGCTGTTATATTTTTCATTATCATTATAATCATATGCTAAACTGAACCATGCAGTCCCACCAAATTGCTACACAAGTGTTATGTTGCCATGACGTTCCATATCCTCGAACCGTTGCAACCAACTCCACGCACATATGCCGACTCACAACACATTGCAATGACTTGCAACTGGGATATGCCACGTAATGTAACCGTTTGATGTCACCACCAGCTCCACAAAAGTCGTAGCATAGGAGGACTTCTCCATATACTCGATCCGCTATCGCAGCATGTGAGGTCTTCGCCACATACCTAATCCATTGTCCCAGCATACAAATGTCATAGCATGTGAGGTCTTCGGCACATACCTGATACGCTGTCACAGCATACAAATGTCGCAGCATGTGAGGTCTTCACCACATACTTGATCCGCTGTCGCAGCATACAAATGTCGCAGCATGTGAGTAACCTCCACGAACCATTCGATGTTCAACTTGACGATGCGCAAACTACGCGGCCCATACTACGACCGCGCGGCTCATGCACAATTGCGCTGCGCAGCCCCTGTGATAACTACGCACCATGCTATGACTGCATGGGTTGTGCATATAATGTTTAGCATATGTGTTAAAACCATAGATTAATAAACTTGTACCATATTGGATCAGTGTAATTTTTAGAAGATGAATAATCCACCGGATCAACAATGGGACCAAAAGTGTCTTGATCTGCAATCACTAATGTAGATAATGACACTTCCATCCTGGTAGGTCTAGGATCTTCATCCGAAGTGCTTAGAGAAGGGAGAGTCCAAAGTTCCTCCAAGTGCGAAACACGAAATGGAATAGAACTCAACGATGATGAATCACTATCAAGGATGGATCCTATAGTAAGAATTGGTGTGGAAATATTGAAAGTTCCTGTCAATGAAGGATACATTCCCACTCCAACATTCTTAGTTTTCAACTGATAATTTTTGATGACCGGGATGGTAGATCCAGATGATGCTTTTGTACCATAATTATCAAAATATTTCTGCAAGACTGTGACTATCCTCCCTTCAAAAGAAAAAAAAACACAAAATACAAACGGCGCGACCGCTTTCATGTTATAAATCCAGTTACGACCCAGTGGAAGATTATAGTCAAGGGGTGCATCAACCATCCCAACCTCTATCGACATGGTCTTCCCTCCCAATTGGACCTCAAGAGAAGGAAGTATCCCATGCAACCGAAAATACCTCCCATTAATAGTAGTCAACATGGTTCCATATATCAATAACGTAGGATAACCTCAACCCTTCCAATAGGCCAAAGACATCACAGAAGCTGCAACGCCTTCATCAATCACTGTGCATTTAATGGTGTTGTTCATACAATCCATGTGGACAACGAGAGAAAAATGGTAAGGAAAGATAGATTGGACTTCATTAGTTTCAAATTTAATCACTTTGTAAGGATGTGAATCCACCACCCCAAGAGAAGAAAACAAATATTTCCTCTGTGAAGGGAATGTCTGAAGGACTTCTAAAGTGGACATCGCACAAGGAGTCTAGACCAAATCCTTGAGAATTGAATATTTTTGGGCGGCTTTGGAATTAGGATTGTGTCCTAAATGCTTTAAGAATACATTAGGAATGTGAGGTGGAGCTTCAGGCTTGTCACTAGGTTTATTAATATGCAAATGGGTATCGGGTGGACCATGTTCTTTCCCTATGTCGGGTTGTGACAAACCATAATCTTTAGCTCATTTCATGAAATTATCAGTGGACATCATGTTGATGCATCCATTGCCACTTTCGGTGTTTGGTGGGTTTATTGCCCACTAGAAGCACTTCTATAGTCCACAATACTCGAATTCATATTTTGATTGTGTGATAAAGGATCCGTCAACACAGCTGGTCTATATTAGAATTTCTCCCCCAACATTATTATCGTTTTTGTCATCATTAGAATTTATTTTCCTACTCCCACCCTTATGATTATTTCTTCCCTTTTTCTTGTTTATTCAAGGTTGCTGGTTACCTTTATGGTTCGATAATTGCACCAAGTGTATATCCACCGATTGGGTGGGATGAGACAAAGTCATAGCTTGTCCCGATGCAGGCTGGTTAATAGATAAAATTTTCACTTTATTTGTAACCAAGTCTATGGGCTTAGTACTCATGGAGACAACAATTCCATCGGCATGTGGCCTAGGTTTGAGCTTAGGATCGAAATTGGACCGTGGTGCATTCAAAATAATATCATATTAGATCCCAGACTGAGTGTAAATAAAATCTAGTTGTTGAGCTCAAAATACATCCTGCTCCTCATTCAGCACTCCATATGTGGACATCTTTCACTATATATGGCAATAATGATTGAGGAACCATTCCAAGAGAAAATTTGATGGAATTTTGGCCTTAATCAATCGCTTTCATCTACGTCACTCTTGAATATGGTCAGAAATATGTGTGGCTTTATCTTGTCGAAATGTTGACAAGAGCTCAGTACTGGCATCATAACGCACAGGTAGCTGAAAGTGGTTGAGAAAGGTCATGGCTAAGTCATTGAATGTTCAATATGTGCCCCTTGGAAACTCTATATACCATTTTGCCACAGGACCCGTGAGGGTGCGTTGAAACATTCGTAAACAAACATAATCATGGTTCAATGAGTTCAAAGAGCACCATAAGTGGAAAGTAGTAACATGCTCACCAGGGTCCTCACCATTATTAGCTTCAAATTTTGGAATATCTGAAGGAAGTTTGAAGGGAAAAACCATCCATGTCAGATGATAAGATGCCAGATCGCTAGTCAATCTTGATGAATCAAGCAAGTTCAACATCACTAGAAAAGGGAGCCGAGCTTGAGTCATCTGGTTCCATGCTCCCTGACAAGACTGGTTCATGTAAGTCTAGTTGTTGTAAACACCATGTCCTTAGCTAGTGGGATAATATCCACCTCCCACTTGACCCATTAAAGGGTACATGGGAATGTTGTAATTCAGAATACTTTAAGACTGGGGTGCTACATAGCCATAGTTGTAGGATTGATAAGAAGATTGACCCCTAGACAAATAAGGTGGTACATAACCTGCCGACACATAAGGAGTCACGTAGCCTTGTGATACAAAGCTGTGGAAAGATGAGGGAACAACATGGCTATATGTAGTACTTCGACCCAAAGGACCACGTGAGCTATGGGGAGGATGAGACATTAAACATGCATTTGAAGGAACAAGTATAGTATATGATGGAACATAAGATGGAATATAACTAGTGCTTCCAATGTTCACATGTCTAGGGCCATATCCATGAACATGGACACTAGTATTAGGCCTAGGTAACAGGTATGTAAAGACTCCCATAGCAAGAGTGGAAGGTGCAATATGACCACTACCAAACCTATCCACATGGAAAGGGATGGCAGTGCCCCCAAGCATAGTACTAGGGTCAAAACCAGATCCGAAATTAAATGATGGAATGACCTATGGGATGTGTGGCATGCTAAATGTAAATGGAACAGTTCTATAGGGTATCAAATGAGTCTCACTACTCGACCTATGTGAAGAAGATCGACGGTCTATGTTCACATAATCTGGAAATTGTGATATCACATTATATGATGTCCCAACCTCAAAGGAGGAGGAGACAGAGAAGGTGGAAGACCCGCTAAAAATTAAGAATAGATAAATTGTGCTCTCAGATTGAAGATGACTCAACAAAAATAAAAAGAATCAAGCTAATTACGAACCCTAGAGAAATATAGCACACATAGAGCACACTCCTAAGAGAATCTAAGACAAAATGCAAGCAAGGAATGGGGAGGATAAGTGAGCTCCTGAATGCAGCAGGTATGTCTCACCTAGAAAAGGCTTGAGACTCCCATACACTACAAGTGGATATGTGTAACCAATTATACTGGTCCTCAGCTTCAACGTGTAAAGTGACTGTGTTGTTCGACCCCTACCTGGACAGGACACTCACAAAATAACCTCTACAAGTACCCCCTATGATACCTAGGTGAGGAAACTAAGGCCACCCCAATATATATTAGGATTATTAATCCTCCCTTTTCCAATTTGGTCATATGTCTAAATCAGGATTCATGTCTAAATCGAGATTCCATCTAGTATATTTTTAGTCACTAGCACCATTGGGTGCACTTGGCCTAATTGGGGCACATGTTTTAGTTACTAAAGCGCGGGGAACACTAATTGAGGCCTACTACCACTGATTTCACTTGCATGCATAAGTTTAGGATCCTCCTAGATCAATTCCTACAATTTAGGAGCCACTAGGAGTGCCGATGCCAACCTTCATCAGTTGAGTTCAGTTAGTGACTAGTCAAGCTGAGTTAGGAGTCAGTTACATTCAGTTCTAGTCCTATACATTTAGTTAGCACTAGGTTATCATGGTTGCATGTAGGAGAGACACATTTATCACCTACCATAGTTAGTTAGCCTTCGTTAACACTGAATTAGACACTTGAGTTGTGTTTTAGAACTCCATTGAACTTCGATAATGGTTTAGACAAGGTCAGTTAACTATTGAGTCCTCCGATAATGATTTAGACAAGGTCTTAGTTGCCTACAGTCAAGTAGAGTCTAATCAATTCAAATTTCCTAATGTGGATTTGAATTGCATGTGGCTATTTAAGCCATTGTACTTCATTGTAATTATTATCTAATTACTCTTTGATTAATGAAAAGCATTCATAGCGGCTAGCCATTTTTGCACTGTTTCATTCTTCAATAACTGAGTAAATTGTGTGATGTATCCCAGGAGTTGTGTGTTTGTCCATAGATCTATGTGCTCAATTTAATATGGTATTAGAGCCTCGATGGACAAGGCACTTCTCCTCCTCATATCTCCTATTGGATCATTTTTTGAGCAAAATTGCTCTTTCCAGCAATGCACCAAAAGCGGAGAATTTACCACTCAATACCCCAAGCAAAGGAATTGTTGATCAAGCTTTCTTGATTAACTAAGCTGGGTGTGAAGAAAATTCCAAAAATGCAGGATATCCAACATTACAGTTCCATTTTTGTTTTGCATGTTGTCCGACCTTATGGTTCCCTTTTTGTTTTGCATGTACAACTTTGAAATCAATTCATCAATTCCTCTTCTCACATGATCCTCAGACTATTTTGAATGGAAGGTGAAGATGTTTGTATTTCTGAATAGACAAGATATCTACTAGGTTCTTGATGGATTCGGTAGAGAGTCTTTTTAGAGTGAAAATTATTGGCTAAATGCAAAGGATGCATCTTTTGAAATAATGAAACTAGCTCTTTCTCCTAGCTTACGCTACCTTAGTAGATCTATTAAAAATCTACAGGAACTCTGGACAATATTGGACAGAACCTTTGGAATGATTGATGTGGATCATAATAGAACTTTGGGGAGAACATACAGCACCATAAACATCCTTGATCCAAAAATCTCATCCTCCACTCTCTTTGATGCATTTTTTCAAGATGAAGAAGAAGTAGAAGCTTCTACATAGTCAATTCGAATTGAAGATAGTCTCCTTATAGTGACTCCTTCTCCTGATGCTCTGGAAGTTTATGAGATCTCTGATATCACATCTCCTCATATGGCTGAAATAGAAGAAGACGTTTGAATCTCTAATATTGAAGAAAAAAATTGCTACACTTCCATGCAAACATTCACCGTTGATTTTCCTTTGAATTTTGTGCAAAATTTGCCAGTAATTGCTCCAAAAATCAAGAGGAATTTGATTTTTATTGTTGGTTATGGAGCCTAATCTTCCAGATCCAGAGATATTATTCAGTCATGTTTGTAACCTTGGTGTACTGTACACTCATTCCCCCTGCCTTGGGGTTCGAGGCAGCGCCCCAAAAAAGGGGGTTTGGGGGAAACGCCCCCGAGAAAACGGGGGTTTAGGGGTGGAGCCCCTGAATTTTTTTTTGGGAGATGTGTGTTGGCCAATATTATTGTGGACCCATGGTATTGGGTAAACCCTATAATTTTCCCATTGAATTTCCCCTATAAAATAAAGCATTGTAACACGACTGTGTATGGTATTGTATTGTATTGGAAGAGAGACTATGAGAGCATGGAGAGGAAGTGCAGTGGTTTTGCTGTAGGGTGTATCCCTTCATATTTCTAGAATGTAATAAAAGTACTGGCAATTTATTTGTGGATGTAGCCCATCGTTTGGGTGAACCATGTTATATTTGTGTCTCTCTATAATTTTTTAATGTGTTTTGCATCTTGTTAATGATTTAACTGTATATATGTTACTACTTTGCGGTCTTGTTTTCTAACAATTGGTATCAGAGCCAAAATGTCTATTTGGTTGGTAAAATCACAGGAAAGAAGGGTTCCTAGTTTGAGTGGGAGCAATGGCAGAAAAAGGAAAGTTTAGGGTCGAGAAATTTAACGGCCAAAACTATCAGTTATGGAAGATGCAAATGGAGGACTATCTATACCAGAAGGATCTGTACCTGCCTTTGGATGAAAAATCAAAACATCTAATGAATATGAAGGATGAATAATGGGAGGTTATTGACAAAAAGGCACTAGGAACAATACGACTGTGCTTGGCTTCATCGGTGGCCTTCAATATTTTGAAAGAAGAAACAACAGAAGGTGTGATGAGCACATTGAGTAAGCTCTATGAAAAACCCTCGGCTTATAACAAGGTATTTTTAATGAAGAGTTTGTTTAATATGAAGATGTCAGAAGGTGGATATGTTGCTGACCATTTAAATGAGTTTAATACACTTACCAGTCAGTTAAGTTCTGTAAAAGTGAACTTTGATGATGAGGTTAGGGCTCTTCTAATCTTGTGCTCATTGCCAAAAAGATGGAATAGCTTTGTCATGGTTGTAAGTAACTCTGTCCCTAGTTCATGTTGAATTTTCATATGCTAAGCTAGATCATTAGTATTTCATTTCAATTTCATAACAAAATCATATAAACAAGATCACTGAAAGATAAACAAGCACAACTATACAAAAGGAACACAAAGATTTATCCTGGGAAAACCCTAAAGGGAAAAACTCAGCAAAAGCTCCCTCAATATAGATGCCCCAAAAGATAAAATGCAAAACCAAAAGGGAGATCAAATACTGATCCTCCTCCTTCTCTAGCTACTTCTCTCTCCTTCACTAATGAGCTACACAAGTGAGAGTGTGTACTTCAAATGAGGAGCACCGCACCTCTATTTATATTCATCTGTTCACTTTAATTATTAATTCCGACATGTAGGCTTGAGTTAATCATGTAGACTCGAGTTACACATGTAGGCTCAAGCAACCACACTAGGGTGCTAATGACCCACCTTTACAATTAGAGGGGACTACCTCATGACTCTTATTAGTTCTTCTGATTAGAAGCATCGGGGTACAATATAATACAAGTGGTTATCCCGGTAGGACCATCGAGGACCACAAAAGATACATATAGAATATTCTTCGAAGTTACAATATTTCAACACTCCCCCTTAACGAGAAGGGTATTCTACAACAACATAAACAACAACAATAATCGGAGAGAGAGAGAGAGAACATCATCAACATCATCAGGGTAACACATCTATAAATCATTGGAAGCTTTTCAACATCATGTAGTCTTCATATTCAATCTCCAGTCTCAGAGAAATATCAACACTTTGACTGCATCGATCAGTAATAACTTTGATCATTTCGATCAACAACATCTTTGACCTTTTGATCAGTAGCAACATCTTCAGCACTTTGACCTTTCGATCAGCAGCAACATCTTCAGCACTTTGACCTTTCGATCAGCAACAATATTTTCAGTACTTTGACCTTTCGATTAGAAACAACATCTTCATCACTTTGACCTTTCGATCAAAAACATCATCATCATCATCATATTTTAAACTTTTGAATAGCAACATCATCATTATATTCTAATCTTTTGATCAACAACATCAGCAACATCATTGTACTTTGAACTTTCGAATAGCAACATCATCATCATATTCTGATCTTTTGATCAGTAGTATCAGTAACATCATCATCATACTTTGAACTTTCAAATAGCAACATCATCATCACATTCTGATCTTTCGATCAGTATGTCATCATCATCACACTCTAATCTTTCAATCAGTAATATCATCATCATACTCTGATGATCAGTACATCATCATCATCATACTCTGATATTTCAATCAGTATGTCATCGTCATCATACTATGATCTTTCGATCAGTACGTTATTATCATCATACTTTGATATTTTGATCAGTATGTCATCATCATCATACTCTGATCTTTCGATCAGTACATTCATCATCAACAACCTACAATCCACAATACGAAGATGAAAGTCTTCGGATCACTTCTGGACCTAAGTCCAGGGATGATACAATCCTACCACTTTCTTGACAACCGAAGTCACTGGATTGATTACGGGATAATCAATCCCTATCACTATAGGACTAGGTCCAAGGATGATGCAATCCTACCGCATTCTCGATAATAGAATTCACCAGATTGATTATAGGATAATCAGTCCTGATCACTTTAGGACTAGGTCCAAGGATGATGCAATCCTACAACATTATCGGGGATCGAAGCCTCCAGATACCTTTCTGAACTGAATTTCAAGGATGATGCAATCCTGCCACATTCTCGGGGACTGAAGCCTCCAGATATCTTTCTGAATTGAAGTTCAAGGACGATGCAATCCTGCCACATTCTTAGGGTCCAAATCCTCTAGATACCTTTATGAACCGAAGTTCAAGGATGATGCAATCCTGCCACATTCTCGAGGACCGAAGCTTCCATATACCTTTATGAATTGAAGTTCAAGGATGATGTAATCTTGCCACATTCTTGGGGACCGAAGCCTCCGAATACCTTTCTGAACCGAAGTTCAAGGATGATGCAATCCCACTACATTCTTGAGGACCGAAGTCACGGATCTATTCTAGACAAATGTCCCAGGATGATACAATCCCTCTTCATTCTCGAGGACCTAGGTCACTGGATCACTTTAGGGCAAGTTCCCAAGGATGATACAATCCCACTGCAACATCACTACTCCCCCTTTCGAGGAAGGTCTTTCCGAACAACACCAAGCTTGTCTCAAAATTGTTCGAACTTTACTCAAGACAGAGGCTTCGTCAGCACATCATCATTTAAACCATCATCATCTACATCTTTAGTATGTGAATATTGAACTATCATCATCTGTATCTTCAGTATGTGAATACTGAAAGCATCATCATCTATATCTTCAGTATAGAAATACTAAAAGCATCATCATCTCTATATTCAGTATAGAAATACTGAATCACCATCATCTGCATCTACAGTATGTAAATACTAAAACATCATCTATATCTTCAGTATGGGAATACTGAAACATCATCATCTCTATATTCAGTATAAAAATATTGAATCACCATCATCTACATCTATAGTATGTAAATACTGAAACATCATCTATATATTCAGTATGGGAATACTAAAACATCATTATCTGCATCTTATCTCGTATATAGAAATACTGGATTTCTATTTGTTACGACGGAACACAAGGTTCTCTCTCATCACAACTCTGGTTATCACATAGAATCATTGTAGTATCCATCTTCAGGTCAAAGAGACCTGATATCGAGTTCCAAAGCCATATGGCTTCACAACTTAGCAGAGCAATCTGCTATGTATTCTACTTCAGCTTTGCTAAGAGAAACACTGGATTGTTTCCTACTAAACCATGAACTCATAGAAGACCCCAAACAAAAGCATTTACCTGATGTGCTTTTCCTATCTGAGATACTTCTGGCCCAATCTTCATTTACATAGAATCATTGTAGTATCCATCTTCAGGTCAAAGAGACCTGATATCGACTTCCAAAGCCATATGGCTTCACAACTTAGCAGAGCAATCTGCTATGTATTCTACTTCAGCTTTGCTAAGAGAAACACTGGATTGTTTCCTACTAAACCATGAACTCATAGAAGACCCCAAACAAAAGCATTTACCTGATTTGCTTTTCCTATCTGAGAAACTTCTGGCCCAATCTGCATATGTATAGCCATATAATATATAGTCATGGTTTCCATCATAGTATAGACCAAAGTCTATAGTGCCTTTCATATATCTCATGACATGTTTTGCAGCTATCAGGTGAACCCATCTAGGTTGAACTAGATATTGAATCAAGGTGTTCATAGCAAAACAAATGTCTGGTCTAGTATTTGTTAAGTACATCAATGACCCAATCATCTGTCGATATTGAGTCACATCCACTAACTCTGATGAGTCATCGGCTAATAACTTCAAGTTGGAATCCATGGGTGTGGCCATGGATTTTCATTAAAACATATCAAATCTATTCAAAAATTGCACTGCATACTTTCCCTGATTGATAAAGATTCCTTCATACTTCCAGAACTAGGAAATAAAGTATTAGACCAAGGTCTAAATTCTTCAGCAAACTTCTTCTTACATTCTATAATCTGTTTCTCATTCCCTGATAGAAATATATCATCCACATATAGTAATAGTATGATAAGTTCATCTTCTACAACATTGTAGTAAAGGTTAGGATTTGCTTTACTCTTGGCAAAGCCCATGCTCATTAGGAAACTATCTATTCTTCCATACCAAGATCTAGGAGCTTGCTTCAGGCCATAGAGGGCCTTCTTCAACTTGCATACGTGAGTCCATCTATCCTCAACTTCAAATCCTTGTGACTATTCAATGTAAAACTCTTCCTCAACCATACCTTTAGGAAGGCTTGTCTTTACTTCATCATGGAAGAAACTACCATGATAGTTCTGAAGGAAGTGTACCTTACTTCCTGGAGTAAGTGTCTCTTCAGAATTAATTCCCTCTTTCTGATAGAAACATCTAGCCACAAGTATTTCCTTACTTCTATCAACAACATATTTTATCTTGCAAATCCATTTGGAGGATACCACATTCTTTGTTTCTGGTTTGAGTACTATATCCCAAACATCATTCTAATATTCTTTCATCATAAAATCTTCCATGAGTTCATCTTCTCAGGTCATCAACATATCCTAGTCTTCTGCATTCAACCTTGAGGGTTGGAACCCACTTTACTCTTGGTAAAGTCTCGATCCATCAGGAATCTATCCATCATGTCATACCAAGTTGAACTCGAATATATTCTGTAGTCACTCCCCCTGAAGTGGAGTACCATCTTCCCTCTTCATTCTGTACAGGTGGTTCTATTCTTGATATATACTTCTAGTGGATCTGGTCAATAGAGTATGTCATTTCATAGTCTATTCTTTCTGAGGCAAATCATGAACCTTTCTTTGTACACTTGTTATTGTAGATACATATGGAATATACTACATACTTCCCTTTATGTCTTGAAACCATATCGTATACATCATTCCCCATGATCAACTGTTACTCTTTGATCATAGCTTCTTTCATAGTTTGGTTTGGAAGTCTCGCCATTCTTTTCTCCATATTGAGTTATATCTCGTACCCATTATGGTCTTCATCCTTCGAGGTGGATCTACTACTCTCTGAAGCTCTTTCTTTCATCATGGTGTCTCTGACCCTTGGAGCTTCAGATTCATGTTTATTGGAGTGAATCTTGAATTGTTATCACTTGTTCTTCGAAACAAGTCTCATCCTTCTTTTCTTGTAGGAGGTTGTACAAGACCTTTCCTACAATTCAAATGCACCAGTTTCATGGTTAGAACTATTTCATAAAACATATGCATAATGACAAATTCTTATGCATCATGTAACCTTTTAGCCAATACACCATTCATCCATATCTCACTACTGTCATTAATTCAACCAGTCTATCATGCATAACACATCAAACTGAATATAATCAAATGTATAACAAAACAATATCATGACAATTGAATACTTATCTTTTATTAGTTTCATGGGTAGACTCCTTCTTGATCCTTCTACTTCATCATCTTCTTCATTCATGGCATCATCATTTCTTATCCAAATGATAAGATGGATAAGAGGTTCTTTAAGATTTGAGTTCTTCATATTCCTCATCGCTTGAGGGATCTTCTTTGAATGGTGAGAGCTTGATCTTCAATTGCTCCCATCTTCTTCTTCTTCTTCCCAGAGTCAGCTGAAAGTAATCACTTCCTTCTGGCACAAATTCCTCGCATGAATGAATCCCATGATCTTGGGAGGCCATTCAAGGTGGCTATCACCACTTTTGCATTCTTCACTTCTTCTTTTACCTCTTCAATTTTTTTCTTAAGGTCATCTTCTGATGTATGTCTTTCCTTCAAATAGCTTGGTCAAGGAATCAAACATCTCTTTCAATTTCTTTAGGGAAAACACTTGTTGTACAAGTTGATCCGTGACTGAATCAGCAATGATCTTCTTGGCCTTGACCAAGTTCTTTTGGTGTAAGGCTTTGAGCCTCATCTCCCTCTGGAACTGGAACCTCTCTACTCATGTAGGTGTCTAGTTCATTTTCTTCAGAGATATCAAATACTTCCATGCTTGGAAGTTTTCAACTTCACCAAGCTTATCATTAAGCTGATGAGAACCTCAAATGGAAATAGCAAAAGATTAGATCTTACGGATTTGAGGTGTCCCTCCTGGTTCCGGAGCTGGCTGATCTAGGGTTTCTTAGAGAAACCCTAATTTTCAAAACTTGGAATATTTCATATCTGATTGGATAGAATTATGTATCTCTTCAAGATGAGCTTTCGAATGTACTCCTTTTCTAAAAACTGTGGAGGGAAGCTCCCGGAAAAGGAAGCCCTAGTTTTCCAATTTCTCCTACAGAAATACCTGATACTATTTCTAAACTATCTCTGAAATTACTACTCCTATGTGTCTAAAATATTTTACTGAGGTACCCTCGCATGTCCCTATTCTAACACCATAGGTTTCATCAAAATTGGTTTCACCAATTGGTACTTATGATCATTTTACCAAGGTGACCTGTTACAGGACTGTTCAGAACATCGAAGCTATACGGACTTCCACATGTTACTGTTTCATATTCTGAGTCTAAAACTTGGACCACATAAATTATAGTCCATGCGCTTTTTTTAACATCTTCCAAAATTTAATTTGGAGTTTTGTAGCCCAAGATATAGCAATTCTCCCCAGGTGTCCTGTTTAGGGATGAATCCTCGAAGAGGCTAGAACCCTAACTTGGAGAGATGATATCTCCCAGAATATAGTGAATCTGAAGCTGAATGTTGGATATAGTGTAAAGAATGAATTTTTATTTGACCCTTGAAATTTTTAGCTCCTAATCCTTTGCCAATCCTGAGATATAGTGAATGTAGAAAAACTTTTCAGTTTTAGTCTTTAGGGTTTTTCCAGCTCGGGGTCAAACTAGGGTTTGACTTTATGGGAGTTTCACTGAACCAAAAATCTTGATCCAGGTCTCTAAAATTCGATTTTGATGAGGAGATCAATCCTATTCTAGGCTCACTCAAAAATTCTTCTTCTGTAGAAAGCCCTAATTTCTTGCACCGAAAACTGAAAAGGCTCGGAATCAAATTTCGCTTCGACAGAAAGATGCACCCTGCAATGGAGAGTCAGCCTAGACTTCTTTTCCTGATTGATTGTGGAGAGAGACCCAAAAAGTAAGAAGCCCTAGATTCTATAGCTGCACAATGTATTCTTTCAGGGTGGCTCTGATACCATCTTGAATTTTCATATGCTAAGCTAGATCATTATCATTTCATTTCAATTTCATAACAAAAGCATATAAATAAGATCACTGAAAGATAGACAAGCACAACCATACAAAAGGAACACAAAGATTTATCCTGGGAAAACCCTAAAGGAAAAAACTCAGCAAAAGATTCCTCAATATAGATGCCCCAAAAGATAAAATATAAAACCAAAAGGGAGATCAAATACTGATCCTCCTCCTTCTCCAGCTAGTTCTCTCTCCTTCACTAATGCGCTACACAAGTGAGAGTGTTTACTTCAAATGAGGAGCGCCACACCCCTATTTATATTCATCCGTTCACTTTAATTATTAATTCTGACATGTAGGCTTGAGTTAATCATGTAGGCTTGAGCTACACATGTAGGCTCAAGTAACCACACTGGGGTGCTAATGACCCACCTTTACAATTAGAGGGGGCTACATGATGACTCTTATTAGTTCTTCCGATTAGAAGCATCAAGGGTACAAATTAATGCAAGTGGTTCTCCCGGTAGGACCATAGGGGACCACAAAAAGATACATATAGAATATTCTTTGAAGTTACAATATTTCAACAGTTCAAACACTCTTAAGTTTGATGATGTTGTTGGTGTTATTCTTAGCGAGGAAATGCGAAGAAAAAGCACAGGTGAGACATCAGGTAATGCGTTGACCCTAGAGAGAAGAGGGAGACAAAATGAGAGAGGAAGGATCCCAGGAAATCATGGAAAATCTAAAAAGGGAATATCCAAGTCTAGATTCAGAAAAATAGAGTGTTGGAACCATGGTAAGAAAGGACATCTGAAGAAAGACTACAGAGCTCCAAAGAAGAAAGGAGACAGATAGCAAGAGACTACTTAGGAAGTGAATGTAGCAGGTGATGTGTTACAAGATGCTTTGATTCTTGCATTAGATAATACTAGTGATTACTAGGTAGTAGATTCAGGGGCTTCATGTCATGCGACATCCGATAGGAAATTATTTCAAGATTATGTTCAAGGTGATTTTGGGCAAGGTGATAAACCATGTAAAATTGTTGGAAAGGGTATGGTACAAATTAAGTTAAATAATGGAAATGAATGGATGCTAAAGGATGTAAGGAAAATTCCTTCTATGAAAATAAATTTGATCTCAACATGGCAGTTGGGAGATAGCAGTTGTTTGTCTACATTTGGAGAAACGTGGTGGAAGATCACTAAAGGATCAATGGTAATTGCAAAAGGAGATAGGATAGGTATGTTATATTTATGTCCTCATAATACTGATTATTCTATCTATGTAGCTTCCATAGAAACAGGTGTAGCGTTGTGGCATCATAGGCTTGGCCACATGAGTGAGAAGGGGATGAAAATTCTCCACTAAAGGAAACTACTTCCAGATCTAAAGCAAGTAAGTTTGGAATTTTGTGAGAACTGTGTTTATGGAAAATAGAAGAGAGTTATATTTTTCAGGGTTGGGAAACAAAAGAAGAGTGAAAAGTTAGAGCTTGTCCATATAGATGTATGGGGACCAGCTCAAGTACAATATCTTGGTGGCTCTCATTATTATGTTACTTTTATTGATGATGCAACTAGAAAAACTTGGGTTTATTGCATTAGATAAAAATCTGATGTGTTTGATACTTTTAAGAAGTGGAAAGCTTTGGCTGAGAATGAGATCAAAAAAAGGTTGAAATATCTCAGATCTGATAATGGAGATGAGTAATGCAGCAAGGATTTTGACAGTTACTGTTCACACAATGGGATTTGTAGAAATTCAGGCCTGCAGTAGATTAATTTCACTCACAGCAATTAACAATTGATTATGCAAATTATCAACAATGGAGACTGAATATGGAGCTGTAACACAAAATTATATTAACTGAGTGTACAATAGCCAACCCTATAATAACATAGGCTGCTGAATATATAGAATACATGATCAAATCGAATGCATAAGGAAGCATCCAAATCTAGCATAAAACAGGCTTACCCAAAATAGGCAAATCCCCCATAGGTGTAAAAAGCGGATCCCAAATCTATCAAGGACCCCATGAATTAGCAAGGGAACATGGGCAAGCCAAAGAGTGGTCAAATGGCAGCTCATACATGCTTTTGCATGGAGGAAAGAGTGGAGGATGAAAGGGGAATAAAACAGGTTCACCTCACCTAGTCTAGCTT